>CM040243.1:40880620-41287651 GCA_022545495.1 Chrysanthemum lavandulifolium
CCCGCTCAAATCTTCCGATCACTATACGCCCTGACTATTCTCGCATGATACTCGCTGGGACTTAACGACCGGGAAACACTATACTCTCCCGATCTTAAATTGCATTGGTGTGTAACTGCTTTGAGTTCCTTACTACCGATCATTCACAAGCGATCACCATGAGAAAACTCGATTGCTCGCACCGATCAAATTTTGCGCCACACCGGGAGCAAGCATAATAGTCTTATCGCTTAGCGTATTAGTGATTTGAATAATCACCCTTGTTCATACCATCTTTAAAAAATCAAAACCCAAAAGATTTTCATTCTTAGTTTTACATCATGTTTTTCAAAAATACCAAAATATTCCTCTTACCCTCCTACCCTTTTTGATTCTTTATCCCTTTACCCTCTATACATTTGATTCTAAACTCTATTCTCATGGAATCTCTCGAGAACGACTGGGACGTTTAAAAGCTTCAGACTTTATCACAAATGTCTAGAATTCATGTTGTTCGTGAAGATCCATTCATTCTCGTAGGAAATGGAAAGAGAAACCGAGGTAACAAAGGACCGTGTACTTCCTCTCGATAAAAGAAGTGCTAACACGTCCAACCCACGGTTATCCAAAGATCTAATCCTCAATTGCTCCTAAACCGCCTAGAATTGATTCTAAACTTTCACGCTACGGTTAAAAGCAAACATGCGTAATTCAGACAGTGACTCGCAGAATGACTTGCCTAATCTTTACGCTTTCTCAAGAACCGTAATCGAGACCATAACTAAGTGGTGGAAATTGCTAGCCTCGAGCACACCACTTGTCCCACCTCCCGATCTTTCTCGAATGTTCTTCGAGACTTGATAGTCATTCGGATCACCATGTTGGTTTTGTCGATTCTTTGAATAAACAGTATTCCTTCTTATAATTCTCAAATAGAATCGCTTATTCCTGTGTCGGTTGTGGTGAGCCCTTTATGGTTCACCTCGCCGTTGGTGTACGCAGGTACAATGTGGTAATGATATTCGAACGGAGTTGTTTGTTCTGTGGTTCGAGGAATTCATTTGACTATGATCCTCATCGAACTCATTTAATCGATCCCTCAAACTTTTCCAATTACCCACCACACCTCGACTCATCTTCATATAACCAACATTATCGCTGTGAGCATTGTGGAGGTCCTCACCAAGGATTTGAGTGTCAATCCGGAATACGCTTGTTCACGAACGCTGGTAACACTCGTGACTTTGAAATGACCAAAATCCATATTATTCACATGACCACCCACAACAATCATTTTGTTATGAGAACTGGAGGTCCCCATTTCACCTCCGATTGTCAAACAGGAATCCATTTCCTTGTAACAATTACGACTATCCATATCACGACCAACCTCCACAAAGGTTAAATGAATCCAACTCCTCAAGAAACCCAACAAGACTCTTATCTAGAGCTTCGAGTTACCGAAAAGAGGTGAGGAGTTCAATAAAACTATACTTCATAATATTCCCAAGATTTTGTGTACATTGTGGGGGTCCTCATGATGATTATCAATGTCAACCTTCCGGCTTTGACAAATCTCCACTCCCACAATGTCCCGTCATTCCAAATTCACATGAGAAATCCATGGAAGAATTGCATAGTCAAGAGGTGTCGCTAAAATAAAATCCCAAATTGCCTTTGAGAAACTGTTAGGAATCAATTGTAAAAGAAAAAGCACCATGATCTAGCTCGCAGCTTGCTTTTATTCCCGATGATGTTGATGATGATGATACACTTGATTCATCAAGTTCATCGATGACATCCCAGCCAGCTGAGATTCCATCTCAAACAACCGCTATCACACCCAAAGCTCCCACTCACTCTCGACTACGGGGACGAGCATCTTGACACCGTTTCTTGAAAAGGAATCGACTAATTCATAAAGTCTAGTGTCGAGAACCTTATCCCAATCCCGAGAGAGTCATGTGGAACTTCGATCATGTGTGTGATTCTATCTCCCTATCGAGTGTTCAAAAGATCATTTTGAAACTTTCTCCGATGTTAGCGAAGATTGTACTTCTCATGGAAACATCGAGTATGTTGAGGCATCACTCCCACGCCTCGATGTCGATCATCATCTTGAGGAGTTCACCGATGAACTCACTCACATCAATCCACTTTGATTTCAAGTCGATCCGGAGAGATCGAAAGTCTCATTGATAATGATCGATCACTCACTTCTTATCCCAACAATCCAAATGAGAATGTTGATCACTTTGTTCCCAAACATTCAAAGCTACTTTCACTAATCCTCTATTTGAATTCGACTGAATTCACTTTAATTTCGAGAATCCACTCTTTGATACCGATTGAGGATAGTGATGAATCTACAAAGGAACAAGAATCCATGCATTTACATCTTGTGATTGATTCTTCACGAGGAGTTCGCCGGTGAACTCACTCATATCATATCTCCGCCGAGTATGATAACTCCCAATTTGATCATGACACACCCGAGATTTGTCTTGATCACATAAGCTTAAATGATGAGATTCATAATCCTCAAATTATGGATCCTCCTATGGATGAAGATGAAGAGTTAGTCATGATTTGTATCATGATTTTCTTCTTCTTCACCTATCCTGGTTTCTCCTGCTCTTCACTCCTTCGGAATGAAGACATTATCTTCGACCTGCATTTCCATGCACCATTTGTGAGCCGGTCCGTCTCAGATCTCATCGGTGTGGAACTTTCACGCATTTCAATGTTTATCCAAACATCTTGAATGAAAGTCCGATGGAGATTATTTCTTCCAACTTACTTCCCCATGAACCAATTATCTCGGGTCGAGTCAAGCTAGCGACCCAGAATCAAAAACAAGAGCTTAACATGGGTTTTCACCCGTGTACCACCCTAGTGTGGGGAGATACCCCACATGTTGTATATAGATCTAAAAAAAAAAAAAAAAAAAAAAAAAAAAAAAACTTTGAAAAATTGTAAATATTAAAAAGAGAATAATTGTCAGGTTTCCACACTTAGCTAGTAATGTTATCTTTTACGTTTCTAAGTTTCGACATTACACTGCAGATTTTGAATATTGAGGACAATATTCATTTCTAAGTGGGGAAATTCGCTAATTTTGATCATAAATGTACCCTTTAGTCCCTTTTTCCCCAAATGGCCAAATTTTAAAATTTTTTTAGTGGAAGTACTATGTACTAAACACAACAAATGGTAATCATCCACCATGTCTAACCCACATAAGGATTGGCTAATCCAGAGCAAACGGTTTGGTAAAGATATCTCAAACCATTGACGCTTACAATTTGCCCAAAATTGTATGGTATTCAAATTTCACCATATCCTTAAAAGTGAAGAGTCAATAGCCCGCAAGTTTATGGCTTGTGGTAAAGGCAAGTGGAAAACCATAATTGGTAATCGACTCACCAAAGATAATATTGATAAGTTATCTAAGAGTTGGCTAGTCCGTATGGTACTTCTCGGTAAAGACAAATCAAATCATTGAAAGTCGGTGGTTTGCTCAAAATCACATGGTTATTCTGTACCATGGTTCTTACTGAACTCAAACATTTGGCTACCCGTAGTAATGGCTTTGGTAAAGAGATAAAATCCATTAATTTTTTCAAAACATTGCTAGGACTAGCAATATCTTAGTAGGGGATTGACGAGTGTCTAAATACTCATCATTTTGTATCGCTTAAACCGCAAAACATCCGAAAACACTCGTAAATGCATCAAATGATAAAAATATCACAAATAAGTGTTTTATGTGTTTTAAATGCAAAATATCAAAATCTGTGAAAAACGATCAAATTTGCATAATTGGCGCTTTAGTCCCCAAGTTTCAAAAGTTGTCAAAAATAACCCTCGGTAAATCTAAATAAGAGAAATGTTATTCAAGGTCCCTCGAAATATTCTAATTTGTCAAAATGGTCCTTGAATAAATCTTTTGTAAAATGGCGTAAAAGGTCCTCGAACTTTCAAAATTGTCAAGTTTGGTCCTCGAAAATTGTAAATGACAGACTTGGTCCTTGTACTTTTGAAGCTTGTCAATATTGGTCCTTGTATTAACTTTGAGAAAATTACAGAATGGCCCTCAAGTTTGAAGAATTACATGTTTAGTCCTTATCATTAATATGCCTTGTCAAAACAATTTTGGACCCTATCAAAGCCCATATGACCCCCGCCATTTTAACCTTGACCTTTCCTGCTTTTTGACCCCTTGGTCAACACTCACCAAACTCCATGCTGCACTGTACCACCTCATGTTTGTCTTCCCCATATCTTCGCTCGCAACACCTCTCGCTTCACCCATCACCTCCCATCACCTTATCTACTCAAACTTCAACCACTTCATCATGTCACCTATCCACCCCCTAGTTGCGCCCTAAGTCAACAGAGGTCAAAATACATGTTTCCCGCTAAAACCATCAAATGGGCAATTATGCTCAAAAATCTCCCATGGCTGTGAAAAGTGGGATTCACCCATAAGGACACGTGGAATGATATTGAAGTATAAAAGAAGGAAGAGAAAGTCGAAATGTGAGTAGTTAGTTTTAATTTTGCATTGTATGTCGCTTTTTCTTAAATTCTCCCATTAGTAGTTTAAAATGTAATCTTAAGCTCTTATTGTATTAAACTAAGTTTCTTAATCATATTACTTCATTTCCATCTTAATTCAAGGTTTAACTTAAAATTCATATTCGCATGTTCACCGTTGAGAAAGCTAGTCTTAAACCACCAGACAAAGCTCCCAAGCGCTTTATTTTACATCAAATAAGGTTAATCGTTTATTAAAGCTTATGGTAAGCTTGGAAAACAGGTTAAATCAATTTGATCATTGGTCAACAAAAGTCAACCCGAGACTCAAAGTGGACTTGGATTTGGAATCGGGGTGATGCGACTTGGATTGAGTTGGAATGGTTTAGAATTGTGATCTGGGTTTTGTTTTAGCCCGCAATCGCTGGATAATTGTGAGTTTTGATTATCTCCTTTTCATTTTCATTCAAAGTTGCATACGATCTTGTGTATGTATTTGTAGTTACATATGGTTTAAAACTGCTTATTTAGTGTTAACTATAGCTTATGAACTCGCTTGATCAAGAGTACTCTAGTTCCATGTTTGTCTCTAGTGAAATTTGATTAACAGCTTTAAAGCGGTGTTTGATCCCTGCCTTTT
The DNA here is from genome assembly GCA_022545495.1 of Chrysanthemum lavandulifolium. Classification (NCBI taxonomy): domain Eukaryota; kingdom Viridiplantae; phylum Streptophyta; class Magnoliopsida; order Asterales; family Asteraceae; genus Chrysanthemum; species Chrysanthemum lavandulifolium. The sequence goes on from CM040243.1 coordinate 40,885,779, forward strand.
CTCGTCCTAGTAGGTAGAGGTGGTGGTTAAAACCTGTTGATCATGTTTGTTAAGCTCATTGGAGCTCATTTGAGTCAAATGCTTGTGCCTCGCAAAGCTCTTTTAGTCAAAATTACTTTAACTGCCTCTTAGTCTTTAACCTGAGATTTTCACAAGCCAAGAGTTTGATTTGTGTTCAAAATTCAGAGAACTAGCCTATTTAAGTTTCATTTCACCTTAATACATCATTTCTAATCCATAAAATCGTATCAAAGTTGGCAAAAGTCAACTTTCCATTTCTTTCAAAGTCAAAATTGCAAAATCTCGGCCGGAGTCCAAATGGAGGATTTTTCATGCACTCATTTTGGATCAATGCAAATGAAACTTGATGTTTTGAAATCTCATGCTGGTCTAGTTTCTTGTTGCTATTTTTGCTTAATTTTGTGAAATTTTATAAGCCCCAGTTAGCTTGTTAAATGAGACCAAGTCCCCTGTAGCAGCATCGTGTTCGCATGTGGTTTACACAAGTTTTGTAGAGTTTCACCACAAGCTCTTGGGAGCTTGACTTGGGCTGAATTCTTGTTCTGTGGACTCCTTGCCGTCAACTTGATATCGTGATATCCGGTTTTGGGTTCCCATTAGAGTAGACAATTTTATTTTTAAGCTAGAAACTAGCACCCTCAGATCAATTCTCTTATTTGGTTTTGTACCCATTAGCTTGTTTCTTGATTTTCAAGATTAGAGTAGCTAAATTAGGTTGCATTATGGTAGTGTTAGCTTAAAATAGGTCCTGTGATCACTTGGTTCACTTAAGCAGCTTCTAGCTTATTTTAAAGTTGCTTATTTATAAGCCACTTCACCGCAGTAACCGATTCCTATTCACAATCATCTGCTTTTATATTTTTCATAGATTTAGAACATCATTTTAGAGTTTTCCTGAAATTTTCAGATTTTTCCAAGCTTGTTTGGTATTTTTCTTATTTTTAATTAGTTTTTAAGCATTTTTAATTAGTGTTTAATATAAAAAATTAGAAAAAGGTTCTAAAAAATAAGTTTTCATTTTTATTAAGTTAAGATAAATATAAAAAGCCAAAAAAGTATTTTTCCATATTTTTCTTAGTTAAATTTGTATTTTTAAATAATTTAATTAGTTTTTAATAGTTTAAAATTATAGAAAATAGAAAATAATCGAAAAATACAAAAATAGTTTTGAAAATTTAATTTGATATTTTAGATTTTCCTTTCATAATTTTATTTTTCTAGCTTTATTTCCTAATTTCTTGTATTTTAGGTAATTATTAAATAGTTAAAATTAGTTTTTAATTAATAATAATTAATTAATTAGTTATAAAAATAAATTTCTTTTTCTATAAATTTTCTTTATCATTAGGATTGTAAAATGTATTTTCATATTTTTAGGTTTAATATTGTGTAAGTTTCACTTTTTATTTTACACGCTTACGTAATTTTGTTTTTAAATTGCGATAATGTATACTTGGGGCTGTTTTGTAATTTGATGTATCCGCCGCTAGCGCCTATGAAACCCCCGCTAGTTGTTTTCAACCCACCGCTAGCGCTAGCTTCCTCTTAATGTACCACATGGGGGCTGTTTTGTAAATTTTAGATATCCACCGCTAGCGCCTATGAAACCCCCGCTAGTGGTCTTCAACCCACCGATAGCAAGACTTCCTCATAATGTACCACATGGGGGTCATTTAGTAAATTTGATGTATCCATCGCTATTGTCTATCAAACCACCGCTTTGGTTGTCAATGCACCGCCAAAGGGTTTTCCGATAATTTATACTTGGGGGTCGTTTTGTAAATTTGATGTATCCATCGCTATACTTTATCAAACCATCGCTAGTTGTTTGAAATCCATCGCTAGCAATTTCATGGTAATGCGCCTTTCAAGGGTGTGTTTTGTAAATTTGATGCAAACTTATTTTTTCCCCAAATCACTCCCAGCTTGAAGTAATTGATCTTCAAATCACTTCCAATTGACGCCCACATAAACCCTAACCAATCCAAACTGGTAATTTCAAAATCCCACATCTTATTCCATAAAAACTCACAAAGCTAAAGTTCTAAAGAGAAGAGATTGAAGTCAAATTGTTCATTCATTCATTCATGAAACAGTTTACAGCTTACAACTTACAAAACCCAATCAACTTCAAATGCAACTACAAATCCAAAGTGCTATACATGATCTCCTACTAATATTTCTACTACTACTAAACCTAATCTAGTGCATATCATCCGCTCCAACATCTAAAGAGCAAAGAAGATGAGCATGACCGCCACATCTATCACACTAAATGCCGGATTTATGCTTGTGAAGTCTCGCATAACCACCCATTCGCTCTATCCCGATGGTCGGAGCTACAAGACTTCTATAACGAAGATGCTAAGGGTCAAAAGTATGAAGGATGGATTGATGAAAACGTTGATGATGGAGAAAATAAAGGTCTCCTTTGTGCTTCCTCCATGTATTTCAACCAAAATGCAACCCATCCACCCTTCCCTAGCATTTCTTCTATGCGATGTGTTGATGCACCAAAACCAGTGTGTAGAAGACCAAGCACCACCTTTCCACCCATAGGAAGTGGCGGATTGCTTGCTCGAGGCCCGCATTGAGGCGAGAGGTGCCGGAGGTTGGGAGTAAGATGTTCCTCCTTATAGTAGTCATCGAATCATCGCAGATACACTTGATTCTCTACACTATCATCTTCTCGATGATGGGAGAAAAGGTGATTTTTAGGTCGAGGATCATAAGGATATGGAAAGAATCAAGGAAATCACCGGATGATGATGATGATGATGATGGAGAAGAGGTTCGATTTACAACCTCCGTTTAGTATTCATGGTTTTTAGTGGTGAATTATGGTTTATGGCATTTTGGGGTTTGTGGTAGAATTTAGGGTTTGTGAAGAAGATTTGGGGATATTGTGAAGAGATAAGTGTGCATTGGGGTCTCATATATAGGCGGGTGCAAGGTTTAAGGCAACTTAATATGAGTTTGGTGGCACAAGAACACTCAAGATATTTAGGGTGCGTTTAGTTGGAGAACAATTTCTCTTATTTTCTATCTCTAGTTTTGTAAAATTTGAAGGAGAATTAATCTCCACAAAACACTTGAAAATATAGAAAACGCGCTTAGTTGATGTTTCTATTTTCTGCTTTGAAGAAAGGGAGGAGGGTTGAGGGTTACAAAGGAAAACAAGGAAAACAACTAAAATTTGTTTTGTAATTTTCCTTGTTAAGTTAGGAAATAGGGATTTGTGTTTTGCAAAACATTTTGGTGGAAAACGTTAATTTGAACGCGATCTCGTGTTCCTTGTTTTCCACAAAACATTTTGTGAAAAACAAGGGTGTTTTCCTCAACTAAACGCAACCTTACCGTCCGCAATCTCTTCTCTTTGATTGGGTTTTGTGTTTTACAAAACAACCTACATTGACGTTGAATTAAAAAGCAAAATTATATCGCATAATCGATATAATTAAAATAAAAATATAAAATAAAATATCAACCTCATAATTCCTTGTATCCAATTTTGGTTACTAAAACAAAATATGTTTGTCTACTCGGTTTAAGTTGGTAAGATGAAAATGGCGTTAATAAGGTCGCTTGAATTCATCGGTTTATGTGAAAGTACTTGACATGATGCATACATTGGTTTGTGTGACAATACTTTTTACACCCTCAAAGCGGAAAAGATTTGCATTTGATTTGTAAATAAATGTAGGGGCCCTAAATGTAGAGTTATTGTTGGGCTTCATGTGATAGTGGGCAAGATTTTTTACACTTATATTACAAATTATTTTAAAAAATGTAAGTCGAAATATAAGCACGTGATTTTCCTTCTTTCTTGTACTTGACCGATAATGTATACTTGGGGGCTGTTTTGTAAATTTGATGTATCCATCGCTAGCGTCTATGAAACCCCGCTAGTTGTTTTCAACCCACGCTAGCGCTTCCTCTTAATGTACCACATGGGGGTCTTTTGTAAATTTTAGATATCCAACTAGCGTCTATGAAACCCCTGCCCACGCTAGCGCCTCCTCTTAATGTACCACATGGGGGTTGTTTTGTAAATTTTAGATATCCACCGCTAGCGCCTATGAAACCCCGCTAGTGGTCTTCAACCCACGCTAGCGCCTTCCTCTTAATGTACCACATGGGGGTCGTTTTGTAAATTTTATGTGAAAGTACTTGACATGATGCATACATTGGTTTGTGTGACAATACTTTTTACACTTATTGTTGTTTGACCTCAAAGCGAAAAGATTTGCATTTGACTTGTAAATAAATGTAGGGGCCCTAAATGTAGAGTTATTGTTGGGCTTCATGTGATAGTGGGCGAATCGATAAGAAGAAAAAGGCGCTTTAAAAATGTCGCCGTAATATATTGGATTACGTGATAGTACTATTAAACACATGTCTTATTGCATATATATTTTGGGTACCAAAATGTCTTTTGCATATAAAGATCATACTTTCTTCTACATACTGGGTGATATACATGCTTATAAAATATCGCTCAACAATTTAAAATAAAGGAACTAAACTAAATAAAGACATATAAAAGTAGCCCACTTAAATACAATTGTCGAATATACAATTTAGCAATACAACTATTGTGAGTCCATGCACGCTTGTAATACGCTTAAACACGCTCTCAAGTAAACCCGTCAAATTAAAGAGAAACAAAGGTTCAACATTTCCTCAAGTAAACAAATTCATCAAGTAGTGTAGTATACTTATTTTGGTTCAAGTTGGCTATCAAATCAAATCAATATGGCTTATAAGTCAAAATGCCATAATAACTATGCGTGGCTCATCATATCAAGACTAAGGGATCCCTATAACTAATATAAAACACACATAAACCAAAGGGCTATCTTAATCATTGCTTTGTTAAAAAAAAAAAAAAAAAAAAAAAAAAAAAAAAGAAACCAAAAGAAGAAAATGACTACAAAAATGCCTTTCGCCAGAGTTAGTCAGCTGCCGGTTCTAGTCTCGTTAGAGACATGATGGTGGAGAAGTTTAGTAGGAGGTTATCGTCACTAGGGTGGACGGCTGCACTAACCAAAAAGCCCAAGATATTAGGTCTCGTGTTACCGAGAGGATTTCGTGATTGCAGAGTTGGAGCTTTTGTATCCCTTTGATTCATGTGTGCAAAGTATTTCACAGCTTGAATATTTTGCAAAATGAAGATTTGGCGACATTGCTAACATGTTGGTGAAGGTTGTGAACAAGCGAAGCGAACAAGGGAGCTTATGTCATTCATTGAGAAGCTCAAGTCTATGGTGTAATCGAATCGGTTTCTTCATATATGTTTTGAGTTTAGTATATGGTTAGGAATGTATGATGTTTATGTTTATGCTTATGGATGTTCTATAAACCAATTAAGGTTAATTTTGTTGGATATATATGCACTTACTTATTTATGTTTGTCTAAGTACTTTTGTGGAACATACCGTGTTATAACATGTCCGCTGATATGTCGGCTTGTAACGTAGTGTTGAAAACATAACCTACACCATCAAAAAAAGTATAATCGATATGGATACGTGTCGTGGTAAGTGTGATATGAATTAATTGGTAACTTTAACGCACTGTAAAATATAAGTGTCTCGCTATAAACAAAACCCCCCAAAAAAAAAAAAAAAAAAAAAAAATATTCCTGGTCAAAATGCTACTTTGTGACACATATATCGCCTGGTTTATTAGATGTATGTGTCACAAAGTAGAATCTAACAGCTCAGAAATAGCGTTGATTTGATTTTTTTTTTTTTTTTTTTTTTTGCACCACCTTAATTTTTTATCGATCGCTCGCAAAGGCTTTATCTTGCTCTTCAATGAAAACCAACTTACGCTAACCTTAGGCTTAGCAACTACATCCCTATGGCTAATGTACATATCGACATCAACATCAATAAGGACGCTTGTTTTTTCTTCACCAAGCAATAAGCTCATCATATGTCATATTGCTTGCATCTTTTAATCTTCTTCCATGTATAATCAATTTGGTTGTATAATCATCTTCGTAATCACAAAAGTTAAGATTTTGATAATAAAATCAAATAAGTTTTGGGGATTATGTGCCATATACATCATCAACTTCCCATATCGATCGCCAAGGTCATACATGGCGCCCACATCCCTATCGCACTCTATTAGTTTCAATCCTACCTCTAATTGACATTGTGGTAAATGTAAAAACAACGAATGGAAATTTAGCTCAAGATGTTCTTTCGTAAACCGCACATACTATTATAGTCCACCTTCCTATCCTTGGACAAACTCCAATAAAAACACCCCATTTTCATACCTCAACGGTTGGAAATAAAACTCCCCAAAAGATGAACGCCAAACAGTAACGAGGATCCGAACTCCAAATAGGTGCCATCCTCACACAGAACACGTAAAATACAATACTTTAAAAAGTAAAATAATTTTAAATGTAAACCCTAATTAGGTTCGAATATTGAAACATTAAATATAGGCAAAATTGATATGGGGACCATGACAATAAAGTATGACGAACCTTTCAGACAATTCAATTTTAATAATCGAACGAAAACGACAGCTGTATTAGATTATTAAGAAGATAGGGTTCGGTCGGTAGGAAGTGAATGGGAACAAAAGATAAAAGACAAACTATTAGTGTATCATAAATCGCTAAATTGAAAAAGGCGCTTTTAAAAGTTGCTCGTAATATTTTGGGATATGTGATAGTACATTACAGCTTGTCGATAAATGTATGCAATAAATATTTCCCTAAAAGCAACAACCGCTTGGTCAAGAATATAAAAAAAAAAAAAAAAAAAACAAACAAAATAAACATTTTCAAAACAATTTTACCGCTTATAAATAACAACTTCACCTCAAACACATTTTTAACACACAATTTCAAACACAATTGAAGATCAAAATACTTCCCACAAGATTTAATATGGCTTGCCGCCTCCCCATTCCGTTGAAGATATGCAAGTGTACGCTCAAAATCAATGCAATATCGACGATGCGGCTCGAAAAACGCTATTATAAGCGCCATCAAATTGTTTGACCAGCAAAGGGGAAAAGGAACAAATGAGACAAAACTACCAGACGGTAAACGACATTACCATTGAAAGAAAAGTCACATCGACAAATTTTTGAAAGATCAAGCACGCAAAGATCGCGAGGTTGTCGACAACTTGTGGCGGTGTGTTTCAATATAACGAACAACGCCAAGACCAAAATAAGTTGGAGCTATCGGAGAACAAAGACGATGGTGTAGACGATGTCAGACGAGGAAGATTTGGCTCGGTTGGAGGATTTGCTCGCTCGCATCTGTCAGATGACTCGCATGCGGGAGCATTCGATTAGATTTATGATTTACGATTTCGATTGTTTTATTTAGCATTGTAACATTTTAATTATTAATGAAATTTTAGTTTATGTTAAAATGATTTTAAAATAAATGATTTTAAAACAAACAAAGGTTAAACAACAAATATATTAGCAAAGTGGTTTAATTCTAGCAAAGGTTTAATCCAAGCATTGATTCATTCTTCCGGCAAAGGGTTTCATCAACTCTAGCAAGTTGTTTCATCAACTCTAGCAAGGGTTTAATTCAAGCATTGGTATCATTCTTCCGGCAAAGGTTTCATCAACTCTAGCAAGTGGTTTAAAATGTCCTAGCAAAGGATACACCAACGACACTCCAACTGCTGACCAAGATTACGCCTACCAAAAGTAGTGGAAAAATAGTGATATTATGAACTAATATGAAGGATTACAACATAATGGTTGTGTTGTGAAAGTCCTACTTACCATAAAGTGTTAAAATTTGTAACGCTAAACAAATTCAATCGAATACAAGTATATACACTCTTTAACCACCGAAAAGTTTGTTCATGTAACCCAACAAAATATATAGAGAAAATGTCATAACAATCTACATACATGAAATTAAACCTTATCTCGATTTCCTAACAAATATGGAAAACAGGATACACCAAACCATCATAAGACTCTACATACATGAACTTAAACCTTATCATCTTTCCATGCTCAAACTCACAATCTTCAAAAAGTAGGTCCAACACCTAATGCATTAACATGATTCACCCGAATGGATTGTCTCTATGATACTCAATCTGAATTTGCATCATGTATTCGACTTCATCATTCCTAAAAGTGCATTTTGATAAAATGCATAGGATGATTCTCAAGAAAATGGTTTGGAATATCCCGTGTGCAACAATTACAAAATTATATATAATTACATAAATGCATAGACAACAAAGTGCACACAAAACACAAACTTACAAGTTTACATAACGGAAGAATTTCAAGAGACCTTCAGAAAGACATCGTCATTTCACCAAAATGATCAAGGTGACCAATCCATTGGCAAATGTGTTGCATTCGCCATCACCGCTTCAAAAATATCAAAATAAATCTTAAAGATAAATGCTATGATATTATTGAATATGATTATGAGATTTCAAGCCTACCTCCATCTTCGTTATCAAGATCATTTTGTGGAAAAACAATTGCACACACCAAGAAACCGCCTCAGATCTTTGCCCCACCTTCAAAACCAAACACGGTTATATTCAACCTATTCTTTGCCAATTTAGTAAAAACAATAACATCGCCAAATTCAATATCGAATATTGAAGAGCAATGACCACATCTCATCATCCATAACATACAAAACACGAGGATCATGACCTCGCTCATAGCCCCAAGTAACATCCACATTAAACTCCATTCCTTCAACAACAACAACAACAAGACCACGCAACCCAATACCATCTAGAAAATTACCGGCAATGTCTCAAACACCATCTCGCGATTAACAATTATAACATACACAAGAATAAAATACACGTATTCTTAAATAAACGTAAACAAAAATGAGTTGTTATAAATAACCTGTGGAAATTGAGGGTATGGCACCGATAACTCAAACCTTATATGACGACTTTCTACACCAAAGATAATCCTCAACTTCCAACCCTTTAGAATCATAGCCAAGAACGTAAAAGAGTCATCACCTTCTTGAACAAAGTGTAACATGTGAACATCCGTATACATGTTTTCATGAACAAATTCTACCCATTTGTTACCTACAATCCTAATGGGACCTCCTAACTGACCAATAATCCTTACTTTCTTCCGTTGTCTTTGTATTCCGCTTAAATAGAAATGACGATTCCCATTGAAAGCACGGTCAAGAAATCGAGGAAGCTCAAGAAACCTGTGGTAAAATTTCGCTTGGTCGCACCACAAACTCGATGGCCATGATTACCTTATAAACAATTACAAGCATGTAAAGGTTAGTTAATGCTAAAATTTTGATGATGAATATTCAAACATAAAAGACAAATAATATTGATATGGGGACCATGACAATAAAGGATCACGAACCTTGACAGCTTGCCCAAAATAGCTAAAAGATAAGGTTTTAGTGTTTCATAAATCGCTTTAAAAAGTCGCTCATACTATATCGGTTAAAATACGCTTATCTATTATCCCGCCAAAATAATTTTCCCGCCTAAACACAAGTCAACAAAATAAGCATAAATACAAATAATTCTATAGTCCACATACAACAATTCACAATGGCTTTGAACTTATCCGAAAAGGTAATTGTGAACAAGTGCCAAACAAGAAAGAGGATGTCGATGACAATTTGATGGCACACATACAACAATCCACAATGGCTTTGAACTTATCTCGAAAAGGTAATTGTGAACAAGTGCCAAACAGAAAGAGGATGTCGATGACAATTTGATGGCACACATACAACAATCCACAATGGCTTTTGATTTTTCCGAGAAGAAAAACTAGATGGTGATATTACGTAAAGGAGAACCAAGATGGCATTACACCGTAAAAAGTTAGGGCAAGGGCAAAAGGATTAAAGAACCGGAAGAGTACTTTGAAAACTCAAGGAAAGGAAATCAATCAAGAAGGATGTGGTTCTAGCAAGATCTGCTTGAATGGATGTAATAGTTCAATAATAAATGTTATGAGTCTAAATTTTAACAATGTAATGGTTGTGTGGAAAATCTTATCTATGAAACAATTTATTGAGATGATTGTTGTAGTTTTGTTATCGAGATAGTTGTGCCGATAGACATCAAGATATTTAATCATAATAATTGCAATGTAACATACACATGGTAGTAGAAGCATCATCACATACTAGTTTGTAACATACACTAACAAGCCTTCACCACATACCGAAAATAATTGTTTATCATGATGACTAGTTAGTGTAGTTTGTAACATACACTAACTAGTCATCATGCAAGGAAAGGAACAAAATACAATTGTTTAACAGGTACATACCACCGAAGATCAAATAACTACCACATGGTAGCCTTCATAATACCTTCAATTACTTGGATCAAGAGGTCGGGTATGACATGGAACCATCACCGTGGAATCGCAACTATCACTTGATCATTAACCAAACCGATTGCCTCATCACCCTTCATATCATCGATTGATTACTACCAACTTCTTCAAATTCATCAAATAATCTCCTAGATTTCAAGGTACCGCTTAAAACGACTTTTCTTGGACACATATTGAACTACAGCTGAGCTTCCAACCGTAGGAAGGCCATCAATGTCATTAAAAACCTCTTACACTTTAAAGGGTCTGTTTTGAATAGATGGGAGTAAACTAGTAGAATGTGGATCCCAAGGTCATGATTATCGCAGCCTCAAAGTCGCTCAAAAGGTTCTTACCTCTTAACGGACTAACCTCGAACCCACGCTCGCTTGACAAACACTCTGTAACAAGTGGAGTTCTCGTGTCCAAGAATCTTCAAAGTCATCCGACACATAAGGTCGGACCGTAGTCCTTAAACAAGGAGGAATGTATTCAAGGTCATTATTACCACCAAATTCGACTTTCCTCCGAATAAACTAGCTTCAACAAAAGGCTTGATATAAGGTGTCCTAAGGTAGGTCGGTGAATTTTTTCCTCTTCTTCCCATGCCATTAGTTCTTCAAACGACGCATACCGACATCTTTTTTTTCTTTTCGTGACTTTTAATTTTAAACGCCGATCATCGTCTCGAGGAATCAAAAGACAAGTTCTTGTGATAGTAAGTAACTAAATGAACCCGTGGTCGATGACAAACATAGATCTCAACTAGACCATGGAGCTCACCATGTCATACGCTTGACATCATTATCATCTTCACAAGGGTCAACCCTTGCTCCGCACTACTACTTGGAAGACAAAAATACCAAGCCCAAATATCCTCCTTAATTTCTTTCAACAAGATGTCACATATTTGAGAATACGATAACCTACTCAACCTAGGTAACCTCAAATGTAAAACATCTCCACCTAAATAACTTAAGGGTAAAAAAAAGCGATCGCCATGATAAACATCAAACCCAAGATCTTGACTGCTTTCGACATTCTGTAACAATGGATATAATTCAAAGAAACAAAATCCTTGTTGAATAAAATTTAATAGAGAAAAGTAAATGGACAAACTTACGACCATTCTTGATACCATAATTCATAATGTTCCCTTTGATTCTGTGTTTTCGATGCCATATTTAGTAGAAGTCCGAAAATGTAAAATATATGTAAGATAAAATATGGGGTAGTTTTGGTTAGTAGGTACAAAATATACAAAAGGTACAAAATAGTGAACAGCTAAAAGTGTCTAAAAAGTACATTACAACCATACTCAAATGATATATCTAAGATATAGTCAAACCTCCCAAAAAGTCGCTTAGTGTGTAATGTTGAGTAATGCATACCGAATGGACAAGACTTGTAAACTAGCATGCATGGGTTTGGCCTACTTTGTATATATATAATTTGGTGTGTGTTTAATATAGTTTGATGCTTATTTTATAGAAAATATTACTAGTAAACAAATTTGCAACGTCACTACCTTAGCTTGAACACAAGTATAATACAATATGTTCAATACAAAACCATTCAAGGAGCATATGGTTATCAATTTGTTTCAAGTAATACATCAACAAAATAGAACATAGCTAAACACAAACACGGTGTTTAAAAAAACTAGCCATTTGTTCACGGTATGAAAGCGCAAATTAATACGATCCTTCACATCCAATGGTAGACCAAAAGCCAAGCGGTATAAAAATACATACCCAAATACCACAATCACCAAATATCCCTACCGCTTTGTACTTGTTCAATGATAGTAAATGTAATGAAATAACTAGCCGGATCAATGCCTTTCTTCTCAAATACTTGCGCTTGTGCTAGACCTCGTGTAATTGTAGTCAGGACAAAAGTAGCACTGCCTTAAAAAACTAATGTTTTAAAAGTCGGTTAAACGGTTATGTATTAATTTTATGACATATGAATAAATAGCCAAACCTCAAACACTCCCTCGCTTGATATAAAACTCGCCATTCCTCTTCAAAAGTTTGACCGCTATCATAAAAGGTAACAATGCCGGTGTCATCTCCAAACGGGCAAGAAACCAATGAGCGCGGCCATTAATCGGCATGAAAACCTACAACGCTTGGGTCACAAACATAATATCAATATATGGCAAAAGCTAATCAAGATTATTAATCGGCATGTATATATATATCGTTACTTACGTGCTTAACGCCGCACCATGGAATAGAGTATCTTTCACCATTAGCATACCACAACGGCAAAGAATTTTGTAATGTGTTTAACAAAATAGCTACTAACCATCGCCCAATTAGCCGATCGGGCCTAACATGCCAAAGGTAATTAACCCACAACTCTATGTGTCAGAATTTCAAACATGAATGAGTGTGATAAACTTTATAAGAAATCATTTCAGATGTACAGCTTGTATGAGTACTTGCCTCATCCCTTAGCCAACCTTTCCTAGGCGGGTCTAAGCAAACCAAACTTTCCCAAAACCTTCTATCCACACACACATCGTCACACCAAGGAAACTTGCGCTAAGTGGTCCTATTTGTCCAAGAAATTCATCAAATTCATTTGTAAATGAACTCGTTGACAAAGATTGGTGCAAAGGCAAGATCCTAGTATATGAAACGATTAAACTTATAATCATTTGTCATTAACAAGATATATTTTAAAAGGTTGTCAAGAAGTATTTTCATACCTCAACCCAAGGCGTGACAAATTTAAGTTTTTCACTCATATCTAGATCGTAAGCTAGAGCATCGCTTTTCTTTTCAAAGATATGCATTGGTCCAATAATACGAATTAGCTTCACCCGAACGTTGTTCACCCTCTTGAAACCGCAAAACGCGCCCACCGGCTTTCATATGATCCGAGTTCATGATTGCTTCTCCCTTTCTTTCGCTCATTTTCATACCGCAACCTCTTTTCCTCTTCCTCATTATCAACTTGTCCTCTTCCATCCTCAACCTCTTCTCTTGTTGCATCAATCACGCTTTTAACCGGCACTTTCTAATTCTTCATGTCGCAACATTAATTCTTCTTGGATAATAAATTCGTCATTGCTTATAAATAACCTATCATTATGATATGTTATGCTACGGAAAGAGTTTTACACTTGTTTACCGATTTTGTACATTACCTTTGCAAGATCGCCATCGAAAATTCATCTAGCCGCTACCGATGAACTAGTATCAATGCTTGACCGACTTGACTCAAACAAGTCAAGAAAATCATGATTAAGCTCATCACAAAACTGCACTAAGATGCCGAGATCATTACTTAACTCCAATTTCTCCTAAGAATGAAAATAAGTATTTATAAAAAGGATATATACGAAAGATAATGGATAATTGAAGGGTCGTTTTGTAAATTTAGTGTATCCATCGCTAGAGTATATGAAACCACCGCTAGAGGTTTTCAATCCATCGCTAGCGTGTTCCCGATAATACTTGAAGGGTCGTTTTGTAAATTTCGTATCCATCGCTAGAGTATATGAAACCACCGCTAGTGGTTTTCAACCACCGCTAGCGCCTTCGATAATACTTGAAGGGTCGCTTTTGTAAATTTCGTATCCACCGCTAGAGTATATGAAACCACCGCTAGTGGTTTTCAATCCATCGCTAGCGCCTTCGATAATACTTGAAGGGCGCTTTTGTAAATTTCGTATCCATCGCTAGAGTATATGAAACCACCGCTAGTGGTTTTCAATCCATCGCTAGCGCTTCGATAATGTCAAAGTATATATACGATAAAAAAAAAAAAAAAAGAAGAAGATATATTACCCCATTTCTTTCTCGAGCAAGAACCCGAAAAAGGGACGATATTATTATCGATTCGTGTGATTATTGATGGGTATATGAGTTTGAACAAATGCTTAAATAACTCGAATAATTGTCTCAAGTTTGAACAAACGCTTATTTAACTCGTAATAACACGATCCCGTGTTATGCCGATCTCTATTATATCGCTTCTCACCCCGCGATAATAGGTAAATGTTTCCTTCGCCTTGCCACGCTTATGTCATGCCATCTTCTTCAACCACTGTCAGAGATGTGTTGTTTTCACCGTGGAGTTCTAGGTATGTAATCATGGAAAATGCCGAAACTTTATATACCAATCGATCTCCTCTCGCCTATTGTCGGTGTCGGCTTCTTTAACAGATTCAATCCTTAAAAACAAATAATAATGTTCAATAAAAGATTGCATTAATGTAGAAAAAAGATTGCATTAATAAGAAAATTTTATATATTACTTTTACCTTTCCAAAAGAAACTTATAATCGATCTTTTGAAGGGTGTATTCTTTGACCACGCTACTCCTCTTGGCATAATATCGTGAACTTTATTCCACCATAGAATGCTTCTTTCAAAAGACTCCAAGATCCAAATCTATACGGATTTTGGAATTTCAATAAAAATAATAGCATAAAATATTGATACACAAATGAATCCAGTTTATATTGATATATAAAATATTAACCTTGAAAGCCCAAACGAATCCTCGACAAAGGTATAGGTTGGAACAAACTTGTGGTCTTTGTTAATACCTTGAAGGAAATCCCACTTGTGTTTATCTCGCAACATCCAAAATTTCATCATACAAATGCCTCCAAATATGCTCTCCCATGGAAAGGCATCCCAATCATCTAGGTTTTCAACTAATCGCATGAGAGAAACATCAACTTCCCGAACCAATAATCGCCCATGAAGATAACCTCCAAAGCTAACAATAGACAAAGACGATCGCATCTTCGTCGATATGATACCAAATGCCTCTTCATCCTCAATTAGGCCAAGAATATCTAAGTTTGTAATTTTGAACCGAATGTTTTGGGAAAACCCTTGACATAAAATTGAGGTGTCCAGATCCATATTTTTCAAAACTTACTTTTCCAAAATTAAAACCAAGATAAGCGAAAACTCGACGAATCGAAATGAAGGGACGGTCATCAATATAATATACAATCGGCATATCATAATGGTTTTCATTCGGATAACATTGTTTTTGTAAAACATAATCTATCATATGTGCTTCGTGGTCAAAATAAGAAAGGTCCAACCATTTACCAAACAAGTTTCCTAAACAACTTCCTTCGATTTTTATCCAACTTGGATTTTATTAAAGAAAAGTAGTTTGGTTTACTCGATGATGATTTTCACCATATTCCTACAAATGAAAAAATAAAATAAATAAATAAATAAATAAATAAAATAAAATAAAAATACTCTACTTAATAACATATAAGGGAGTAACAAACCGCATTCAATCATCCAAGCCTCACACTACAATTTTGTAACAAATGCCAAGTATACTTTCAAAAGGTAGAACAACAAAGAATCACATCTCGTACACCGTATAAATTACAAACCCAAACACAATTTTGTAACCTTTGCTAACTTAAATAAACAAAATTGTTGTTGCAAAACTACTATTAAACATGATTAATTTCAAATAAATAAGGGAAAAACAAATATACGAACAATTTATATATATCAACATAAAAACATACCCGAATACGAAACATTTTTTTTGCAGATTTCGAGAAGACGATGGTTCTTGACTTGTAGGAGTAATTTTGTAATGGGGTGTAATGTATGTGTTATTCTAATTCATTGGTTAGGAAAGATATGTGATAAGTAAAAGTATTTTTACCGTGGTGTAAAATTGGGAAAAGTACAAAACTACTATTTGGCCAAAACCGCTAAAATTAATTCGCTTAAGTCGCCGACATTGGGAAGGAGCAAAAGGAATAAAATATTACTTTTTAAAGTTTGACTTTTTCTCGAAAATATCAAAAAAATCGCGCTAATCTTAAAAAGTCACCGGATATTAGTCGACTAAAATTCATAGGTACGAAAATGATTGGAATCAAAAGTGTCGTGACACGTGTCACTATTACATTGGAAGGATAAAGTCGCAAGTCTCAAAGTTTATTTTGAAATACCCAAACTTTTTCCTAAAAAGTGATGACACCTTGAGCGAAAAATGCATTCTTAGAATTTTCCCGCTCACATTGCAATCCTCTCGGTTCTCTCTAGGAACCAATATAGGCACACCATGTAGTCTTAATGTTTCCTTTAGTATCAATTTCATATAATGCATACTTTGTATGTCGCCATCGGTGATTTTATTTCCTTTCACTATTGATCTCACTTCTGATTGCACTTTCATCATCATCTCCGGGTTTCTCATTAGTTCGGACATTGCCCATTCAATTGTCATTGAAGATGAACTCGTCCCAGCTATCAACATTTCCTACATAAATTTAAAACACAATAATAACTTTAAATGAATTTTTATGTAAAAGGAAAATAGTCACAACTTGTTGAATGTTGTGATATTGGCTTCAAGTTACACAACCTTCAAGGAAAATTAAACCCTCCTTACCAGAACGATTGCTTTGATAGTGTCATTAGTGATTGGTAAATCTAGACCACCAGAGTCTTTCACCCGTAATAGGACATCAACCAAATCTTCATTATTGTCGACACTACGAGGTCTAGACTTGTGTTCCTCCAAGATATCTTCCAAGATACGATCAAGCTTCTTTTGCATCTTCTGCCACTTAGCCTTCTTTCCAGAAATGACGTTAAGGAATTGCAAACTAGGGTAATATGCGGCCACATTGAAAGAACTAAATGTCTTCACTATGGCGTATATCGATTCTATGAGTATCTTTTGGTGTTTACATACATCTCCAATGGTAGCCCTGCTAACCACATTATTCACCGTCTCAACGATCACTTCCCTTAGGTAGATAGGTGTGTCAGAAGATGATTCAAAACCTCTAAGCGCACGATTAAGCTCCTCCTCTCGAACATAGCTAAAAGATTGAACCTTTTTGGCGCTAAGAAGTTCCGAAGTAAGAATTTTCTTCATCTGTCTCCAGTAGTTTCCATAAGGAGCCCAACCAACATTTTGAGCATTATAGAAGAATATTTGAGAGGCTGTGGTTGGAGGTCTATACGCGAAGTTGATATCATGGGTCTTCAAGATCTCTTGAGCTAATCGTGGTGTGGATATCACGACGGTAGGCACTTGGCCGAGCTGTAAATGCATGATGGGGCCATATATTTTGCCAAGTTGTTTAGAACTCGGTGCGGGGCTTGGCTCTTGAGTTGGTGTATGTTTCCGAGAATCGGAAGCTTTGGAGGCCCTGGTGGTAAGTTTTTTGAAGTCTTGGTTCTTATAAGTGCCCAACAAATGAAGAGAATGACAGAAGAAGCGATGTAAGAGAAGATGGCTAAATACCCCATGGCTTCAGATATAAAGATCATGGACCTAGCTTGTATATATATGTAGTTCTCCAATAATGTTCTTGAAAATTTCTAATGTTTTAAATGCCTTTTTTAATACATCATTTAAACAACATTTAATCATAGAAGACCTTCCTATGGCCGCCATGATTCTCTGAAAAATATCATTGACTATCTATATTTTGTTAATGTGACATTAGTCAAAGTCGTTGATCAAAGTTCGAGGATAATTGATATATCGTCCCTTTGCGACAATATATCATCAGTAATAATAAATTATACTCCCAACGTCTCAAAATATAAGTTTATTTTGATTTTTTCAAAGTTTTTTTATTTCTATTTTTTCATTAATATTTTTTTTGTTATATAATACATGATACAAAATATAAAAATAGATTTGTGTTTTAAATACATTTTCATTTGAATATTTTTCATCAAGTATAATATAACACGAAAAAAAATAATTAAGACAAAAAAAAAAGACTTTGAAAATGTGAAAATAGACTCTTACATTTTGGGATGGAGGGAGTAACAAAAAAAAGCTTCACAATTAAGGCCATGTTAGTTATGTTGTAAAGAAAAATTATTTTTTAATAAAATAAAGATCCCACAACGAATTATTTATTATTTTTCACCGCTCATATAACTCTCAGAATGACCTCATATTTAAATTGAACATGAAATAATCTCGATCCTTATAAAAGCTCTTTTTGAAGCACTAACTTCAAGCTATGGTTGCAATAAACCCATACTTCACCAGGCCCATTATCCGGCTTGTAAATATAGAGATCCTAATTAATACTGCAGGTTAGTTAAACCTGGTAAAAGTTAAGTGTGAAATCACCGAGCCGCCGTGAAAAGTTTCGTGATTTGATCGGTAAAAAGTTCGAACGAGCCGAGCCTAAACGAGCTCGAGCTTAAGTTTAGGCTCATTTAATAATCGAGCTCGAGCCCGAGCTCTATACAAAAAGATCGAGTAGGCTCGCGAGCTTAAATGAGCCATAGAAATATATACGTATATATATTGTTTATACGTATAAACGAGCTTAAAAGTAAAACGAGCTCGAGCCTTATGTAATTAACGAGGCGAGCTCACTTTGTTTTCTTAACACATCATATAAATTAGTCGAGCCCGAGCCGAACTTGAGCTTGTGAAAATTTTCACGAGCCGAGCTCGAGCTCAAAAGATGAGGTTGAAACGAGCTCGAGCCCGAGCTCGAGCTTTATATATATATATATATATATATATATATATATATATATATATATATATATATATATATATATATATATATATATATATAATATAAACGAGCTGAGCTCGAGCTCGCGAGCTGACTGCTCGGCTCTGCTTCCACCCTTAGTAAAAAGTAAAAACATATGCAGGCCCAAACTCACTTATAAGTACAAGGAAATTGAGTTTTAGAGAACTAGGTTTTAGTGACCAAAATTTGTCACTACATCTAATACTTTGTTGACACTTTTAAAAATTGTAGGCAAAAGCTCAATATTTTGAAATGGGATAATTCTCTAAACAAGACTATAGTTGTAAAAAGTATTTCAAATTGAAAAAAGTATTTCAAAAAAAAAATTTGAAACAAAAATTTAGAAAAAATAGTATTTCGAAAAAAAAATCCAGAAAAAAAATATTCGAAAGAAAAAATTACAGAAAAGAAATTTCGAAAAAAAAATTCGGAAAAAAAAAATTCGAAAAAAAAAATTTGAACAAAAATTTCGGAAAAAAAGGACGATGGATGCAATTTTTTCTAAACAACAGGGACGATTTATGTATTTTAGCCTAAGGACGATGGATGCAATTTTCGCAAACCCACAGGGACCATTTATGTAATTTGGAATGGTAAAATGGTTATAATACTTAAAGAAAGACAAAAATGTCAATATTACTGTTTATAAGAGTATTTTTTTTTAGTTCGTTACGCAAAACTGCTATTTTTGACAACTATAGTGCTTTTTTAAAGAATTATCCCTTTTGAAATTTAATAATATTTTTTGTGAAAATACGAGTCTTAAAAGTCGAAATAGATGTTCTTGCACTATTATGTGTCATTATGAATAATATTTGACTTGCACTTTCTAAAAGAAGAACACCCAAAAAAAATTTCATGACATTTTGTCAAACTTTTGTTGTTAGAGCAAGCAGTATGGTAATTGTTAAGGGGTGGTTAACTCTTAATGTCGTTGCGTTAAGGGGTGTTAACTACACTGTCTAGCGTGTTATTGTTGCGTTAACGAGGGTAAGTTACCTTCTTAACGTGACGTTAAAGGTGAAACAAATTTTAAAAAAAAAATAAACCCCCTGGTATGTGCTAAAACACATACCTTTTCATTAGTAAAACTGACCCAAAACAACCAAGGAAAAGCCGTTTATTGCTAATATTTGTGGTTTTTGAGTTTGTGCTTGTCTTGGTGCATTTGATATGCAAAACACGCAAAAGGAACCAAATCGACGTGAACCGAGCACGAGATCAAGAGAGTTTTAGCTGAGCCGGAAGGTCAAGATTGTGTATTTTGGAAGATTTTATTCTCAAAAGATGATTTTTGAAAGTTTCAGTCAAAGTCAAGATTAGTCCCTGCACTTTCAGTATTTGACAGAATTGATCCCTCAAAGTTTCAGATTTTACAAAAGTCACCCTTGGATTATTTGAGATTGACAAGATTGGTCCTTAATGAGCATTGTCAGAAGTTCACCTTTGGTCCTTGGAATTTCAGTTTATACACTTTTGGTCCCTTAAAGTTAACATTGGGTTCATGTATTATCCTAGTCCAATCCTAATAACAAGTCTTGGCCCAATGTTATACCGGATCCTAGCCCAATACTAAAACTACACTCGGTTTAATTATCATTACCCGAAACCACCCCAAACCCGGTTTATTTACCCGGTCAATCTAACCAAACCCCGGTCAAATATCCAAAGTATTATAAAAAAAGAAACGCGCCAAGTTCTTCCCTCTTTTACCCATGATAAACCCTAATTACCCACCCCGTGTAAATTGATCAAAATCACCACAATTAAGGGTAGATATGTACTTTCCCCTGACACACCTGACACATGAGAATGCCAGGTCATCGATCCACGTGAAATATCTCAAGTGTTGCTTTCCTATTGGTTGAAACAGGTCATTGCTCATGATCCAAGGGTTGTAATCAAGAGATGATGTGTGGGATTTGATCCAAGGGTGTAAGCGAGCTCAAAAGAAGCACAAATGAGGATTTCCAGAAGCTTCTTAGGCCTTAGCTCAGCTATATATAGGACTCTATTGATTCACATTGTATTCATTCCTTTAATTTTCTTCTCTAGTTTTGTAGCTTAAGTAATAGTAGTTTTCAATTTCAATGTTTTAATTTCTTTGTAACTCGTATTTTGTACTCAAATTATTTAGTTTAATAAAATTTAGAATTTCATTTTCAATTGTTTGTTTAAGTTTTATGATTTGAATCCACTTATAATCTCTGATTATTGCTTATTCTAGTTTTATAAATCTGTTTTTAGCTTATTTCTTCAAAAACTCAAAAATACAAAAAAAAAAATCAAATAAAATCATTGAAAATTAAAAAATCACTTTAGATCTGTTTATGGATTGATCCTTCATTGATCTATTGTTTCATAACGCTCATTTAAGCTTTTGATAGCTTATTGTGAGCTTATCCTTGTTTTAACACTCAAATCGCTTCACTAAAATCACAACCCAGCTTACTACGGTGTTTGGTTATGTTCTACCGATGTTTGATCATGAATTGGGCCGATGCAAGAGTCGCTTTGGGTTGGATGTGGTGGAATTGGATTAGGTTGGGGATAATTAGGTTAGAGGTTCTTTACTTCATTGTTGCAAGCCATAGTGGCTAGGATCATTGTAAGTTTATCTATCTGCTTTTGTTCATTAGATCTACTATTTGATTCTTAATTTAGTTATAATTTGTGATAGTTAATCTTAGTTTGATGATTGTTTAGTTTAATCTAGTCTAAATCATAGTTACTTACAAATCAAGAGATAAAATAGTGTTTGGAATAGCTTATAAATCCGTGTTAGAGATTAGTTAAACAGTTATGAGTAGTTGATACATGTTAATGTAGGTATTTGATAGAGATTCTAGGTCTTTGTTATAGTAGTAATACTCATTTAGTCAAAATCAACTTGAATCGATCTAGTTGTTTCATCCGTTAAAATCGGTTATTAGAAATTGGCAAATTAGCTTAAAACTAGTAGATCTAGCTTGTTATAATCATAATTAGTCTTATATCATTAAAATCGCTTCATTGTTTTGGATCAAATTTGAGTTTAGTCAAAGTTACAAATTCGCTCTTCAATAGTCAAAATCACAAAATGGTTTTCACCAAACTTTGTGAGTAGATCTTTGATTCAAATCGAGTTTCGATGTTTGAAACTTTGGAATTTACAAGTTCAACTGGTCTTATTTTGAAAATTACTTTTGTCAAATCTGTTTAGGTCATTTGAGCTTCTAATCACCGCTCAAATAAGCACTTTTCCCTGCTCACACTCAAGAAACTGATTGTGAAACAGAAATTCTGTACCGCCGCATTGTTCTCAAATCGAGATTTAGGATCTGTTACTTGGCAAATTTGTAGCTTGCCGGTGGTTTTAAGACCGCATTGTTGATTTGAGTTTAGCTTATTGAATAAGTTGTGTACTAGCCCAAACAAGAGGGGTCATCATTGTTGTGCTAATATAAGCGCTTGCTCTAATCATTGATCTGAGCTTGTAGATTGTTAGGAATAGATTTAGTTAGTTGCCTTTAGCTTGATTTAGCATGCATTAGCTTAAGTAATTGTTGGTAGCTAAATTAGCTTGTTAGCTTATTTTAGTAAGCTTATTCTCACATCGCCTGCACTACAACTTTCATTTCTTACACATAAGTGTTGATTTCTCATTTTCATAGATTAAGATATAGATTTTAGAATTTTCCTGAGAATTTCATAATTTTTGATCATTGTTAGCTATTTTTCTCATTTTAAAATAGTTTTTAATCAATTTTTAATAGCTTTAATTGCAAATAATTGAGAAAAAGTTCCTAAAAAATAATTTTTCAATTTTCTCAGTTTAAGAAAAATATAAAAAACATAAAAAATAGTTTTCCTTATTTTTCCACTTTTATTTGGTATTTTTCACCAATTTAATTAGATTAAAATAGATTTAAATTTGTAGAAAATAGGAAATTAATCTGAAAAATACAAAAATAATTTTAAAAAGTCTTTTGAGTTATTTGTGATTTTTAGAAAATAGTTTCATATTTTTCTCTTTGATTTTATAATTTTTAGTATTTTAAATTAGTTTTAATAGTTTAAAATTAGTTTTTAATTTTTATAAAATCAAGAAAAATCCTAAAAAATAGTTTTAATTCTAAAATAGTTTTCTCATATCATTTCTAGAGTAAAAGTAATTTTAGGCATTTTTAGGGTATCATTTAGACGTAGTTGCATTTTATTTACGTTTTATTAATTACGTTTTAGTTTAATCGCACTTAGGATTTCCCGTAGATTAGTTTTCCTTAATTACTTTCCCTATTCCGTAGTTTAATAAAATCAATCATTAATCCATAACACCGAGCATTAAATTCCAAACCAAGAACGACGTTGGCAATTCACGCCTCGTTGAAAAACGATTCGGTTGACTAATCCGTACCACGATCACACACGGATTTGATTTATTATTCTTTTCCTAAGAGAATTTGAATCTATCTTCGTGATTATTTTGATATCGATATTGAGGTTTTATCCACACACATAACCCTTAAGCCTTCATTATCAAAGACTCAGTGTCCGAGCCGTTTTAAGTTTCTTACGGTTAGTCATTCACAAGTGGCTAGCTTGTGTGAGTTAAGCTTGACGTCTTTGACACTGTTATCACCCCCCCTAAACGGCTATTATAGCCGTTGGGTTTAAAAAAATCATTTAAGCCACAAGGACCATTTATGTAATTTGGAAAGGTAAAATGATCATAATATTTAAAGAAAGACAAAAATGTCAATATTACTGTTTATAAGAGTATTTTTTTAGTTTGTTACGCAAACCTGCTATTTTTTACAACTATAGTACTTTTTTAAAGAATTATCCCTTTTGAAATTTAATAATATTTTTGTGAAAATACTGAGTCTTAAAAGTCGAAAAGATGTTCTTACACTATTATGTGTCATTATGAATAATTTTGACTCGCACTTTCTAAAAGTGAAGAACACCCAAAAAATAATTCATGACATTTTGTCAAACTTTTGTTGTTAGAGCAAGCAAGATGGTAATTGTTGGGGAGGTTAACCCTTAATGTCGCTATGCGTTAAGGGTGTTAACTACATCCGGTCAGCGTTATTGTTGCGTTAACAAGGGTAAGTTACCTTCTTAACGTAGCGTTAAAGGTGAAACAAATTTAAAAATAACCCCCCAACCGGCTATTATAGTCATTGGGTTAAAAATCATTTAACCCCCCCCTTAATGTCGCTATGCTAAGGGTGTTAACTACATCGGTAGCGTTATTGTTGCGTTAACAAGGGTAAGTTACCTTCTTAACGTGGCGTTAAAGGTGAAACAAATTTAAAAAAAATAACCCCCCCCCCTTTTTAAACAGATAGAATGTTTCAAAAAAAAATCAAAATCAATTCTTAACGTCTTTGACACTGTTATCAAATTTTGGCGCCGCTGCCGGGGAGGTTGTGTCACGACAATATCGTTTGAGGTTTGACGATTAGTGACTCGAGATCCTTCATTCGTGAAGTTACCGTCATTTTTGTATATATATATATATATATTTTGAAAAACCCAAAACATCTAAAACACCAAAACATTCTTCCTAGAGTGTTTACAAAACCATAAAATTAAAACCAACAAAAGAGATTGAAACGTCAATCTGTTATGTCGGCTCACCTTCAAGGTACAACCTATACACGGGTATAAGGAAAGTCTTGACATTAAATTGCAGATCAAGAACAATCCACTCTTCGTTCCGCCACACTGCATTTCTTTTGAGAGCTACCAGCACCTGTTGACGGACGGTTACAAAAATATTGTGTTTTCTTAAATATAAAATCCAAAAGATTTTCCTTTTCAAAATTTGTTTTAAAATCCAAAAATATTCTTCTCTTATCCTCTTAACCCGATAATTCTTTTCTTTTACCCTCTATATGTTTAATTCTCATGGATACGATCAATTATCGCCATTGTTTTCATTGCAAAGGACGTATGGAAGAGAAACAATATTGTTGTCTTAATCCGTAATGTGTATGTGGTCGATGTGGACAACTCGGTTCTAAAAATCTTGCTATTGGTGCGACTTAGCCAACTAACAATCTCGATGACTCTAAAAGTTTTTCGACCATCCACCACAACCCGAGATATGTTCTTATCGTCGTTGCCTTCATTGCCAAAGCCGTATGGAAGAAAATCAATTTCGGTGTTTGAAATGTATATGTGATTGGTGCGGAAATAATTGTCGGAATGGATTTTGTGATGTATGCAATAATTTTATTAATCCAAATCCAGATCTCGCCATCTTTATGCACGGTTAGAACAAAAGAGTGCTCTTTATAATGACATAATTGTAGAACCCTCGATTCCTACTCCTTCTCCAGTGAGGAAATGGAATATGTTTCGAGCCCGGTGACTCCCGAGCCTATCACGGAAATGGTGGAAATCGCTAACTCTTATCCGATAATTCTTCAATTTATCGCTCTTGTGTATATGGTGCGAGAGGACCCGAATATGGTGGAATTGTCCCGGTTGTAGCAATGGAAAATCAGAACCGAGTTTCACCACAATCCTTACAACGAAACAACCGATTTTCCTAACCAACCTCTCGTACTCATGAGCCGAATCATACTCTTGTTAGTATTGTGGTGGTCCTCACCAAGGTTTTCAATGTCAAGTTCAATTTAACAACTCAACCTTTGGTTATGAACCTTACCAGTGATTCGTCACAACAATCATATTGTTGAGAATTGTGGAGGTCCACACGTTAATTCCGATTGTCGATGCAAACCCTATTGTTTACGAGCAAGTTCCTTGTAACAATTACGATTATCCTTATAACCCACCTCCACAATACCAAGAAGTTCAACTACAACCTTCACTAATGTCTAATCCAAAATTTCGAAACAATGATTGATCTTAAGAATCTTCTTGATAAAATTACCCACGGAAAAGAAGATCCTCCTCGTAAAACTTATGATGAATTACTCGTCAAGAGCAAGCCGCTAAAATTAGTTACCGGAGACCTTTCGTTTACGATTCTGATTCTGATGACGATTATACTTCTCCGAGTGGCAATCCCACTCCCGTTTCTGAACCTTTCATTTCCGACTCTTCCCTTTCACTCACACCGGATAAGAGAAGTGATATCGTATTGGAAGAGGTCGATGATTCTATTTCTTCAAACATTGTTGAACCCGTTGACTCTTTCATTATGGGGGATGAGCATCTTAAAACTATTCCGGAAATGGAATCGTCTAATGCTGAGGTCCTTATCCCAATCCCAAGAGAGTCCGAGGTTGTAGATGATATTTGTGATGAGCCTTCTCTTGATATTTCAATGATCATGATGAGATGTTCTCCGATTCCGAGGATGTATCCGATAAAGGATTGTGATTCGCTTTTATGTGATTCTCTTGACATCTCCGAGGTTACTTCCGGATTTTCTCAAATCCAGCCAAGTTCAAGTTCAATGATGACTACACCTTTTGCGGTTAATCCTCTTTTGACAAAGATTTTGAGTCCGATTCGAGACCACAACGGAAGTGGTGGATATTGCTAGCTCTCGTGAGCACACCACTTGTCCCATCTCGTGTTCCGACCTTTCTCTCCGTCATGTGATGTTGAAGAAAGTATTGAATCCGACATCAAGATATTATGGAGATTGATGAATTGGTTAAAGTGGTTGAAGACGATATTCTTGATAAGCCAAGTGATTCTAATATGGAAGAAATCGACTTACCCATTGATGACTTGATACCACCGGGTATTGAGGATACTGATGATAATAACCCTGAGGGGTATGTGTTGCTATGTGATGGATTACTTGACTCCCATTCTTCTGATAAGTCCACCATCACTTATCCCGTTGAGCCCACATGTGAAGACAAGATTTTCAACCCCGGGATATGCATTGATGAGTTCTTTGTTCGAAACGTTGTTCGAGATAAGGATCCTCCGATGGATACCTTCAGTATTGAGTTTTCACCTCTTATCCTCTACCATGTACTCCCGACTTCTTTGGAGTATTCTCATTTTGATCCATTATTCCTTCATCCACCCACAAAACCGCCGGATGATGGATCATTCTTTCTTAACAAACCTTTTGTGAGTTTGGGAGGTGTTATACTTTATGTGCTTGAGCCCGACATTTTCTTTCCTCCCAACCCACCTGGGCCTCATTCCTTCTGGAATGAGGACACTTTGACCCCGGTATCTCTACCACTTTCTTCCCCAAGGACAAATGAATTGGGACGAGTCAAAGCTAGCGACTCGGTAACCAAAAACAATAGCGCTTCGTGGAGGCACCCATGCTTATCCATCTATCTTCTTTCTATTTTCTAATAAGTGACGTGAAGGGTTAGCCTCTTCGATTTCTCGTGTTTGGTTGTTTGTGATGTGTTGTGTAGGATGTTCCGATATGAAGACTCTCGTGCTCAAGTTTGTCTTTTCTCCACTCGAGTTTCATGATCGATCTTGATGGAACCGATATCCTAATCTTATCGACTAACGCTTATCTTTGAGCATACTTAATAAACGGCTTTTAGATTTTCGTGATACCTTGCTTTAAACATTGAGGACAATGTTTCGCTCTAGTCTGGGGTAGGGTAATCTTCGATTTTATTTGACCGCACTTGCTTATTTCTTGTGTTTCTCTCGCAACCCGCTTTTCCTTAGAAATTGAAAAATTGTGCAAAATGTGAAAATTTTAAAATTTTGTAAGCTTTTGTTAAGTCTTTTGATTGAAAAGTTTTGCTAGTCTCTTAGACAAGAAGCTATAAAATGCGAATTCTAGCTCACAAGGCTAAGATTTTGCAAGTTTCCATGAGTGACTTTAAATATGCATGACTTTATTTCATTAGACGAAACATTTGCTAAGATAATATATGTTTTGACACCTTGGTTGACTTTCCATTGGTGAGAGTAGGAATAGAATTCGACTTGACCGGGCGTGTTGAGCCTAGCTTGTTCCTTAACCATAGATAATCTAAAAATTATCGGCTAAGCATCTGGATCTCATTATTTGGGATTTTAAATTTGCGAGATCGAGAAATGATAGAGTTACTTATGAGTTTAGATGCTAAGCGTGGAGTAGTTGGTTCTCTTTAGAGCCCATCAAGGTACTTATGGCTTTTGTTCCCACAAAATTGTTTCACCCCATATTTGTCTAATAATAATTAGAGATGTCGAGTTTTTGGCGATAGATAGTTCTTTATCTTCTTAAAAGAATCTTTGTTTTAAAAATTGGGTATACATCAAGGATCCGTAATAAATAAATGAGTAATAAGTGATATGTGTAAAGTAATAAGTAAAGTTGTGAGCTGCGGTGTCGAGATCGGACCCTTGGATCTTTAGCCGGGATTGAGTGAGGTCTTAGCCTAGCCAGCCGAGATCCTCATTTCATGAAGCCTATAGTCTTGAAATTACCCCGTGAAGCTCCGTGGTTCACAGCTCAATAAAAGTAAAAGGTATAAGTGCAATGTTTAAAAAAAAAAAAAAAAAAAAAAAAAAAAAAAAAAACAATTTGTTGAATGAAAAATGAAAAAGTCAAAATAAGTGAATAAAAATTCCTTGATGTGGACCTCATTTTACGACAATGGTTCTTGAGAGAAGGCGGATAACTAATTATCGACTTAGCTTTGTATCTTTATCGAATAAAAGTTATCGAAACGAGAATTTGAAGAAATTCATTTCACAAAAATAAAAATCTAGAGGAAAATAGGAAAATGGGAACAAAAGGTAATTACATAAGTAACTTCCATGGGTAGTGTTAGCATCTAGAGTCGTATGTAACAATGATTTCGGTTTTACGCTTAGTTTGGGACTTGTGAAAAATCAGGGACGATGTATTCTATCCGTATGGTCACTTCACGCTGTGTTGTGTTTTCTACTCCGTGATCCTAACGTGTCGTTTGAAAAATGTTGGAGTTATTGATCGACATGAAAGTTCAACAAACCGTCATTCATAACCGGAATGTGCTTAATCGTAATATCTATATATGTGAAATACAAAAGGTAAACGGGCCGTTTTTAGAATTAAGGCTTTCTTAATCTCTTTTGAGGAATCTTTGCTACTTCTTCATAGGTTTAGTAGAAAGAGATTGAAATCCTTGGTTTTAGAAGCGTGAGTTGATTGCATTGCGTGAGACACGACAATGGTTTCGTCAGGTATTTTGGTATGTGCTAAAACACATACCTTTTCATTAGTAAACCGACCCAAAACAACCAAGGAAAAGCCGTTTATTGCTAATATTTGTGGTTTTCTTGAGTTTGTGCTTGTGCAGTACGGATATGCAAAACACGCAAAAGGAACCAAATCGACGTAAACCGAGCACGAGAGATCAAGAGAGTTTTAATGAGCCGGAAGGTCAAGATTGTTTATTTTGGAAGATTTTATTCTCAAAAGATGATTTTTGAAAGTTTCACTCAAAGTCAAGATTAGTCCCCACTTTCAAGATTTGTGAATTGATCCCTCAAAGTTTCAGATTTTACAAAAGTCACCCTTGGATTATTTGAGATTGACAAGATTGGTCCTTAATGAGCATTGTCAGAAGTTCACCTTTGGTCCTTGGAATTTCAGTTTATACACTTTTGGTCCCTTAAAGTTAACATTGGGTTCATGTATTATCCTAGTCCAATCCTAATAACAAGTCTTGGCCCAATGTTATACCCGGATCCTAGCCCAATACTAAAACTACACTCGGTTTAATTATCATTACCCGAAAACCACCCCAAACCCGGTTTATTTACCCGGTCAACGAACCAAACCCCGGTCAAATATCCAAAGTATTATAAAAAAAAAAGAAACGCGCCAAGTTCTTCCCTCTTTTACCCATGATAAACCCTAATTACCCACCCCGTGTAAATTGATCAAAATCACCACAATTAAGGGTAGATATGTACTTTCCCGACACACGACACATGGGAATGCCGGTCATCGATCCACGTGAAATATCTCAAGTGCTGCTTTCCTATTGGTTGAAACAGGTCATTGCTCATGATCCAAGGGTTGTAATCAAGAGATGATGTGTGGGATTTGATCCAAGGGTGTAAGCGAGCTCAAAAGAAGCACAAATGAGGATTTCCAGAAGCTTCTTAGGCCTTAGCTCAGCTATATATAGGACTCTATTGATTCACATTGTATTCATTCCTTTAATTTTTCTTCTCTCTAGTTTTGTAGCTTAAGTAATAGTAGTTTTCAATTTCAATGTTTTAATTTCTTTGTAACTCGTATTTTGTACTCAAATTATTTAGTTTAATAAAATTTAGAATTTCATTTTCAATTGTTTGTTTAAGTTTTTATGATTTGAATCCACTTATAATCTCTGATTATTGCTTATTCTAGTTTTATAAATCTGTTTTTAGCTTATTTCTTCAAAAACTCAAAAATACAAAAAAAAAAATCAAATAAAATCATTGAAAAATAAAAAATCACTTTAGATCTGTTTATGGATTGATCCTTCATTGATCTATTGTTTCATAACGTTCATTTAAGCTTTTGATAGCTTATTGTGAGCTTATCCTTGTTTTAACACTCAAATCAGTTCACTAAAATCACAACTGCAGTTGCTACAGTGTTTGGTTATGTTCTGCTGATGTTTGATCATGAATTGGAATGATGCAGTAGCTGTTTTGGGTTGGATGTGAGCTGGAATTGGATTAGGTTAGGGGATAATTAGGTTAGAGGTTCTTTACTTCATTGTTGCAAGCCATAGTGGCTAGGATCATTGTAAGTTTATCTATCTGTTTTGTTCATTAGATCTACTATTTGATTCTTAATTTAGTTATAATTTGTGATAGTTAATCTTAGTTTGATGATTGTTTAGTTTAATCTAGTCTAAATCTGTTAGTTACTTCATAAATCAGTAGATAAAATAGTGTTTGGAATAGCTTATAAATCTGTGTTAGAGATTAGTTAAACAGTTATGAGTAGTTGATACATGTTAATGTAGGTATTTGATAGAGATTCTAGGTCTTTGTTATAGTAGTAATACTCATTTAGTCAAAATCAACTTGAATCTGATCTAGTTGTTTCATCTGTTAAAATCAGTTACTAGAAATTGGCAAATTAGCTTAAAACTAGTAGATCTAGCTTGTTATAATCATAATTAGTCTTATATCATTAAAATCAGTTCATTGTTTTGGATCAAATTTGAGTTTAGTCAAAGTTACAAATTCTGTTCTTCAATAGTCAAAATCTGTCAAAATGGTTTTTCACCAAACTTTGTGAGTAGATCTTTGATTCAAATCTGAGTTTCAGTGTTTAAAACTTTGGAATTTACAAGTTCAACTGGTCTTATTTTGAAAATTACTTTTTGTCAAATCTGTTTAGGTCATTTTGAGCTTCTAATCAGCTGCTCAAATAAGCACTTTTCTCGCTCACACTTCAGAAACGGAGTGTGAACAGAAATTCTGTTCTTTGCATTGTTCTCAAATCAGAGAGTTAGGATCTGTTACTTGGCAAATTTGTAGCTTGCCAGGTGGTTTTTAAGATTGCATTGTTGGATTTGAGTTTAGCTTATTGAATAAGCTTGTGGACTAGCCCAAACAGTAGGGGGTCATCACGGTTGTGCTAATATAAGCAGTTTGCTCTAATCATTGATCTGAGCTTGTAGATTGTTAGGAGTAGATTTAGTTAGTTGCCTTTAGCTTGATTTAGCATGCATTAGCTTAAGTAACTGTTTGGTAGCTAAATTAGCTTGTTAGCTTATTTTAGTAGCTTATTCTCACATCAGTTGCACTACAACTTTCATTTCTTACACATAAGCTGTTGATTTCTCATTTTTCATAGATTAAGATATAGATTTTAGAATTTTCCTGAGAATTTCATAATTTTTGGTCATTGTTAGCTATTTTTCTCATTTTAAAATAGTTTTTAATCAATTTTTAATAGCTTTAATTGCAAATAATTGAGAAAAAGTTCCAAAAAAATAATTTTTCAATTTTCTCAGTTTAAGAAAAATATAAAAACATAAAAATATTTTCCTTATTTTTCCACTTTTATTTGGTATTTTTCACCAATTTAATTAGATTAAAATAGATTTAAATTTGTAGAAAATAGGAAATTAATCGAAAAATACAAAATAATTTTAAAAAGTCTTTTGAGTTATTTGTGATTTTAGAAAATAGTTTCATATTTTTCTCTTTGATTTTATAATTTTAGTATTTTAAATTAGTTTTAATAGTTTAAAATTAGTTTTTAATTTTATAAAATCAAGAAAATCCTAAAAATAGTTTTAATTCTAAAATAGTTTTCTCATATCATTTCTAGAGTAAAAGTAATTTTAGGCATTTTTAGGGTATCATTTAGACGTAGTTGCATTTTATTTACGTTTTATTAATTACGTTTTAGTTTAATCGCACTTAGGATTTCCCGTAGATTAGTTTTCCTTAATTACTTTCCCTATTCCCGTAGTTTAATAAAATCAATCATTAATCCATAACACCGAGCATTAAATTCCAAACCAAGAACGACGTTGGCAATTCACGCCTCGTTGGGAAAACGATTCGGGTTGACTAATCCGTACATACGATCACACACGGGATTTGATTTATTATTCTTTTTCCTAAGAGAATTTGAATCTATCTTCGTGATTATTTTTGATATCGATATTGAGGTTTTATCCACACATAACCCTTAAGCCTTCATTATCAAAGACTCGATGTCCGAGCCGCTTTAAGTTTCTTACTTGTTAGTCATTCACAAGTGGCTAGCTTGTGTGAGTTAAACAGCGTCTTTGACACTTATTATCACCCCCCTAAACGGCTATTATAGCGTTGGGTTTAAAAATCATTTAAGCCACAAGGACCATTTATGTAATTTGGAAGGTAAAATGATCATAATATTTAAAGAAAGACAAAAATGTCAATATTACTGTTTATAAGAGTATTTTTTTAGTTTGTTACGCAAACCTGCTATTTTTTACAACTATAGTACTTTTTTAAAGAATTATCCCTTTTGAAATTTAATAATATTTTTTGTGAAAATACGAGTCTTAAAAGTCGAAAAAGATGTTCTTACACTATTATGTGTCATTATGAATAATTTTTGACTCGCACTTTCTAAAAGTGAAGAACACCCAAAAAAATAATTCATGACATTTTGTCAAACTTTTGTTGTTAGAGCAAGCAGTATGGTAATTGTTAAGGGGAGGTTAACCCTTAATGTCGTTGCGTTAAGGGGTGTTAACTACACTGTCCAGCGCGTTATTGTTGCGTTAACAAGGGTAAGTTACCTTCTTAACGTGGCGTTAAAGGTGAAACAAATTTAAAAAAAATAACCCCCCAACCGGCTATTATAGCTGTTGGGTTAAAAAAAATCATTTAACCCCCCCCCCCTTAATGTCGTTGCGTTAAGGGGTGTTAACTTCAACGTCGGTAGCGTTATTGTTGCGTTAACAAGGGTAAGTTACCTTCTTAACGCGTGGCGTTAAGGTGAAACAAATTTAAAAAATAACCCCCTTTTTAAACAGATAGAATGTTTCAAAAAATCAAAATCAATTTTATCACTATAAATACCCAAATAACACACATTTTTGTTCACACTTCCATCATTCAAATTCAAGTTTATATACTTTCTTTCTTAAAAAAAAAAAAAAAAAAAAAAAAAAAAAAACCTTGTTTATTCACAATGGACCCGAATCAAATTGACGAATTACATCAAGAATGGTCGACGTTGATGACGAAACCGACTTCAATTTTTGATGGCCGCGACAAGTATCGATATGATTGGAACAAGAAGCATCTCAACCTCGCTCACTCGTAACGGTATATAGTGAACGTGAGCTTGCGTAAGAATGTTTGCGTAACGACTATTTCATTCAAGGTTGCAAGTATTCGAACCGGAATTTTCAAGAAGATTTCGTATGAGCCGGAAACTATTTCTGCAAATAGTCGAAGGTATTAAATCTTATACTTCCGAAAATATTCCAGATCATTTTAAATTCTTTAGCCAATCACCCAATTGTACAGGTCGAATGAGTTTAAGTGTTCTTATGAAGTGTACGTCTGCCATACGCCAATTGGCGTACGACACCTCACCCGATGTGCTTGATGAATATTTGCAAATGGGTGAGCATACTTCGCGTGATTGTCTTGATAATTTTAACAAATGCGTTAATGATTTGTTTATATCGGAGTAATTTAAGAAAACCAACATGGACCGACATTCAAAATATTTATCAACGACATGAAGAGTGTCATGGTTTTCCGGGAATGCTTGGTAGCATTGATTGTATGCACTGGGAATGGAGAAATTGTCCGGTGGCTTGGCAAGGGCATTTTGGTAGGGGTGATAAAAAATACCCAACAATTATGCTTGAAGTTGTTGCTTCTCAAGATTTATGGATTTGGCATGCATTTTTTGGGATGGCGGGGGCGAATAACGATATTAATGTTTTAGACAACTCTCCATTATTCGACGATATTCTTGCTGACATTGGCCCAAGAGCCCCTTATATGGTTAATGGAACTAGGTATGAACAGAGGTATTACTTGGCTGACGGAATTTACTCACAGTGGGCAACTTTCGTCAAATCCTTCTCGTCAACAACTGACGAAAAACATACTTATTTTAAATGGAAACAAGAAAGTGCCCGAAAGGATGTTGAGCGTGCTTTTGGTGTGCTTCAAGGACGTTGGGGTATACTACAACAACCGGCACGTCAAATGGAAACTGTCAAGATACGTAGAATCATGTATTCTTGCATTATTTTGCATACCATGATTTTAAAAGATCAAAAATTTGCATTACGTGACTATAACGAAATGTGGGTG
The DNA here is from genome assembly GCA_022545495.1 of Chrysanthemum lavandulifolium. Classification (NCBI taxonomy): domain Eukaryota; kingdom Viridiplantae; phylum Streptophyta; class Magnoliopsida; order Asterales; family Asteraceae; genus Chrysanthemum; species Chrysanthemum lavandulifolium. The sequence goes on from CM040243.1 coordinate 40,920,424, forward strand.
GATCCATCAGCACGTATGAGGCAACAAAGGTGGGTCGAAAGATGTGATACTCACCATCGCAAGGCAAAAGAAATCGCGCGGAAAACGCATACTCAACTCAACTAGACCTTATGGAGCATGTTTGGCGTAACCATCTTGAACGACAACAACAAGAAGAGAGCGACGATGAATAAGTATTTGCTATGTTTCGTTTTTTTTTTCGTTGTAATTGTTTTAGTTATTTTATATTTCGTATTGTAATATGTTTAAGAATTAATGATATGTTTTTTAATAACTGAATGGGTTTAATTTGAAAATATTTGAGTTAAGGTTTAACTTGGGTAAGTTATGATAAGAGGTGTTTTTTTGTTAAGTTAATGTGAAATGTTAAAGGTGATGTGATGCTGACGTGTCAAATGTTAAGGTTTAACCTTAGGGCACCATACCTAAGGCTCTTAGACCACAAGGTATGGTGCTAAGCAAAGGGGTGTTAAGGTTTAACATTTTCAAGTTAACTATAACACCCTGAAACCGGGCTAAGCGTTTTATTACAAGAATGCCATTTGAATGGTTGACTATGACTTCTATAAGTTCAAAGGACTTACGGGATTGGTTAGTCAAACCCGATAGGCAAAAATATAAGTGATAAAGTTATGTAAACGGTCATAGAAAATATGACATGTCACATTTATAAGAAAAAGGTACTTAAGGGACCTAAGTTGCCAAGTGATAAACATGTTATAAAGTATGGTGTGGCTAAAATAGAAGGAATGAGACTTGAAGGACCTAATGTGCCAATTAGGAAAACATGCCACCCACATATGTCTGGATCCTTCTCCTTGTATCAATAGATTTTCCAAAAATTTAGGTATGTATGTGTGTGTCGTGAAGTGAAAAAGGAGGGAAAATACAAGATGGTTTTGATGATCAAATTGACGAGGTTTAAGAGTTCCAATCCAAGATTAATGTACCTAGCAATGATCTTTGCAAGTAAGTAACCTCTAATTAGTGTTTAATTGATGATTGGAAGGTGTGGGTTTATGAACCCTAATTGGGGGAATTGGGTAAATGATGTTTATAAGCTAAATTAAGAAGTTATGATGAATATGGGTTAATTATTATTGAAGTTAAGTTAATAAGTTAGTGGGATTAATTATCATATAATCATCATATGATTATGTGATAATTAGTAATGGTTAAAAAGGGGTTATGGTTATTATGGTCATGACATAGTTGATTAATTATGTGTTTATGTCTATAGTGGTGTTGGCTTAAATGTCAAGTATGGAGAAGATGATGTACTTGATTTCACTAGCTTGGAATTAAGGTAAGTAAACCGGTTACAAGTTAATGTTATATGGATTTCAATGCATTATGTGTTATGTAATGTTTATGTTAAGGACATGGTATGACTTAAATGTTTGTGCATATGTGATATTGGGTAGTAAGGCTAGTTTGGCATAACTAGCAAATGAATGTTAGAATAGGAGGGCTTGACTAGGAAGTAAGTGGTGAAGCTTAGTGATTGATTAAGGTATGTCTTATGTTCAAATGTTGTAATGGATGAATGGTAATAATGTGTATTGTGTGATTGATGTATAATGTTAAGTTATATCCGTTTTGCTTACTAAGCCTCGTCTTACGGTTTAAGTGTTTAATGTTTTGTAGGTTGTGTATTGATGCTTGACTTGGACTAAGGTCTAAGGTTGGATTATGCGGAAGTTAGAAGATGGTAAGAAGGTAGAGCTTAGGTAGATACCAAGCTCGTTTCAATGTTGTACCCAGAGTCGTTAATGGTTTTGTAAACGTGTTGTCAAGTGTCAAAGCTTATGTCATGATTGTTATAGTATTTTGGTTGTCAAGTTGTATGTTATGGTAATGGGTTAAAGTTTAATATGCAAATGGGTCAAAACGGGTGTTTGGCATAACACCCGTTACCTTGTAAAGTACATTTTCGTGGATCTTTGAGACCACGAGTGTTATGAAAATGGAGAGTTATGTATGTAAATGATTTCTGAAAGTTTTCATGTGATGTCGTGTTTGGGAAGATAGTTTTCCGGAAAATTGTGCAAAGGTTCTTCCTTGAGCATAGATCTTAAGATCTATGCTAAATCCAGAAATTTTAAGTTCAAGAGTTTCTTTCCTGAGCATAGATCTTAAGATCTATGCTCAGCCCATAAAGTTTATTTCAAAGAGTTTCTTTCCTGAGCATAGATCTTAAGATCTTAAGATCTATGCTCAGACCAGAATTTTGATGTTTGGCAGATTTTTGTCGTTTTGTTTATTTTGTAGAAAATAAACCGTAAGTCGTTAGAGGTCGTGCCACCCATCGTTTCGAAGGTAATTGAGTCTAGTTTCATGTAAAATACTTTCAAGGGTCAGTTTGTTACATAATTAAATCAGTTTAGTGATTTGTAACAGCGGGTCAGTTTTAAGTCAAGTTATTTCCGCGTTAAAGTTTTTAAATTTGAGTATTTATGACGTGTCGTTCACGGGGTGTAAGAACTTGGTATCAGAGCTTCGGTTTAAGTGAATTAGGTTTCCATTTAGGTTGCCTAGACTTAAACCACTATTACAATGCGTTGAATGTAAGAATAAGTAATGTGTGAAAGTAAATGTTTAAGTTTGAAGCGAATTATGAGATAGGTTTTATGAACCTAAGTAGAGAATAATGCATGTGTTTTATAATGTTAATGTATATGTGATATAAGTCCGTGGAGGACTTGAAATGTTTAAGTGATTTGAATCACCGTGCACCTTGGTTAGTGCCGGTAATCGCTTTGTGATTCTAAGAACGTGTTTTAAATAGTAATGGTAATGGAATGTAAATAAAATGGTAAGTGGTATTAGAGACGGGCTATAAGTGAACTAAAGTATCGAATGCTTAGAGTATAGAGCGTAGTAATGACAAGTGACCTAATGTATAATGTGTGGAAGTAAGGTGAGGAATGGCACGTTAATTGTTAAGTATCAATTAATTCGAGATGTATAAAATGAGACTAAGAAATGACAACGAGCAACGATGAGATAAAAACGGAATAGCTAATGAGCTAATGATTAAAGAAGAGACGAGTTGAGAATGTAAGTAAGAACGTAATGACATGTCTTGTAGTTAAACGTGATAAGTATGTATAAAGTTAAGACAATGACTTTGAATTATTATATCGCGGCTAATGTGTTCCATTAACGGCGATCATTTAAAATGAAATTCTCGATTGGTAAAACATGCATAAGATAAGTAAGAAGGAGAAACGAATAACGCTAAGGAATGTATTATTGAACTAACCTATGTAAGGTTAGATGTGGAAGAAGAGTCGTATGGACTAACAGGGTAAGGAATGAAGATGATGTAAATGGTCAACAAGAGTTGACAAGTAAATAAGAAAGTAAGATATGTAAATACATAAAATGCGTAAATATGATAAGCAAGTGTCATTTCCTAATGATGCTTTCTTAAAACTAAATAAAAGGAATGAAAATGTGAATGTGTGTTAAAATGATAATGACTTGGATACAATGTTAAATGTGAAAGGTTAAAGGTAACTATCATATAACCGATGAGTTAATGCTAGTTAATGATGTTAATGATGGTATACTTCGCGATGACCAAGTTAATGGTGGTATCTTTCGAGATTACCAAGTGAATGATTTTAATGATGGTATCCTTCGGGATGACCAAATTAATGGTGGTATCCTTCGGGATGACCAAGTTAATGATGTTAATGATGGTATCCTTCGGGATGACCAAGCTAAAGATGTGAATGGTGGTATCCTTCGGGATGACCAAGTTAATGATGTTAATGGTGGTATGCTTCGGGATGACCAAGCTAATGATGTTAATAAAGGTATGGATCCAAGTCTAAAAAAATTAAAAAGGTAATTTAAAGTGGTAAAAAGAGCTAAAAGAAAGAAAAGTTAAAATGTGTAACGAATAGGTACGAGTGTTGTGTTGGAAGCGTGTAAGTAGGACGACTTATGATTTCCTTAGTTAAATGGATTGGGACGCCTTTTCATTTAATTAAAGAAATTGTGAATCGCTGAATCATGAGTTTATGTTTCATGATTTACATCGATTGGGACGCCTTTCCATGTAAATGAAGAAGTGTAAATGAGTGGGCTTATGTGTTCCCAACATGGCATGAGTAAGGTAGAAGGGGTAGAAAACGGATGCCTAGAATTAATTAAAAGTCTTAAGAACTAAGATAGACGAGATATAATTAGAATGCAACTTTTAATTGAGACATTAAGTAAAACCAACCATTAGGTGTCTATAGTATAACTCGAAAAGATTAAGAATGTAATGATGTTATAGCATGCCTTGAGGCGTGGTTCAAATGTGAGTAATGATGGAAATAGATGCTAATTAATATTAGCACTCTTATGAGTGAATGTGAAGGTATAAGTTAAAATTTGAATTTTGAAGTCAAAACGTTGAAACTTCTTATGAGACTCATAGTCTTTGACAAGAAATTTATTGTAAGAAATAGAGAAATTGAGAAAATGTAATGTAGCGTTAACAAGTAAGGGAATGACAAATGTAAGATGGGTTGATAATAGTTAATGTTAAGTTATGAAAGTCAAAGTAATCCAATATTTCCCTAAGTAACCCTTAACACTTAGCGAAAATCCTTAAAAATGAAATAACGAAGATGAGGAATTATAGCAAAGTTTTAAAGTGAAGAGTAGAATGAATATCGTAGAAATGAAAATGCTAAGTTGTATATGTTAACGTTTGACTTATGTAAAGTCAAAACGGCGTAAATTTCCTCAAGTGACACATAGTCCTTGATTTAAAAGTTAAGTGTAGTAAGTAAGAATGCAGTGTGATGGGAATGGGGATGGAAAAATGATACAATGATTATAGTAAATGCGTCATGTTTGACATAATGACCTTAGTAAGAGTCGTACGCTCTTAGAAAGTTAAATGAGAAGTAGAGTGGATTAAGGATTTTGATCTGTATTACTTAATGTTGCAAGATCACATAGATCATTGCAACGGAATGTACGGATGATAAATGTACTTAATGCTAAGAATGGGGGCAAGAAATGATCAAGTCAATGGTAGTTTAAACGAAAGATTTCGGGGACGAAATCTAAATAAGGGGGGTAGAATTATAACACCCTGAAACCGGGCTAAGCGTTTTGTTACAAGAATGCCATTTGAATGGTTGACTATGACTTCTATAAGTTCAAAGGACTTACGCGATTGGTTAATCAAACCCGATAGGCAAAAATATAACTGATAAAGTTATGTAAACGGTTATAGAAAATATGACATGTCACATTTATAAGAAAAAGGTACTTAAGGGACCTAAGTTGCCAAGTGATAAACATGTTATAAAGTATGGTGTGGCCAAAATAGAAGGAATGAGACTTGAAGGAACTAATGTGCCAATTAGGCAAACATGCCACCTACATATGTCTGGATCCTTCTCCTTGTATCAATAGATTTTCCAGAAATTTAGGTGTGTATGTGTGTGTCGTGAAGTGAAAAGGAGGGAAAATACAATATGGTTTTGATGATCAAATTGACGAGGTTTAAGAGTTCCAATCCAAGATTAATGTACCTAGAAATGATCCTTGCAAGTAAGTAACCTCTAATTAGTGTTTAATTGACGATTGGAAGGTTAGGGTTTATGAACCCTAATTGGGGGAATTGGGTAAATGATGTTTATAAGCTAAATTAAGAAGTTATGATGAATATGGGTTAATTATTATTGAAGTTAAGTTAATAAGTTAGTGGGATTAATTATCATATAATCATCATATGATTATGTGATAATTAGTAATGGTTAAAAAGGGGTTATGGTTATTATGGTCATGACATAGTTGATTAATTATGTGTTTATGTCTATAGTGGTGTTGGCTTAAATGTCAAGTATGGAGAAGATGATGTACTTGATTTCACTAGCTTGGAATTAAGGTAAGTAAACCGTTACAAGTTAATGTTATATGGATTTCAATGCATTATGTGTTATGTAATGTTTATGTTAAGGACATGGTATGACTTAAATGTTTGTGCATATGTGATATTGGGTAGTAAGGCTTGACTAGGAAGTAAGTGTTGAAGCTGTGATTGATTAAGGTATGTCTTATGTTCAAATGTTGTAATGGATGAATGGTAATAATGTGTATTGTGTGATTGATGTATAATGTTAAGTTATATCCGTTTTGCTTACTAAGCCTCGTGTTTACGGTTTAAGTGTTTAATGTTTTGTAGGTTGTGTATTGATGCTTGACTTGGACAAAGGTCTAAGGTTGGATTATGCGGAAGTTAGAAGATGGTAAGAAGGTAGAGCTTAGGTAGATACCAAGCTCGTTTCAATGTTGTACCCCTGAGAGTCGTTAATGGTTTTGTAAACGTGTTGTCAAGTGTCAAAGCTTAAGTCATGATTGTTATAGTATTTTGGTTGTCAAGTTGTATGTTATGGTAATGGGTTAAAGTTTAATATGCAAATGGGTCAAAACGGGTGTTTGGCATAACACCCGTTACCTTGTAAAGTACATTTTCGTGGATCTTTGAGACCACGAGTGTTATGAAAATGGAGAGTTATGTATGTAAATGATTTCTGAAAGTTTTCATGTGATGTCGTGTTCGGGAAGATAGTTTTCCGGAAAATTGTGCAAAGGTTCTTCCTTGAGCATAGATCTTAAGATCTATGCTAAATCCAGAAATTTTAAGTTCAAGAGTTTCTTTCCTGAGCATAGATCTTAAGATCTATGCTCAGCCCACAAAGTTTATTTCAAAGAGTTTCTTTCCTGAGAATTTTGATGTTTGGTAGATTTTTGTCGTTTTGTTTATTTTGTAGAAAATAAACCGTAAGTCGTTAGAGGTTGTGCCACCCGTCGTTTCGAAGGTAATTGAGTCTAGTTTCATGTAAAATACTTTCAAGGGTCAGTTTGTTACATAATTAAATCAGTTTAATGATTTGTAACAGCGGGTCAGTTTTAAGTCAAGTTATTTCCGCGTTAAATTTTTAAATTTGAGTATTCATGACGTGTCGTTCATGGGGTGTAACATTAACCCATGTTAACCATACTGTCCTCCAAGTTAAGGGGGTGTTAACATTCCCATGTTAACACCATAACGTTGCGTTAAAGCTTTTTTTGATTTTTTTTTTCGTTGCCCTGAGGGGTTGTTTTTGTAAATTGTTGTTGAGTTAAGGTTTAGCTTGAGAATGTTATGATAAGGGGTGTTTTTTGTTAAGTTAATGTGAAATGTCAAAGCTGATGTGGCGCTGACGTGACATGGTATTAAGGTTTAACCTAAGTCACCATACCTAGTGCTCTTATATCTATATCTCGGTGACATTAGTGAAAAAAATTTTGTCACTAAATGACAATTTTTTTAACTGACTGATGTATTAAAATTCCAACTCATCATACTCAGTTGCCTTCTTTCAGCGTTACATTGTATATACATTTTTTAAGAGAAATGATACTTAGGCCTAAACTTAGACTTAAAAACACTTGTCATCATCCTGACGAGTTGTAAAATAAGTGGGTCCCTGTCTGCAACCATCAAAATGATGACAAGTGGTTTTAGGTCTAACTTTAGGCATAAGTTTAGGTCCATGTATCATTTCTCATTTTTTAAACTAAAAGCTTAACATTAAAAGTTTGTTGTTTGAAATACCCAAAAACTGGCTTACAGGTTTTATTAAGCAATTAGTACATTTTGGTATGTGTTGTAACGATATTCATCACTAAACCGTTAGTAATTAATACGTAGTACTACATTATGGTCTCAACTAAAACCATAGCTAGCCATTGCTGCACCCATACACCATGTACCACGAGCACCAAGGCTGTCAAGATCGCGATCCTATGTGGGATCGTTTTTGCCTTTGCAAGATCGAGATCGTTAGATCCGATCGAGATCGTACGATCCTACCAATTTGTAATATTTTATAAACAAATGATACACGAGTCAAACAGTTTAATATTTCTACTCAACGTCAAAGATAAATTCTTATAGTATCCTATTGAAAATACCAAAGTTCAAATTTCAAACACCAAAGTAATAGTTAAACACAAATGTAAGCAAAGATATTGTTGTAATCGTGTGAAAATGTGTAAAGCATAAATGATTTTATTGAATTGCCTTTACATAACTGAAGTTAATAACTTAATATGCTTCAGTGCTTCACTACAATAAATATATAACTGCATTAAACTTAGTCTTCAATTCTTCATGACTAGTCAATAATGCTTCACTACAATAAATATATAACAGCAACAACAACTTATGACTCAAGTTAATATATTAAAGGTAACAAGACTAACAACTAACAACACATTACTAATTGCTTCACTACAATCAACTAATCAACTAATCAAGTGCTTCAAATTCAAACTTATGAAAAAGTATATATTATTAAAAGTTTTAAACTATCAAGAAAAATTAACAATTACCTGTAAACATATATACCTTCGAGGCTTCGAGCAATTAGATTATTGTTAATGATTTGAGGAAAAGTAGATAATTCATAACTAGGTTTAATTTTATTGTTACTGATTTGGGGAAAACGTGAAAGTCAAAGTAAATTGACTTGTTATACATATTTTTTTTGTTTATTGGGCCTTAGGAAAGTGATGGGCCTAAGGTAAGTTTAAAACATGAAAACCAAAATTTAGATAATGGCTTATGTAGGATCGTAGCGGCACGCGAGTTTACGATCTTACGAGCGAGTTTACGATCTTGATACGATCCCAACTAATATACGATCTTGTGGTGATCTTACACGATTTTAATAGGTAAACACGTAGGATCGTACGATCTTACGTGTTTACACGCGATCTTGGATATTGGTGGGGGTTACAAGCTTAATATCACTATTGCTAATTCCGTTAGTAACTTCATCTTTTTATAATGGTCGAGATGGTCTTAAATATGTAGTAATATATTTACCTATGTCTCAACCATCAAATTTCAACTTGCCATCAACATGTTTTAAGTTCCTTGATCCAATCTATCAACTTGCCATCAACATGTGTTAGTCGATACATTCAATCATTCATCCAATCTATCTCATCACATATATATTGTATTCAAAAAATTTATGTGTGTGTCGACTTAACTCGATCACACCTCTAGCTAATCAACCATCTCTTTAAAGAATCCTAAAAGTTTGAGAGACTCGGTTTTGTAGGCAAATGAAGTTTGTATTTTCAAACCAAGCATATTATTACAAAGTGCAAACCCATGACAAAATCACAAGCCACACAAGCAAAATATATAGCGCTTTATTATTCAGCATAAAAGTACAATATTATTCATGTTGCAAACCCATGACAAAATTATAGGCAAAGTTTGTGTACTTGAACCATATGTATATATTACCATAAAATAAGAACGATTGAACGAACACCAACGGAAGTACCACCACACTGTCGCACCTCGGCTTCTTTTACTTTGCTAATGAGGACTTGCGGAAGGGTACGATTTTTAAGTGATGTTTGAGTGATGTCGAAATCGTTGTGACTTCTGTGATATCAAGTTCATGCGGCTTTAATCCGTTTGGAAGCTTCCAATCAAAATGATACAAGAAATATGCGAGTGGGAATTCAACCATGCTTAGTCCAAATGTAAGTCCAGGGCAAATTCTTCGGCCCGCACCAAATGGAATATACTGGAAATCTGCACCCATGAAGTTAATGGGACAATTTTCAAATCGCTCCGGGATGAAGCTTTCAGGATTTTCCCAACTACCTGGATCAGTTCCACAAGCCCATGCATTTACGAGTACCTTAGTCTTGGCAGGAATATCATATCCATCGACATTACAATCTTGTCGGCATTCTCTGGGGACTAATAAAGGTGTAGGAGCATGTAACCGCATTGTTTCCTTTACTATCAATTTGAGGTAATGTAAGTTTTGTAAGTCTGTTTCAGTAATGTGTTCTCCTTTCACCACTGATCTCACTTCTGCTTGTGCTCTCTTCATCATCTCGGGGTTCCTCATGAGCTCAGTCATCGCCCATTCAAGTGTTGTTGAAGATGTATCGGTCCCAGCAGTTAGCATATCCTGCATTAACCGAATAAAATCAGTATAATAACTAGATTGTCAAAAAATATATTTACCTTTATACTAGCCAATCAACACATATAATCATCCAAAAAAGGTTGCACGGTGTTTGTGTACGCACGAGAACAACGGCTTTAACATGTTCATCCGTGACATTAATATCAAGTCCACCGGTTTCTTTGACCCTCAAAAGAACATCAACAAGATCTTCTTGATCATTGTTCTTTGCTTTTCCTTTAGCTCTATGTTCCTTCAAGATATCTTCCATGATATCATCAAGTTGTTTCTGCATCTTCAACCACTTAGCTTGCTTTCCGGATATCACATTAAGAAACTGTAGACGAGGGTAATATGACGCTAGATTGAACGCACTTAATGTTTTCAACACATTATATAAAATTTCAATCAATAACGCCTGGTCTTTGCAACAATCTCCCAAAGTAGCCTTGCAGATCACATTATTCACCATCTCTATGGTCAATTCCGTATAGTTAATCGGTGTTCCAGCTTTAAATTCAAGAATTTTACGAATTCTAGTAAGCTCCTCTTCTCTTATAGAGCTAAAAGACCGCACTTTCTTGGCACTAAGAAGCTCCAATGTACAAATCTTTTTCATTTGTCTCCAGTATTCGCCATAAGGAGCCCACCCGATATCTTGAGCTTTGTAAAAGAATATTTGGGAGGTTGTAGTGGTTGGTCTATCTGCAAAGCTGATATCCTGGGTCTTCATGATCTCTTGAGCTAGCCTAGGCGTGGACACGACAACTGTAGAGACTTGGCCGAGTTGTAGGTGCATGATGGGGCCATATTTCTTGGCTAAGTCTCTAAGAACTCGATGAGGAGTTGGGCTTTTAAGTTGGTGTATGTTTCCAATAATTGGTAGTTTTGGAGGCCCTGGTGGCAAGTTCTTGGAGGTGTTGGGCGCAACGAGTGCCCAACATACAAAGAGCACGAGTGAAGCCACAACGAAGGAGAAGATCGAGAAGGGCTCCATGTTTTCAAGCTGTGATGATTGGTTGATTATCCTACGGGTTTGCATATGGCATTTATATATAGTGAACTAGTGGTCACTCATATTGGTTTTACATCACAAACCCTTTTCTTATTTTCATTATTCTTTGTAATTGAAAGTTTTATTGAACTGTTTATTCTTAATAAATTAATGCAACCTAAATGTCTAAAAGATGTTTTTATTTGTTGTTTTTTGCTACTTGATCTCAACTTTAATCTTTTTCACAAGACTTTAATCAAGTTTTTTGTTACTATATGTTAAAAAAAAATATACATGTTTATTTTAACTGTCTATGTTATTTTTTTAATAAGATTCAAAATTATGAGCTATTAGAAAAATTGATCTTAGCTGCCCGATATTGACATTTAGAAGTTGTAGTTTGACAATTTGACCTCATGTCAATGATGGACGATAACCCCACAAGACCACAAGTGTATCTAGCTACAAGTCTACAGCGGTCCCAAGACTATAGCCACTTAGCGCGCGTGTAGCGTGTACACTTTCTAAAATGCTTCTCACGAGAGCATACTTAGAGCAGCGGGTGCGGTAAAGATGATTTACCTCTTTATTACCGTCACGTCAGCGTCATCTCAGCATAACAAACATCCACAACTAACCATAATAAACCCTCATTTATTAATAACAAACATCAACCTCTTCATTTAGCGCCCACCATTCACACACACTACACACACAAAAACCTCATTCTTTGTCGTGTCGAGCTTCAAGCTCTTCGTGGTGACGACGAACCACGACGGCGAAACACGACAAAGTGGCGGTGTGTGCTGGCGAGGCTCCACGTAGGATGACTATGAGAGGGCAATTTGCCACAGCTGCTTCTTAATTGTTAGGTCAGCACACCACCGCTTACATCGGTTTTCTCTCCGACAATCCGATGATGACCTGGTTGTCAGCGATGGTGACCGATTTTAATTTTTTTTTTTTTTTTTTTATATGCCAAGTAGTACAACTTTTGAAAGTATGTTTGTTTCAACTAGGTCGTCTACACGAACTAGTTAGTCCCTCGACCGACCAAGACAACCCACCCACAATGGGCAACTGATGCTCGACCCAAGGCAACCCACAAGGTCGGATCGACCCACCGTGGGTAGCCTTAGGGGTCTAAAATTGGGTAAAGAGGTAGATGGGTCAAGAGGAGATACATGTTTAGAGGTGTTCACGAATCGGGTAATTGTGACTGGAATTGAAAATCGAAACCGAATCAAATCGAATAAAATCGAACTGAATTTGTAGCCAAATCGAATTTGTCAAAATTGAATCGAACCGAATTAAATATTCGATTTTTGATTTAAATAAAAGTTTGGCAAAATGAAAATCGAACTGAACCGAAAACCGAATTCTCACAAATATATATTTTTTATATACTTATAATAAAAAAATAAAAATAAAAACCATAAAACTCTTTTATAGTATAAATATAACATTTCTTAAGCTTGAAAAAAAATTTTGTGCTAAAAATATATATAATTAAATGTGAAAATATATAAATTATGTAATTTGGGTCAACCTGAAAATCGAACAAAATTTATATTCGGTTTTTGGTTTTGTTTAATCTGATATGAGTTCGGTGCGGTTCAGTTTTACAAGAAAAATTTTAGACAAACTATATCTGAAACGAAAATCTTGAGAAACACCGCTATGTGTGTGGTATACAAGATGAATTAGAAAGCCCAACGTTGTTTACATTGTCATTACTCATTCAAAGAAGATATTTGGCCCATTAGAGCCCAATATTATAATTATTGTATTGGATGACGTAAATGCAAACTATGAAAGCGAGTAGAATGCATATTCGGTATTCCGACATGTTTTGAGTTGAGTTTTAAACTAGTTGTTCATGGATCAGATTTAGGGGTTCTTTTGACTTTATACTATAGTCTATATTGATACGTTACTCGGAATTCCAATATTGAACCAAATTTGATGTCTAACAATTCAAAAGAATATATTTGGGTTGTCCAATTACTCCAATCCAAATCTACAAACTAATTAATCATCAAAACGTAGTTCAAAGCATATGCTAGCTCTTATCAATATAAAGGATAAAGTGGCTTGTTATGTTCCTGTAAAAATGACACAAAATAAGTATCTAATCACTCAACCAACCACCCTCTTGATAATTTTTATTATAAAAGATATAGCAGATTAGTCCTTAAACGGGTGCTAACCAGTATATACAAAAAAGAAGATCATCCCCTAAGAAATACAAAACTCATACTTACAAACACTGTTGAACAAAATGACAATACTAAACCAGATCAAGATGATTTTATACAAAAGACTGAGACTAAACTATAAATGTGTGCTGAAACCAAGAGAGATGTGTGAAAATATTGAGATGAATGAAACCCTAGATTTGGATAACTCAAAATTTACTCCTTACTTTCAATTTGGCACCTGCACAAATAGAAACAACCAATACAAACACAAACATGATATTAGTTATAAAATATTTATAAAAAGGCGCTCAAGTTTCATAAGCTTGTCAAGAACTTATAAACTTAACAGCCTCCCTCCAACTGTTTAAAACAAACAAGTTTATCATCCCTTGTTTTTTAGTCAACAAAGAATGTTGGACACATCCAGCCTTTGTCAAAATATCATCAATTTGACCCTTAGATTCAACTTTCTCGGTTTTGATCAAACTTGAAGCAACCTTTTCTCTTACAAGATGCACATCAATGTCAAAATATTTTGTTTTTTCATGCATCACAGGATTTGCAGCAATTTGAATTGCAGATTTATTATCACAAAACAAAGTGACAGGAATTAAATCATCCACATTCAAATCCTTCAAAAATTTTAATACCCACATCACTTCACAAGTAGCAGATGCAATTAGACTGTATTAGCCTTAGGCGAAGACTTGGAAAATGTAGCTTGCTTCTTGCTTTCCAAGAAACCAAACAACCATTTACATAAACACAATAACTAGATACAAACCTTCAGTCATTGGACACTGGGGATGTTTGGTAGGAGTGAATGAAAATGTGAAAGCGGAATGAAGAGCATTCTATTGTTTGTTTGCGTATGAGAATGGAAGCGGGCAATGGTTTTTGATTCTCATTCAAAGTTTTCATTCTCTAAAAAGTGGAGAAATGAGGAATCGGTAAATACAAGGTTAACGCATTCTTGGTGGATTCCTCATTAGAATCAGAGAACGAACTAAAATATCACATGTTATTAAAAGAAAGGGTCATGTGCATGTCACATGCAACCAAAATTTAAGAAAAACTTCTAAACGCTTACCACACCTCTCTCTCTCTCTCTCTCGTCACTTTGTGATGTTTCAATATTTTCAGGTCATCTTTACCCATATAATTTTTTTTTATCATATTTTCAATTCCTATAATCATACTCTTTATTTTATCTTTGATTTTCACCATGTGAAGGATAGATTTAAAAGATGGTTTTCCTGTCATTACTATGTGCGGACCAAGTGTTTGATAATTTGCATGTGAAGAAACAAATGCAGATGTCGAGCTTGACTTAAACTTTTGACTAAGCATTCAAACTTAAAATTACATCAATTTTTTTCCATTTTACTCAACAAAGTGAGTTAAATACTTTTCTAACATATTATGAAAAGAAATGTAACAACTTAAGATTTTAATATAAAAGCTTCAATGTATGAACTAATAAAAAACTTGTAGATGTGATTTAAAAAATTCCAATTAGCATATTGAGTGGAAATCTGATCAGAAATGTGAAACTTGATACGAGTAGTTTATAAAAGACAATCTCTTGGTTTAAAAATGATACATCGATAACTGTTATATTTTTTAGTTCAAATTAATAAAGGTTAAGAAGTATAATGAGGCAAGCTAGTGATTGCATTTGATATATTAGCTTGCTCATAATCGTACCAAACAAATGAATCAAGAATTGTAACATATTTCTATGTTTGATTCTCTTGGTACCAAACGGTAGAATAAAATCATCTTCCTTGAGCCATTCCTCTTTCTATGCAATTCTATTCTTTTCCGCAATTCCATTCTCTATACCAAACACCCCTTAGCTCATTCCGAATCTGAGAAAGCAATGAATTTAAAACCAGGTTTGACACTTTGAAAACTCAATACCGTTTCCATGTGCAAGTTTCAAATACTTAAGCACCCATAAACCAATATCAAAGTGAGATCAGTAAGGTGCATGCATATGTTGGCTTAAGCAATGAACTGCATAGGATATATCTATCTAATCATAGTTAGATAAATCAATTTTCCAACAAACTTTTGATAGCTTGTAATATTTATCAAATACTTATCATCATCTGACTCCTTTTGTGCCAAAACAATATTTTCAAGCAAATAAGTCATAACAGGCCTACATGCCAGTAAACCAAATTCATCAAGCAACTCAAAACAATACTTCTTTTGATTTAAACATAAACCAATTTTAGTTTTCAAAACCTCAATAGCAAGAAAACACTTTAATTCTCACAGATCTATGATTTTAAACTTATTTCTCAAAAACATTTTAAAACTTGCAATCTCAACTTCACTATTGCTAGTCATGACTAAATCATCAACATAGAATGATCATTTTTAATGTACAAAGAATGATCATTTTATTGAATGCTCAAATCCAGCTTCAATTAAGGCCTCAAACAATTTATGTTTCCACTATCTGGGAGCTTGTTTCAAGCCATATAAAGATTTTTTTCAACTTACAACCCCTGTTTTCCCCTTCCTTTAAGAAACCAAGAGAAGGCAACATGTAAACTTCCCTATTTAAATCCCCATAGAAAAGCATTGTTAATATTCATTTGAAAATTTTCCAGTCTTTTTGGACTGCAAGACTAATAAGACACCTCACAATTCTCATTTTGACAACAGGACTGAAAGTCTTTTAATAGTCTATACCTTCCTTCTGATTGTACCCTTTTGCAACTAACCTTGTTTTATACCTTTCTATTTCACTAACGGATTTATATTTGATTTTAAAAACCCATTTGAATCCAATTGGTTTTCGACCAACAGAAAGACCAATTAAAACCCAAGTATCATTTTCATACAAAGCATGCATATCATCATTCATAGCATTTATCCGGTTAACATACTTTGACGCTTCTTCAAAGTAGACACAAAACAACAATTTTCAGCACTTAACACAAAATTATTAGCATATATGTTCAATCTAACTTAATTTTACCATCTAAAACAAATTTATTCAACTTAGCGGGTAATTTAGAAGGTCTTTTAGACCTTTTCTGACTAGCTTCCTCTGCTTGACTTTCAAAACACTTTGGAACACACAAACCTCTATGTTTGAACCAACATTCCCCAAGATTGGGTTTTATCACTTATGAGAGTTGTAAAGTATTCTCATCATGTCAGGCTGGTGTGTGACAATATCAAGTACTGGTTGATGTATCTGTTCATCATGTCCAGTTTGATCAGTGTCAGCACCAGAATTTGGTTGATGCACACTGCTATCTCTACCATCAGATGTCCCTTCCTCATCAACATAGGGACTTGGATTAGGATTTTTTAGATGTTGTTTTAGACTCAACAAAATAAAAAAAATCAAATTTGAAACTTCAGTTTCAGACTTAAGAACAGACCTACTGTGACTGCTCATTTTATATGGAAAAACAGTTTCATAAAACTTGACATCCCTAGAATAAAAAACATTTCTATTTTCAAGACTAAAACGTTTGTAAGGTTTTTTTACCACTTGCATAACCAATTAAAAATACACTTCTAGACCTTTCAGAAAATTTATCAGACCCTTTGACAACAGCAACGAAACACAAACATCCCTTAAATGAGAAAGGTTAGGTTCCCTATCATACACTACAGAAAAAAGGAGACTTACCATTTAAAATAGAGGAATAAAGCATGTTAATCAAATAAGTAGCCGTTAAAACACATTCAGTCCAAAACATAAGAAGAATCCCCCTAAGACATAAGACTTGTAGCCACATTTAAAATATGTCTATGTTTCCTTTCAGAAATACCAATGCATTGTGGTGTATAAGCACAAGTGATTTAATTTAAAATACCCATTGTGTTCAAAAAATCACTCATTTTATGATTAATAAACTCGATATCATTATTAGATCTAATAACCTTTATCTTCTTATTAAACGGAGTTAAAACTAGGTTATAGAAATTTATGAACATTTCAAACACTTCATCTTTTGTTTTAAGCAAATACAACCAAATAGACATGTTGAAATCATTCACTATAGTCAAAAAAATATCTAAACCCCTCCTTGCTAACCACTCTGTAAGGACCTCAAATATTAAGATGAATTAATTGACCAAAAACAGTAGCTTTATTTTAACTTAAAGGAAAAGAATCCTTGATCTGCTTCGCCTTATGACAATCCTTACGACGACTCTCATGATCAATATTAGTCAAATTAAGATAATTTGTTAACAATTTTAAAATTTGATTAGTAGGGTGTCCAAGTCTATTATGATGACATCTTTAGACACATGATGATGAAAACTCATGTTGATTAACATAAGCGGACTTATTATACTCTTTATCAAAAAAGTATAAATCACCAAATTCACTACCACTCCCTAGAACTTTTTGCCTTTTCAATTCCTGAATATAACAATTAGTTTCATCAAAACCAGCACTTAGTTTACTATCTTTAATCAACTTATGCACATATAACAAACAAACTATAACAATATTGAGGCACAACCAAAGACATCAAACAAAACCACATCATTATTCAATTTTAGATTTTCCACATAAGTAGTTTTAGTCAAAGTACCATTTTGGTGACTGATACGAGAGATCAGGTTTTACATTTATAATACTTGTATACCTACTCATCTACACAATTACTAACGGGTAGTGTACCTGGTTGTACGTAGTGAGGGTATGGTAAGTGCGAGGTCGACCTCAGCAATGGTGAGTGGTCTCTAGCTGTATAATTGAAATGACAATCTACATAAGAAAGCAATAAAAGAAGAGTTGTGATGAAAATAATAATAGATTGTGATTTATTAACCTAAATTACCTAAAGGGACGGTTTGTGGTAAACAACCAGTAGGGATGATAATCCTGAGTTCAAATATTATGATCTTATGTGAAATGTCTAAACGTTATCTTAAGGGAGGTATCTAAAATCATTTGGCTCTAATAGTCATCATAACCTAACCTATAATTCCTATGATCGCAACCCCGATGGTCACAGTGGTCGGGTATCTAGTTCATAGTCATTAAGTCTCCTACTAATTCACAAGATATCTCTAGTAAACTCCTTTAACACTAATGTGCTCATCACTTACACATGTTAATACACCTTGGTCCGGTTGTGTAATAGCTTGCGTATGGTAAATGCAAGGGTTCAGGGAAGAGTACCTTATGCCAATAAGTCACTACCTACCAACATGGCTCGCTCTCCTAATTAGGTCATCATATTAGGGGACGCCTAATGATCATAGGTAGGTCATTACTATCAAGGAATGGTCATCCTATATTTAATCATGCGTACTAGGGTTCGGATGGTCACGGACTACCCAATACACAATCAACCCTATTTTCTATACCAAGCTAGGAACACAATGGTTATCAAGCATACTACAAGAAATCCAATAAAAATGCAATCTAGACTAAAAGATCATAAATAAACAAAAGGAAATTAAATCAGTTAAATGTTAAGAATAATTAAGTAGAACACAATAACCAATGATACATCGATAACTAAAGCAGAATCAAAATTATTATTAAGAAACAGTGAAACAATATTAATCAATAAAATTCAGAATACGAATACATATCGTGCAAAATAAATGCTCTCGATCCCATAGTTGAATACCGGGACAAAGACCGAAGGGTTTGCCCTTCGAAACCTCCTGTTCAACCGTTTCTTCCCTTCGCGCGTCAGCTCCCAGAAACCAAAAAAGATAATGAATTGAATTGTGATCTACGAGCGGTATATAAAGTGCAACTTTGATTCATATGTCGACATTTGACCCCTCATCGTTCTTCATGTTTCAACATTAGTCCTTGTTTTCTTTTTGTTGCGTGCAACATCCGTATAAAACATATAAATATGTTATTAAGTATGAGTTGAAACTTTATAACTTTGACCGGATTTAGCCCTTGTACTTCTAACTCCTTGGCACCAAGTTTAATAGTTACGACGTAAGTGTATTGACCCGCTTACGCCGTAAGTCTTAATAAGCATATATTCTTCACCTTACGTAGCAATATTACAGCGTAACCACATGAACAAGTTACGCCGGAAAAGTCTCGTTAATATTTCTTCCACAATTTCGACGTAACCTTGGTATCATCATTAGGCTGTCATCATCTTCAAACTATAGTAATACTTTGGTCATCATGTTGTGTTACGACGTAAATCCATCATGCTACTTACGCCGTAACTCTTCTGCATCAAATTTTGAAAAATCTTGTCCATGTGTTAACTACGGCGTAAATATAAGTCGCCAATTACGCCATAAATGTCTCCTGAATGTAGATTTCATGAATTAAGTCGATTTTTGGTCTTTTCCGCATCTTTCCATTCCAATGCCTTGATAAACCTGAATTTGTATACAAACGAATTAAGTACAAGATTCATATAAAACAATATAAAATGAGGCAATAAACATGTGAATTCAATATAGAAATATTCAAACTATTTGATGAAACCAGTGGCTAACGTTAAATTTAAATTAAAAATGCGCTAACCAAGTCAATCATAATTTTAAAACTATTAGTCATATGTTCATTAGCCCCTGAATCAATTATCTAACCTAAAGATAATTGACTTCATTCAATTTTATATTAGCACGTAAGAATCATAAAAGTTTGATTAAAAAGCATTGTAGTTAAAAAAAAAAAAAAAAAAAAAAAAAAAAAGAACCACTACACATCATATTAGCATGAGCGAAAGAACAAGTTTGTTCATTCAAGAGACTCATTAATTTCATAACATGTTCATTAGTAAAGGACCTGGTTGAAACACCACAAAACAACTTGATAAATTTTATTTTATTTTTTTACACAAAAGATTCTACTGAAACTGAGCTTCTGTTACTTCTCAAATGCACTTTTATATTTCTATTTACAATCATACCCTAAAAGTATTTTTAAATGAAGGTAGACTCAAATACCTTTAAAACGATAGGTGGCGCGACCTCTAATGATTTACAGTTTAAGAAATATGATTTTTGGAACTTCGGAAAAAACTGAAAATGTGCCGCCAAATTTCTAGCCGTCAAGCGGGGTTTTCGCTCAAAGACATCCACCACCATCGATTAGGTCCCCGGCCGCTCATTGGCGTCAATTGGTCCCAATTGCATTTTACTAGAAAACCAACTTTTCGAGTCGATAATTCACCAAACTTTCCAACTCATTTAAATAATATATTACTTCATTTTCATAAAGATTCATGGTCTAATTGACTCACGAACATAATTTACAAGGTGATAACAAACACCCTATTTGACCCATTTACAAAGTATTTAAGAAACGTTCAAGACACTTCTTCCTTAATAAGACACGAACTTTAACACCATAAGATAACTCAAAACAACCATTTGGACAACATTTAACATGACTTATATAACAATTATATACCTAAACACTTGGGGTTCAACTTGTTATAGCTTGGTTGAGATCTTCTAATTATCCAATAAGCACAAAATGAGTATCAAACTTCTACTTTGTAGTTCTTCTATTTCACGCATTGTCTTTACCTTTGTTCATGTCACTTGCACCTACAAAACATGTACAACTAAAAGAGTAAGCTAAACGCTTAGTAAGTAATTGTTTTAACTATGCCAACAACTCATAATCCAATGCAATGTATTATAAGATACACTTAGCTAGTTTTACCAACTAACTAAGTAGCATCATAACATATCATTAGTTAGTTTTAACAACTAACTAATTATGGCTATATATTTTTAGCTAGGTTAATCAACTGACTAACCACATCATACATTAGCTAGTTTTAACAACTAACCAATATTCATCATATCATTATTTAGTTTTATCAACTAACTAATCATCATAGAATCTTTGTATTACTATAACTTAATATTATAGTAAAGCATTGTAAAACAAGTTAAGAACCAAATTACTTACATCAATTTCTGCAACTAGTCTACTTCGCAAGGTCAACCTTTATCACTTGAATCCTATATAAAAGTCAACTCACACTTAACATACTAATCAATGTATAATAAAGGTACACATTTACCATCCCTTGTATCAACACCCATTTCTATTCAACTCAAGATTATCAATTTTGGTCATATGAATATTTTTTTCATATTGAAAACATTCTCTTACTAAACATATATAATCATTAAACATGTTTATCTAAGAAAACTCAAAATTCCAGTTTTAGTCAATTCAAACTATGGGGATATAATCCCTAACAAATTCGTTCACATAACTTGAGTTAAAAACTCACTTACCCAATTCTTATTTCATAAACAATAATTTCAAAAACATAAAATTACTTCACTAATTAAATGAACTTACTTGAGAAAATGATTACTAGGGCTTCATTACTTGAATTAGGTCACTTAAATACCATAGATTAATCATCAAAACTTGGTCTTCCTCTTTCCCTCTGCAAAACACATGACACACACAACACAAGAACACTATGGAAGCGTTTGTAATGTGCGAGGGAAAAATCTAGTTGTAAGAGGTTGGTATAACTTTGGCTAATTGACACTTCTGATCCCTTTAGTCCTAATCCTTCATATATGTGACACACTGTATTTTCTAAAACCATATACATAATATATTAACTTATACTTTAACTATCGGGTTTGACTAACCAATCATAAAAAGTCTTTCAAAACATATAAAGGCTTGGTCAAATTATTCCATGGCGTACTCGTAATAAAATACCTTATTGGGTTTTGGGGTGTAACAAGAGTACCAGTAGAAGTTTTCACATCATTGTTAACGACATAACTACCTCTGACATCAATACTGTTACTTTTATTATTGTTAGAATTGCTAGCAGGTTTTCGATTAGGATTTCTTTTAAAACCAGGTGGATAACCAATAATTTCAAAACATCTATCAATAGTATGACCATTTAAACCTCACAGTTTTTGCACAACAGATTATCATAATTTCCTTTATTCACATTGATGTTATTCCAGTTATTATTATTTCTTCTTCTGTTATTATCATTAAACTTAAAGACAAAAGCAAACACCCGAGGCATATCAGTTTTCACAATAGTAGGAGGAATTCTTCTGTGGAATTCTTCTCTATAAATATCACAAAAGCATCTTTAACTTCAGATGGGATTTCCCTGGTTAAAAGACTGGTTCTTATGGGCTAATAAATGTCATCAAGACCCATAAGAAATTGCACCAATTTTAACAGTTTACCATGATCAATTAATCCAGCCCTAGCCTCACAAGTACAGTCTTGGAGTTTGGTAAGAATATCAAATTCCCTCCATAATGAATTTAACTTATGATAATACTCAGAAACAGGTAAACCACCTTGCTTAAATGTATTAATTTTCTGTAACAGGTTAAAAACAATTGAACCATCAACTCTATCATAAGTTTCCTTTAACTCATTCCAATAGTAGCAACATTATTAGAAAAAACATGCCCCAAATACACATCTTGAGACAAAAAAACTCAAAATCCAAGACAACACAACAACATTATATCTATCCCATTCTTCAAGCAAAAGATGACTAGCAACATAATCAGATCTAAGACATGTACCATTTAAAAAACTCATTTTATGCTCAATCCAAATAGTCAGTTTCATAGCACTAGCCCATATTTTATAATTTTCTACACCAATCAATTTAATAAACATAATAGGAGTACCATTAGAATTATTAGTATGAAGATGCATAGGATTACTCTGATCTAAAAACCAATTAAAATAGCCATAATAACATCAAAGAAAAAATAACAAACAAAGAAACAAATCAGATAAACATACAACCAAACAAATACCCTTCACACCTTCAAACACAAGTAACCACCAATCAACCAACAACCAACAACTTCTCAAGACTGCCCAAAACCTATTCTCCAGCAATCTAGACCAAACAACAAAAACAAAATACTGAAAGTAAAACTCACACCCAAAACTATCTAGACCAAACAACAAAAACAAAATACTGAAAGTAAAACTCACACCCAAAACTATCTAATACTAATCCGGTTGAACTGGGAATTGAACAAAGCAGGTTTCATTGCTACTCAATGGTGGTAGGTCAAGTTTAGAAAACCCTTTTGCACCGACCCAAATATAGTATTGATAGTTTTAAAGGAAGATAGTTGACTTACAGTTGTTTATACCAATTGCATCTGAAGAACCCCCTAAAAAATGCAAAATTAGGGTTTCCAAGAATCAACCCGATTCACCAAAAATTCACCGTTAACTCTTCAATTAACTACCAGTAGAACCGTAATAACACTCTAAACCAACACCCCCCAAAAAAAATAGGGTTTTAAGAAAACCCCAAAAACTCATTTAACTCAAGAAACCACAAGATTCAACAATTAAACTGTTGAATGATCAAAACTAAACCTAGATCTACCTCAAGATCAAGAAACCCCCATATTTCACCGATCAAAACCTGATACAATGTAAATATGGCATATAACAAGTATTTAATCACACAACCAACCACCCCTTGACGATTCTTATTATAAAAGCTATAGTAGATTAGTCCTCAAACGAGTGCTAACCAGTACATACAAAAGAGATCGCCCCCTACACGAATGTGATCTAAGAAATACAAAACTCACACTTAAAAACACCTTTGAACAATAACAAGACTAAACCAGATCAATATGATCTTATACAAAAGACTGAGACTAAACTATAACTTTGTGCTGAAACCAATAGAGACTGTGTGAAAATATTGAGATGAATGAAACCCTAGATCCAAATAACTCAATATATACTCCTTATTTTCAATCTGGCCCCTGCACAAGTGAAAACAACCAATACCAACACCAAACGTTATATTAGTTATAAAATATTTATAAAGAGGCCCCTCAAGTTTCATAAGCTTGTCAAGGACTTATAAACTTAACAATTCCACTTTCCAAACTTTAGCATTGTTGTAGACAAACTTTGAGCTAAGATAATAGTTAGTTGAATAAAACGTAGATATATGTATGCAACAAGAATGACATGGTTGGCCTTTGCGTTGTGTAAAATTACGTCAATTACCAAATAATAATATATTCTATTTGATTATTGTATATCATGTTTGCACCATAGTATTATATCATTTCATCAAATTAATACCATGTAAATATGTAATCGTTTATGCATAAGCTATATTCTTGTAAAGTCGAGCGTTGCTGCACTGTTGCATCGAGATTTTTTCATACATTTTTAATGGAATAAGTATTTTCATGTATTTGGAGGTGGTTAGAGAAAGAGTTAGAAACGGTAATGTTGGTTAGGCCGCGTCATCTGAGCTAAAGAGATTTTGATTTACACTAAGTTATCTCTCTCTATATATAAGATTTAACATGTTGCGCTTCCGTTTAAGGAATATTTTTCTAATGAAAATAAGCATAAGCGCAAAAAGTTGACATTTTATTCTAAATGCACTGAACCGACATACTAACTTATTGCTAAGATTTTTTGTAATCAATAAATAGTTAAAGGGTAAAACTGAAAACTCAAAAAGAAACTCGTCAAAATGAAAACATACATATATTTTTTACATTTTAAGACTCATTTTGGTCGTATTTTGAAAAACTTTTACCTAGTAATTCTTTTAAAATCAAAAATTCCGTTTCATTTTGGTAAAAGTTAAATTAAAATAACACTTGTAATTTATTTGTCATTAGCACATATTTAAAGGTTTGAAGCTAAAAATGTCTTAAAAATTTACTAACATACCCCTAAGGGTGAATGTGATTTTTTTTTGTCTACCTTACATTTTCAAACCCGATTTTATCTTTCTACAAGCCCGTTTTGTTACTCTCTAACTTTGTAACGAGATGATTTTCTTATAATTTTTTTCTAATGAGCAGTAAATTTAGGTCATGATTATATTATAGATTAATTAATGTAAAATATAAAAATTCAGCTCATGATTGTTTTATAGATTAATGTAAAATATAAAAATACTCAAAGATGTATCATTTAATCCAACTTCGTAAAACAATATAAAAAACAACTTATCATAATATGAAATTAGCTCACAAAATAGCAAAATAGAGAGAAAAAAAATCATTTAACTTGAATTACTTAAACTAAAGTAATCTATTGTATTTAAGAACATTCACTCTCACACAGACATTTATTACAGTTTAAATAGTCTCACTTCTTTTGATTTTCTAAAATAAGATTGAATATTGTTGTTGTTGTTGTTGTTATTATTGTGTATTTTGGAGTTAAACCAATTTCGCAAACTACTGAATTTCCATAAACATAACAAAAACGCGAATTAAACACTTTTACATGTCGTATATTTTTTATTTTACCAAAATTATTGTTCATATTTTCCTGTTTTAACCAATAAAAACTATTTGACAGTTAGAAATTAAAGTTTAATTAATATTTCCTTCTTACCAAATTAAATGTACAGCATTTTAAGATATTTCAAAATAAATTTTCATATTGTGTTTCAATATATCGAAATTAATTTTAGAGTGTAGGGATGATATTTAATTCATGAGTAGAAAAGTCAGGGCTTGTTTGTTTAATTTTTTCATTAAGGGTGTGTTTGATAGCCTGTTAATTGGCTTGTTCATGAATCGGTCAGCACCTTTTGTTGTTTGATAAATTTTCTTTTACTTCTTAGTCATCCCACTAGGTGTCTAGTGGCTCAGCATCCAATAGATGCAAATTGATCCAGCGTTATTAAATGAACATTTTTATATGTAACTTGAATCCTTGTCCACATTCATATTTTATTAACTCCGTACATTTTATTACAGTACTTCATTACTTTTTTAATTTCATCATCACAAGTTTTGCAACTTTATGTCCTTTAATGGTTGTGAGATGTAACATTAAATATAAACATATAAATTAATATGTGCAAAAATATTATGTACGCTGATATATACTAACACAAGAAAATAACAATATACGACGTGCAAGAAAAATGTTTAAATTTTCAACAATTAGTTTTACACAATATATGTATTCGAGCAAGTGTCAAACAATAAGTTTCGTTCGAAACACTTTGGTTCGGGCCTTAGTCATTCGTAGTTTAAATCATTCAGGTATTAAATCATTTAGTTTTGTCAAATTTTCAAGTCACGTTAATTAACACACGACTTAACGTAGACCTTCACTTTTATCACTTATTATTTTAAATCGTTTATTTTGATTAAGTGAAAACAAACAACTTTTCACATGATTTAATAAATTAATTTTTTTCATATTAAGCTCAATTAAGTTGCATTCAAACACCACCCATAAAGTGATTATCTAAAATTTTATGAAATATAAAAATGAACATTTATTTTGAATAGAAAAAATAGCTTTTTTAGTGAGTTAAAAGAAACCAGTGGAAGATGTTGCTTCCTAGTACAATCAGAGGATAGCTAGAGAGAGAAACAAAACAAAAATGGCATCATCATCATCATCATCATCATCTGTTTCACTCTGTTTGAGCTCAGCCCCAAATCATTCAACCAAATTAGGGTTTCACCAAACCCCCAATTTGGTATTCAATTCATCTTCACTCAATCTTCACCCCACTTCAATTCTCAGGTTATTAGCAAATTAGCTTCCTTTTTAGTACCCTTTGTATCCTTTAATCAATGCTGATAATACCCTTCATTGTATTATATGTTTTTTGGGTTTTCAAGTACTTATTGATTGTGTTTGATATGTATTCTTGGATTGGTTTTTAGTTAATTTGTGGGCTTTTAAGTAGCTAGCACTTGGTACATTTTGACATTTGTTACTAAAACTAAACGGGCAAGCGGATGAGGTTTTCCGTGTTCTAGGTTACTCGGGGAGGGTGAGTCTTTGACCTGGGAGGTCAGGTGCCTAACCACTAGGCCACTTTGGTCGTGGTTTCTTACGTTTTTAAATCTTGATAAGTACATTTGTTTGAAGTTAGAGTTTTTAAAGTGGGAGCTTGGTTTAGTTGTGTTGATGGTTAGTTACTCAGTTTATATTCGGTGGTTGCTGTCCAAGAATATGATTGGCCTTGGATCTTTGGTGATATGATTGCGTTATGCCTAATGAAATAGTTGAGTTTATAGGGCTTAGGTAAAGAAACTTTATGTGCGGCTTTTGAATTCGGGAACATTAGCTTTGAATTCTTGGTACTAGTTTGGAATATGGACTGTGATTGTGAGATAGATGGATATGCATGTTAATTTTGAATATATAAACTTCTAAATGTTGTTATACGATAAAAATAATAGAAATTTATGTTGTGTAATTTGTGTACTCGATGGATACTATGTTGGTTGATTGCATTGATTCATTGCAAGAAAATGTGCTAAAGAATCAGAATGTTATAAAATGTCATATTTAGTGTATAATCCTGTTAACGACCTTAAGGAAGAAGTGACAAATGCTGTATAATATACTCACTAAGTTAAATAAATCCAGACAAAAAAGGCTTGACTGCTCGACCCGTCCTGGCTTAACATTACCAGTATGGATTGTATCAAAGATTAAACCTTTTAACCCTTTATCCAACTTGCTTGACTGCACATTTTG
Organism: Chrysanthemum lavandulifolium; assembly: GCA_022545495.1. Taxonomy (NCBI): domain Eukaryota; kingdom Viridiplantae; phylum Streptophyta; class Magnoliopsida; order Asterales; family Asteraceae; genus Chrysanthemum; species Chrysanthemum lavandulifolium. Next base: position 40,948,102 of record CM040243.1, read on the forward strand.
CCAGCTCTACGAAAACCGCTAGGTAAATTGGTGTCATTTAGCCTTTTACTTAAGAATGAAGAGCCATATTGTCCAACCAGACTATTCCACCAACTTGTACGTAGTTTTATGTTCCAAATTTCCACATAAGCCTTTTGCATCCACTTGACCAGGTTCAAGAATGCTGCCAAATTGATGACAAGAAGAAGGTTGCCATTGGTACATGTATCAAACAATCCTTCGCAAGAACCCATTGAGAAGGCAAAAGCAACTACAAGTAGCGATACGAGCACTGCCCAAGGACCACCGTTTCTTACTATTTTGGCTGGTATTGTTGTATTTGGTCTCATACTCTGGGTCATTGGATCCATCGTGTCGTGGCTTATTGGTCTTATAGGTTTGATTTTCTCCAAGTAAGTGGTTATCCTTTTGTTGTATTTGTTTCGAACATCTTTCTGTGGACATTATTGTCAGCATTTGTAATTAAACTCTAGTTTGTAACTTGCCTATGAGTGGGTCAGCACTGTTTTTTAGTAACAACATTTAAATTCCCTTTTAACCTAGTAATGATAATAATGTAGTTATAATATAACTCAAACTGATTCATTTTCACCAGTACTCAAATGGCCTGCTGTATTATCAATCATCAAACAGTATGCAAACTGCGTACCACAATCCTAAATACATTTATATCACCCAATCCAACTAGAAAACTACATACATAATTATTTTTTTTACGGCTACATAAATATATACATGTAATTTACTTGTTACTTCCCACTGCCTTTAAGGACGTAGACTCCCTTTTATCTTTCTTTTGTCCGCCACCAAGAATACGTGAGATCTGTAAACCTCTGCTAAAAGCTTGGTTGAACAACATTCGAGTTTGAAACTCTGAGACGAATGGGAACCAAGCTAAAAATGCAACTGGGGTAAATAAAATCAAACCCATGATCATTTCATAGTATTGTGCTAGTACCCTGACAGATGACCAGAATCCAGATTGTCTCAAAAACGGCTTAAGAGCTTGCGCAATCTGACATGATAAAAGACACATGGAAATAATTTTTTAAAAAATGATAAAACAACAGAAACAATGCAGTCAAGTAATGAACAATTTGCTCACCAGAAGCATTCCCCAACCGGTAGGCATTAAAGCGAGGAGGCATACTACTATATCCTTTGCTGTCATATGAGGTTGCGCGATTATGGTTATCAAGACTGAAAGAAAAGTGACGAACACTAGTCCCTTGATCAATCGGAAGGCCAGCTGGTAGTCATTACTAAGAGATTTTCTAAAATATGCCATCCCCTGAGAAAAGAAAACAAAAATGAACTTAATTTGAATAGATAAGAATATCAGTTTGACTACAAACTTTTAACCAACCTTCATTACAGAAAGCCCAGCAAAGATCACAAGCCATGATATTCCATAAACCTACATTAAACAAACAAATAATCACAATGTATGAAGTAAACTTAATTCTATTTGTATCTATGATACTTTATCAAAGTAATACCACAAAACTTTTGCTCTTTGTGATGTTGAGATGATATACGAGTCCAAACTGATAGATAAAGAAGCGAGTTGCCAGCAAAATTTCTATAATGGTACCCTTATCCCTGAAAAAGAAGATGTTCTTGCTCTTTTCCCACCATGATTCCCAGCTTTTCTCAGGAGAGACACCGATCCCGCCTTGGTTACTTATCCACTTGCCCCAATCTGTCCAGTCATCAACAATTTTCTGCCATTCAATCCTGACGGGTTGAAAAGAAAGGGAGCGAAAAGCCATGTTCCCACCATGAACCACATTGATACCGTAATCAATATATAAGCAAGTGAACTTGTAAGATTCACGAATATTTCATATACTACAAGTAAGATCAGAAGCTCAATTCCCTTGACAAAGTGACTACGAGAATATAATCTATAATTCTCAGCAAATTTGGCATGAAATACAACAAACCCGCGACCTGTAGCTCTGTATTGTGCACCCCCGTGAAGCAAAGTTCTACCAAAATAGTGGGTTTTTGTTCCAAGAGAAAATGTGAAAAACACAGAAGCTAATTGTAGTTGCATCAGAACAAAATCAGTAAATGCGCTTCGGAACCCTCTTTCAAGTCCTATTTCCATTATCATTGGAAGTGCCATAAGAAAACCAATTTGAACAAAAGATTGAGAAGCAAGAGCCACTTGAAGAGAGTTATTTTTCATAACTGCTTTGTTTGTACTCAACTCTCTTTCAAGTCCACTCAGTACGAGATAGAGGCGGCCATAGAGAAAAACATACACAATAAGCACGGTGAGCTGCCACATCAAAGGACTTGCTTGTATTAGATGGTGTAGACATAAATATCTACTCGTAGAGGTGGAAATTTCGACTCCTTTACTTATGGGTGAATTTTGGTTATCTTTTTCTCTAGTGGGTCAAGCTTGTGTTTTATTAAACGTTACACCTTTTAATACAATTTAAATATACAACTTTTTAATGATATTTTGTAAAAGTAGCCTTATATAAAAAAATTATATTTTGAACAAAAATTCTCAGGTCAACCCAGCCAAACCAGATTCAACCCAAAAAAATGACCCTTTTTTACCCATTAATTAAGCCACCTATTTTCCACCTCGATAGATCTGGTAAAGTCAACATATGTTACTACTTACTACGTACCAGTGTGTTAAAGTAGAATCCTACGGTAGTAAAATAGCATGAAAGCATGCGGAAGAAATCAAAACGGTGTCCAAGCCTATATATATCACGACTCATAGTCTGCTCTCCGTTTCCATTGGCTATCTTCGCCTCAAATAACGAGATCTGGTTGAGGCCCACGTCTCTTCCTTTACCAACTTGTATGTATTCGTGATGAGTAACATTTCCTCCACGTAATGTAGAATTAAAACCTAGTAGATAGCGGAAAAATGTTAATATTTTTGTTGATAGTAGTGGAATAAAAACAAATCGAAAATAAGCTTCAACAGCAAAATGATGCCTGCAAATATGTCCTCGCTTAGGTTGACGATTTTTGAGGCCTTGCTGATACCCCCTCTCGTTAAGTGAAAGAGTCTTTCGAAGACATCAGGATGCCCATAGTGAAATCTAACCCTGAATGAGTTTTGAGATATAAACAAATTTAAATAAAAATAAGCATTTTCTGTGCAACAATAGAACCTAATGTGTCAATCTTGAACTTACTTCAATGGGTTAGCCAACAATCTTTGTCCAATTGTTACAAAGCTAGTCTCTTGATTTGACATGAACCACGCAAGAGATGAAACACTGAAAATGATAAATAATAAAGCAAAGATCATAAATCGCAAAATAGAGAATGCATAATTGCATATGATATATTATCAGATATAGTAGAAATTATGTTCACCTGCCGGTGAATATATGCTCCCTAAGTCCAAGTATGGTTGGAGTTCTGACTCCATGTTTGATAAGGAACTCTTGAAGCAAATTCCTCATTTTGAAGGCTTCTTCCATGTAGTTGTCCTGTTGATGATAAAATAAATAATAGATTTATTTTAGGCTGATCAAGAAAGGGATTAATATAACAGGAAATATTTGGCAGACAAAGTACTTGGTTCATGTCTATCGTTTGCAAGCCTTCTCCACGCGTGAATATTATGGCATGATTTTGGTTCTCCGGTTTTCCCTCACCTAATATGGCTGGTCCTGGAAGTTTTATACGGTATATAATCTGAACAAGAAACATGTCATATTAGCTTCTATTTATTTTTTCTATGTTTCTAGGGAAATATCAAAATCATTCATCAAAATTTGGTATACCCATGTTCCAATTTCTTCAAAAATTCCAAATTTTAGTTTTACTAGCTCCATGTTTGATACGTAAATATAATATCACGGTAAGTAAATATTTCAAAATGGATTGAATTAATTGTACCTGATCAAAGTTTTGATCTTGGTCGGAGGCGCCTGCAGACTTTGGTACAGCTTTCACGAGAATCGAATAGTAAGAAACTTCATTTCTATCAGGTTCTTCCACCTCGTCAATATAGGCAACACGAAGAGAAGGATACCTGTCTCGTGAACATTGGATATCCAAACAATGGTCAGAAAATAAAAACAAACATTTGACACATCAAATCACAGTAAAAATGCCCTTATGCCTCTAGTCCTACGTTGTCATAAGCTTCAAAATGTCACGAGCACGAGCATCCCGTGATCTTTTCTGGATGCCATATTGTTGACACGAGACGACATATGTGAACTTCATATCTGCAACTGCTTGACATTGTGCCAGTAGTGATCTTTCATTCTTCAAATATTCTTCTGTGTTAGAACCAGGTGCCTTATAACCTTTCATTAACTCTGAAACAATAATCAGAAGTTATATCACACATCATAAAGTAAAATACCATGAAAAGGCCGTTGAGAGTGATATTAGTGCTTTTGTATACCGTCATCCGTTGCCATGTCAAGAAAAGCCTGAAGCTCCAATGCTTGCCGATAATACATCATGCCTCGCACTATTTTAAGTTGAAAATAGTATCAGAATGTAGATATAAATAACATCAGGTCTACTTTACTCTATTATTTATATATGTTATGATAAATACCGGTCTTAGTAAGCGTTTGGCCTCTATATGATGCCCAAAGGCAAAGTTTTTCTTCTAACGCAGAATCTCTTTTTAGTTCTTCTTCATTACTAGGATCCACCCGCTCAAGAAAGTTGTTATATTCGTCTGAAATATATTTACTTAGTATCATGAAACATAGTATTTGATAACATCATATCAATGAAAAAATAAGTAAACAAACCTGGGAAAATTTTCTGCAAGTAGAAAAGAATTGAAACTCCATCTTCATTTTGCTTTTCCAAGGTATCAATAGAAAAAAGAACGTCCTCGTTGTAGTAAGGAGTTAAGACTCTGAAAGATTACAAAAGCAACATGGAAATATATCTAGATTTCAATTTATATCCAAAAATATAAACTAATATTCATATAAAATTCTTACGAGAAAGATATCATATTTCGAACTTTGGTGCCACAGGCATGTCCATAAACAAAGAATTAAAAAGAATGACATGCGCCTTCTCGCTTCTAAGTTTGATGGTACATCCATAGCAGATTCTTTTTCAGTAAGCAAAAGATGAAGTCTTCTGATCTGGAGACAATGAAAAACATGGTTCACAACTTCACTTATGCAGAGGCATGATAACAAAAACATCTAAATTTTTTAAGTAAGATCATAACTAACTTTCTCTTTCCATGCATCTGTCTCTTTTTTAACAGGAAAGTTAAGTTCCGCAAAATACTTATGACTTTCGTCCATTCTGCAGTATATGATTAAAACATAAGAAACTTAAAGTAATTAATGTAGATTATTTGAAGAGACCATGAATTAATATTATTTTACCTAGAATCTCGTTCATCGAATATGTCTTTTTTTACAACTTCCAACATGTTGAGTAGCACGATTACTAGTTTAGCCTTGTCACTTTCTTCATTTTTTATCTGCAGAATAGATTTAAATTAACATAATTCTATTAAAAGCTGACAAGGAAAAGAAAAGAGGTTGTATTTAACCAAAATCTCGATAAGCTGGACGAGATGATCGGCCAGGCTAGGCAGGTAACTCATATTCAACTCCCTTATGATATCTCCTTCCATTATGTGATGGTCAACTTTTTCAAACATCTTGGCGATTTCACTGCAAATAGACAATTAATGTGTCGATATGGTTACAAAATATATATTTAAACACAAATATTATTACGTATACCACTTCTGTAACATCTACTGAAGGTAGCAAAATGAGTGGGTCAGATGGCTTGGGTAACAAACGGGTCATTTTTTGTCTTACATTAAATCCGGTTCGTATGGTTGAACCTGAATACTTTTGTACAGAAATATAAACTTTTTATAAACAACAGATGTGTCTACTATGGTTACAAAATCTATATTTTAACACAAATCTTATATTTTGGATAAAATGATTCAGGAGGTTTTTACTTTCGACCCATTTGACTTTGAGCTAATCTTTTGATTTTACCCGTTTGACCTGTTAGATATAAAACGTAACCCGAATTAACCCATTCATAGGTAAATGGGTCAAAAATTCCAGCTCTAATATTTACTACGAAATGACCAAGATGGTGATTTACATACGATTTATCAAGTTCTTCAAGAATAAGAAAATCAAATATATTTTTGCATGAAGCATAGCATTCCTTAACAGCACAAAGCATATAGCCGTCTGCATTTAGTCTCTTTTGCAGTTCTCGTTCACGGTCACGATCAAGTTCCTTTCCTTTGCTGTCTTTCGCCATGTCCAAGGCTATTGGAAGCTGCAAATTTAATTTTTTATAAGTCAACATATGTATCCTCAATGTTTCATGTAACAAAATCAATCAGGAAGCATTGAACCTTGCTAGCAAGTAAAAATGGAGGCCACTGTATTATATTTAAGTCAAAATCACCCCAACATGGCATAAGTAGAAGGTTCATTTCCCTGATACCATAAAAATGCATTTACAGATTAGTAAAATTAATATAAAAAATTTAATTAAAAGTACAGCTTCAAAATTACCTATTGCTTATCAAATCTTCCTCCCTGAAACTTGTAATGATTTTGTTCCACATCTGAGCAAACCTTGCTGTCTCCGCTTTACTAGTTTGTTCCTAAAATTAACGAACGCCATCAACTATCAGAAAAGAACGAAAAATTTGGCAACCTTGGTACCTAAAAAAAATTCAAGAAAATTAAACCTTATTGAGTCTACGAGATAGAGGGACCTTCATTCCCTTTTTTGTCTTGTCGCCATTATCTGCTGCAATTAATAAGTCATTAAAAGCTCCCGGCAGTGACTGAAATCGACTTCTCAACATCCCTAGAGTCCGAATCTAGAAAGAAAATAAAGTTAGATGGAAGTACAATGGAAAAAATATAGAGGTAGCTAATGGAAATTGGAGAACGTACCTCTCCAAGACGACGGAAGGCACCATAAATACCACCAAATATTGTTGAAAATATGGCATACCATATTTGAGTATCCATGAAATAGACCTATAAAGATTAGATGAAATCACATCATAAAGTAACTTTCGGTGACAAAGGGAGTGAAGTTAGTACATAACTAAGATAAAAATAACATACAAGAATGATAGGAGCCCAGAGTGCAATCACAACACCCATATTGCTGTTAGCTGAAATAAAAAAGAACACTTTGTAACATCTTCACTTCTTAGCTATATGCATAAACATGTATGGATTCTTAAAACTCAATTACCTTGAGGAAAGAACTCATGCCATTCATAACGCCTTATGTGAAGTTGCATAATTGCTTTCGTTGGACCTACTAATGGCTTTATCTTCAACGTGTAATTTTCATTAAAATCAATAAAAATATACATTTATCTTTTGCAAGCAAAAGATTGAGGAACAAAGCAGGCACCTCTAAGTAGTAACTGAAAGATAACTTTGCCATTAAGAGAAGAGTCCAGAATAAAGTGTACCTAAAGAACGAAACAATAAAAATATTAATCGGCCGGGACACAAAAAAATTAAACCAATATGCATATGCAATTTTGATGTGGCCAGAAATCATACTTGATTAGGGACATAGGATCTTCATGCATTCCCCTCCCGACATAGAGCGACAGCTGCAGAATTTTAAGATAATTATAACAAACGAAACACAATGACAGTAAGTTGTGGAAAGGTTTGTTGTCGTACCTGAGACCACCACATTATGAACTTCACAATTTTGTAGTCTGATCTCTCTAGATTCCGACGTATAAATGGTAGGAGGAACAATAGTCCAGAAAGAATATTGGGAGATAAGTAGATAACAACTGCTATGATAAAAAGAGAAGGTGAACTTGGTCCATTGCCGAACCAATTCTTAACGGTCTCTTCAAAACCGGAAGGATTGTTCCAACTATATGAATATGTTATTGGCAAAACTACCACCCAAGCTGCTGCAGAAAGAGCCTTCAGAAGATATCGAAGCTTCACATAAAACGTCATGCTAAATCTTGCTTTCCACATCATAACTATATCAAGGACAGCTGCAAAATGTAAAGGTAATATAATTAAACTTTCCGACTAAGCAATAGACACATCATACCTACACACATTACATAATCATTGTTTACCTTGTGCAAGTTTCAAAACAGCTGCGGTTATGAAGATGCTCAACACTCTCTTGAACATAACTCCATCAAAGATGCTACTTAGACTACCCGATCCATTCCAGGCTATAATAATCATTGCCTAAAACATGAAATAATCAAGTTACGAGCACAAAGCCAAATAAATGTACACAGTACGCCAGCATAGAAAGAAGAAATATTTACCTGTAAACTCAAAATGAAAAAGCTCCACATCCTATCGAAACTCCTAAAGATATGCAAATACGAATCAGTCTCAACAAAATTGATTTTTCCTATCGAATGATCACTTTTAGCCTGTTCTTCACTTGTATTAGTCTCAACAAAATCGATGTTTCCTATTGAATGATCACTGTTAGCCTGTTTTTCACTTGTAGCCGCTTTAAATCTTTTACCATGTTTTTTTCCCTGAAACACCTATTATATTAATAAAATATGAGGAAGAATCCAGATCCGCCGATTAAATCCAATATCCGGCTCAAAAAAAGCTGATTAATACTTACATAATCAAGATCCTGACAAAAGAAATTTGTATCATTGCATTGGCCATCCCAGACGAAAACACTCAGCTGACCTACGTACAATATTATACAAAGAGAACTTAATATAGAATTGTTTTATCGATAAATGAAACATGAACACAGAGTATGATACCAGAAGTATTCATTTAGGTCATCGTAGTTTCTCCACCGAGAATGTTTTGACCTCCCTCCGTTGCTTTTTATAGCTTCCTGTACATGAAGATAATGAAAGTAAAGGCATACGAATCATAACAAATTTGTATAAGAAGGAAGCATTTCTTTTTTTTTATTATTATTTACGCCATACATGAGCTATTGTCTTGTAGATAGGAGTCACTACTTTCTTCAAGAACGCCTCTTTTTCACCTCCATATGCAGGTTTAATATTCTCACGGGTCAAAGGATTAACACTACCAGCCAGAATACCGTATACTTCAAATGCCATCTGTGGAAGCGGAAAAAAAAACAAAACAGTTACAACACACAAATGAGCATAAACAAAATGATTAAACATAATAGTGATGCATACATGATGATAGATATAACAAAGGCATTCTGGCATAAATCTCAAGTTTGCAGCTTCACCCCATATGAGAAGATAAAGACCCATGTACAACAGCTTGCGTTGCTGCACTTCTTGTTGAATACTAGGCAACCTGTAGATCGAGGGTGATGTTAACTGAGTGGTGACTCCATATTCTTCAAAAAAAAATTCACACCATCAAGGCAGTGGTTTTTATGATACTTTTTGCCTTAACAAAAATAAAGTTACAGAATAAGTACTGCTTCATTATAACCATTTTACTAACCAGAGACTACTTTTGCGATCCAAATATTTGCACCACTTCTTGTAATTCTTAAAAAGTTTCTTCATAACTTCAGTAACAGCCCAATCATCCAGCTTTTTGGAGGAACGATATCAAGGGACGGAATAAACAACAACAATGTAAAAAGCATAAAAACGAGTTATCATAATATTATGCTGCATCTAAAGTCTCATATATAATACCTTAGGTTGTTGGTCGGGGTTGGGGAACTGGCGAATGTGAACATTTGCAAGCAACAAGATTAAGTGTTCTCTTTGATTCGCGACATTATCTTTCTGTGGAATTTAAAACACGTCATATATATTACGAGTGAACATGATATATCAGATATTCAAATAGACTACCAAATGACAAACCTGAAAACCAAATATTTCTTTTAGCCAGTCCAAAATGTCTGCATGTGCTTTCTTTCTGTAGCCATTGGGCCACGGAAGTCCCCTGGTGTTACGGAGTGCAGATACAGAAGCTTGAATCTACAAATTACACCATCGTAAAATTGAACTTATAAATACAAAAAGTTAAGTATGAGCCAACTATTTATAAAGTTTAGAACTAACCTCTGGAAATCTCATGATTGCTTGATTTGAGCTATCGGGGTCAAGTGGAAGTATATTATATGGAACATACATTTCTGTCTTCTCGGCAATCTTATTGTGAGCTTCCAAAATCTATGCATAGAAGCAACAAGGATTCATTGTCAGTGCATATGCGTGTTAAAATCTTCAAAAGGTAAGATAAATATTTAGTATTTACCTCATCTGCTACATCTACAGACTCAGTGAAGTTAACAGCTTTTACAACCTCAAACAGAACAGCAGCGGTTTGATAAGCTTTTGTAAGCCGAGTACTGTTTACAAGAAGTAAATATTAGCAATCATAAAACAGATTATGATAATTTTAACTTAGACACAACTCATAAAGGAAGATTATTACCGGTCAGCTTTGTCAGCCTTTTGTAACGCTTGAATGTACTTTGTGTAGTAATGTTGATAAAAACTCTGCATCTCACGAGCATCACTCATTTTTCGTGCTGCTAATGTTGTTTTGTCTTCCTGAATAGTTTAAAAACATGCCATTATTAGGAATCACTAAACAATATTCATGTGTATAGAGAAGGACAGAAACACATTCGTACCCTCTCTAGCCGTTGAAGTAGGGAAGTCTTGAATTGACGAACACCTCGGCCACTGGATTTTGGATCTAGTTTGTGGGCTTTCTCAAAGGCATAGAAACGACCTGAGCACAAACACAATAAGTTTTCTTCCGTTGCATCAGAGTATGCAAAACGAGCAATTTTTCAATAAAATGAATCAAAACAACGTCCGTATATCCTACTGATGTTTTAAAATACTGATTGTTACCACAAACACTATAGCTAAATTGAAAATAATTGCATAGTAGATGGTTAAACTTTTACTGAAAAGAAAATCACATATTAGGACTTACAAAGGTAGGCAACTCTTGGATTGGCAGGTTCGACTTCATTAGCAACACGAAGAATAGGTGCAATTTTAACAAGAGATGAAGGGACCACCTCACTATCCATCATAGACTCCGAACCCAAACTACTATCAGTTTGAGTCCTCAGCAGTCGTTCAGACGGCTGCTGGCCACTCCCTCGTCGGTTATAAGCCATTTTTCTCCCAACCCGTCTTCAAAACTAAGAATATTTCACTTCATAAATAATATTTGTATCATTAGAAATCAAACAAACAACTAAAACACAACATCATGCAAAACTATGTATGATAAACTTACCAAATGATTGAAAAAGAAAGTTTTATAAAAAAGTGGCTTTTGTGATCATAGTGAAAGAAAGATATATTAGGTGATAACAAAAAGTGATTTTTAATGCAGAATGCTTTATGCTAGAAAAGAAACATCTGCACAAACCATTACCAAACTGGCCTTAATCAACAAGAAAACGCGGGTAATAATAACACAAAATAATTGATTACTACTAAAATAGTAAGATATATATATTTTTTGTTAAGGGGTTCATAGTTTCATTATCTTATAATTTAGTACCCTCTAATGGTTTGTACAAGCTAAAGAAACCTACTTTTTTTTGGCAAAAAATGTTGGTTCGACGGAAAAATAACGCTCGAGACTTGGACATGACGCGACCCTTTTCATGAAAAAACAACTTGGGTAATGAAATCGTATCTTTTAGTTTATTTTTATTTTCTTTTGCTCGTAAAAAGTAAATTGTTCACCTGATGACTTAGAGTTTTGGACCTGCCCTCATCATAGGTCTCCTATCATGACTCTTTGTAATTTAGAAGTATGGTAATCATGTTGCTAAATAAAGAAGCAAGTTTATGATAGTAAAACACTAAAATTAGTAATAAGGGCTGAGCAAAACCGACTAAGAACCGAACCGACCTGACAAAACCGAACCAAGTAACTTCGGTTCGGTTCTCGGTTTAGGTTTTACCGATTTTCGGTTTTTGATTCAGGTCGGTTCGGTCCGGTTCGAGTAAAAAACCGAAAAAAAGCTGAATAAACCGACCCGAATCGAACGGAACCGAACAGAGTAACTTCGGTTTGGTTCTCGGTTTAGGTTTTACTAATTTTTGGTTTTCGGTTCCAGTCGGTTCGGGTCAAGTTTAAACCGATGCTCACCCCTATTAATATATCAATAAAATGTTATTACTTTTGATAAGTGAGACCCCATATAGCAATTTCAAGATACTTACCACTAAAATAAAGGGCTTCTTTATATAGCCGTAGTCACGTTCAAATAACACGTACACTTAACGTCTTCAACATTTCAATATATTTTTAAATCGATTCAATACTTTTAATAAATCAAAGTTTTTTAAGACGTTTCAACTTAAATACTTCGTATCTTCATGACTTGTCCATAAAATATTATAACTACTCCATCAACATATATTAAAACTCAAACTTTAAAATTAATTTCTTTTGCTTGGTAAGACCTATAATTAAAAAAGCTTCTAAAACTTTAAGTCTAAAAAAGCTAGTATAATGGAGTATATTTTTAATAGGTTGTTTTTAACATTATAAATTTATACTTGCTTTTGAGAAGACTTATGATTAATCGGAGTTTATGAATCCGCCTTGACCCGACTAACCTATAATCTATCATGTGATATAGAGTATAATGGTAAGAAAATCCTAGATAAATCTTATGGAGTGAAGCTTACAAACGGGTTTGAGCCGAGTTAAATATAATAATCTATTGTCTAAGAGTTTTCGGCTTTTTGCTAAGTTTCCACTTTTATTAGACTTAACATCTTATCATTAAGGTATATGACTTAACCAATTCAAATCCGTATACATAGATTATTAAACCCGTATGATGAAACTCTTAACAGGTGTTAATTCTAATAGGTTTCGTCATAGTGACGACCTTTATCATTCGAGACGCTTGGCAGCCATTGAGTATTAGAGAGATGGATAATCATTGTTTCTTACTTTTCATAATCATAAGTCAAGATATCAAATTAATACAACGTTGAACTAGCTAGTTTCATTTGTTTGGCACCCCACGGGTCACCATATGTTGTATGCTTTAATGGAAATCATAATTACTTTTGCTAGACTAGTTATCTCACATGTAAATGAACGAGGTTTTCTTTATTTAGATTAATACTTAAATATACGTATCAATCAACACTTGAACTATCGAATTTTGGTACGTTTTTCACTCACATAATCGATCAAACCTCTAAGACCTATAGTAACTTTGACAAACCTCGGTCTTAAAATTCACGAGGGTTTAAGTAAATAAGAACCAACTTTAAGAACGTCACAATCAAAAAAGCCAATTTTAGCCAAAGTAAGCTAAAGATATGAAAACTATCACAAATGACGTGGATGCAAGTGTAATGGGTCCACCATCTTGTTCAAAATGTCTAAATTATGTTACATGACGATGGTGTACCAATACCTCAAATTATGTCAAAATAAGCTGTAAATAAATAATACTATATATCTTTTGATAATCAGCTTTACTATGGTTGATATAAAACTGATTATCCAAAAGTGATTGTTTAACCTTCAAATATCATTTACTAAAACTAATCCTTAAAAATGAAAAATGATAATTGCGACTTAACAACCGTGGGCGTTTTTAGGAGAGTGCAAGTGATGTCATTGCATAGGGTCACCGTTTGATTAGGGTCACCAATTTCCATGCATTTCTTTCATATATATAGACAACATGAGACTTAAATTTAGCTAGCTCACGTACTATTGATACATGTGTATTTTATGTGTGTTTAAGGTCTTTTTGTGATGATGGCACGAGACTACCAAAATTCATGACGGCCGTGACAACAACATTAAACAAAATTAACACAGAATTCATAGCCCAAGTTCACTAAGCTACTTTTACTTTTAGCATGATGTACGTTTAAATAAAAACATATCTTTATATGTTAAGCATTTTGATTTGATTAATAATAGAAGGATAAAACCTTTTTGTTGCATATGGTTCGATTGTGCGCTTTCTTTTTCTTTATTTAGGTGATAACTTGCTGGCTAAGAAAATTTGACTATATGTTTACGTTGACAAATTTATTATTTTTGGAGCACAAAGTAGATTGTGGTCGTGGGCTACAAAAGGTAGTCTACTAGAAATGTAAAGTTTATGAAATTTTTAATAACACTAGAATCCACCTCTAAACAATAACAGTATAACACAATGTCTTAAGGTGTTTCTACTAAATAGTATACTCATAAGAAAAACTAGTGGGCTATGATTGTTGGTAACTTGGTATAGTTACAAATTTTGAAAACATAACTTAATACTTATTTAGACCTTTGGAGTTTGGATTATCCAATTAAGAAAGCCCACCTACAGTTTAAGAAGAATGTGGTCATAGGCTAAAAGTTAGCAAAACAGGTTTTAAAAAAAATCATAGTTATTTCTATTTTTATAGCGTCACAAGAAAAAATATATATATAAGAATAACTTTATTATAGGATGTTAGAAAAATTACATGTTTAGTCTTTATGGTTTATCCAAAATTATACTGCCGTCCTTATTCATTTTTTACTGTGGTATCACATTTCAAACTAGTTGCGTCGATAGTCCATATTTTGACAAATAGGGATCACCGTAATAATCTATAGTTCTTTATTACACGGCTAGTCCTTATTGTTATTACAAGAATAGTCCATATTTTTAAAATAAGGAGCATTGGTGCAACTAGTTTGAAATTTAGGTATCATTGGTGTAATTAAAATCAAATAAAGATGACAAATGTAATTTGGGTAAACCAGAATGGACGAAACATGTAATTTTTTTCTAATATGTTTATACAATTCTTTCATGACCATAAGAGCTTTTTTTGGCTGAAATATTTTGAGGTTGACTTTAAGTCCGATTTTGTAACTAGTGATTGCAACCAGAACATAGCAATATAAGTACCACATAACAAAAAATGGTAGAACACATGCATTTTAGCTACCCGCGCAACCTTTCTTTCCACAGAAACTTGGAAGAAGGTGCACCACTCACATGCATTAGCTGCAACTTTCCAACACCCCGGTCTAGTCGTGTCACCCTTGCAACTTCTTCCTTCACGAACAATTAATGCTTCAGTGCAGCTCGATCATTAATCCACCCGTCACACGCTAATCACCCTCTCGTTATTCCATCTCCAACTTACCCTCCAGTTCCTTCATTTGCAACTTGTGTAACAAAAATAGCTCAGGTTTTTGTTATTAATGTACGTCCCATGTGTGGCTACAATCTCCACGTTCAACTTAACGTACTTGTAATGACATTAAGCCTCCACCAAATGAGGTCCAACTCAAAGATCGCCCGGACCACACATTACATAATCTAGACAAGCCACCTGATAATGGATCATTTCAAAACTGAAACATGTGTGGACTGACTGCACTCTAGAATGAAGGAGCATTGCACCGATGTGATGCATGCAACTATGATGCAAACGTTGAGTGCGTTGATTTGCTAGAAATGGTCCAAAGGGAAGATCATGAACACACGTAATCTATCATTACTTCATGTGAATCCATATACGTTCAATGCAATGTTTGTAAATGTAGGATCATGCAACAAAACTGTATGTACTATTGTGAGTCGGATTGCAATTATGGTTTTAACGTGTTTCCGCTCAGGGTAATAGCAGAATTTTATATGTTCTCGGATGTTGCAAATATATGCACACGATCACTACTGGGATCGAAAATTACACGCAAGACACCCTGACGCATTGACCATAAGCCCACATTATTCTTCGGATTAGACTGCAAACCCAATAAATAAATAAAATATAGAACTAGAATTAGTAATTAATCACAAAAGAAGAAGTGAAACAACATACTTTGAATTTAGCACGACAATAGAGTTTGATAGCTTCTTTTGCAGGTCAAACAGATGAGGAGGATTTTGAACCATCGCTACAGTATTATCCATACCGATCAATGTAACCTCGGCAACCATATTCATTTTAATTGACTGCGAAAGTGTGTTTGTTAGTTTCGAACGCCCTTTGGTTATTCCTCAATCCTCACCGCACTACAACAATCGGATGGATGGGCGAGGAGGCTTTCGGGGACACTAAGTCCCGGAGAAAGTCGCTAAACGACAAACCTGGATCGATGTGGCACATGGATTGTTGACTTGTTATGAAATTTTCAACGAGACTTTCATGGGACAAGTCCCGGAGAAAGGAACTTTGATTTTATTAAACTTTGACGGATAGTCAAAATTCAACGCAAAAGTTTCTCAGGGACCGTCTCATAAAAATATTTTCAACTTTTACCAATAATTGGCCAAAGTCAAAAGCGTGTTAATTGTTGGCGGGAAAATTCCTTCAAACCTTTGCGGGACATGTCCCCAAGAAACCTATAGTCGGTCGTTAAACATGATACGATACTATAGCACCTATACTCGGTCGTTTAACATGATACGATACCATAGCACCTATACTTGGTCGTTTAACATGATCACGATACCAATGCTACTATACTTGGTCGTTTAACATGATACGATACCATAACACCTATACTTGGTCGTTAAACATTATCGTATACCATAGCACCTATACTTGGTCGTTTAACATGATCGATACCATAGCACCTATAGTCGGTCGTTAAACATGATCGTATACCATAGCACCTATACTTGGTCGTTAAACATGACACGTATACCATAGCACCTATAGTCGGTCGTTAAACATGATCGATACCATAGCACCTATACTCGATCGCTTAACATGATCGTATACCATAGAACCTATACTCGGTCGTTTAACATGATACGATACCAATCTTGCTATACTTGGTCGTTTAACATGATACGTATACCAATAGCACATATACTCGCTCGTTTAACATGATACGTATACCAATAGCACATATACTCGCTCGTTTAACATGATACATATACCAATAGCACCTATACTTGCTCGTTTAACATGATACGTATACCAATGCTACTATACTTGGTCGTTAAACATGATACGTATACCAATGCTACTATACTTGGTCGTTAAACATGATACGTATACCATAGCACCTATAGTCGGTCGTTAAACATGATACGTATACCATAGCACCTATACTCGGTCGTTTAACATGATACGTATACCATAGCACCTATACTTGGTCGTTTAACATGATACGTATACCAATGCTACTATACTTGGTCGTTTAACATGATACGTATACCATAGCACCTATACTTGGTCGTTAAACATGATACGTATACCATAGCACCTATACTTGGTCGTTTAACATGATACGTATACCATAGCACCTATAGGCGGTCGTTAAACAGGATACGTATACCATAGCACCTATACTTGGTCGTTAAACATGACACGTATACCATAGCACCTATAGTCGGTCGTTAAACATGATACGTATACCATAGCACCTATACTCGATCGTTTAACATGATCACGATACCATAGAACCTATACTTGGTCGTTTAACATGATACGATACCAATGCTACTATACTTGGTCGTTTAACATGATCGTATACCATAGCACCTATAATTGGTCGTTTAACATGATACGTATACCATAGCACCTATAGTCGGTCGTTAAACATGATCGTATACCATAGCACATATACTCGCTCGTTTAACATGATACGTATACCAATAGCACATATACTCGCTCGTTTAACATGATCGTATACCAATAGCACCTATACTTGCTCGTTTAACATGATCGATACCAATGCTACTATACTTGGTCGTTTAACATGATCACGTATACCAATAGCACATATACTCGCTTGTTTAACATGATACGTATACCAATAGCACCTATACTTGCTCGTTTAACATGATCGATACCAATGCTACTATACTTGGTCGTTTAACATGATATGTATACCAATAGCACATATACTTGCTCGTTTAACATGATACGTATACCAATAGCACCTATACTTTCTCGTTTAACATGATACGTATACCAATGCTACTTTACTTGGTCGTTAAACATGATACGATACCAATGCTACTATATTTAGTTATTGAAAATAATAATAAAGCTTTTTTTTAATGTTTATTTAAAACCTTTGCCGGAACATAACCCCGTAAAACGTTCAGCAATTTTTATATTTCCTCCCATCTTTTACTTTATCCCTTCATAACCTTCCCGGAGACTTGTCCCCAAGAAAAAGCAGCTAAAGACAAACATAACCTTCCCGGGAAATGTCCCCGGCGAAACGTTCGAAAAAATGACCTCAATTATTAACACATATCTGTTTCCAAATGAGATAAAAAAAAAAACACACACACACCGTTGTTGTTCTTTGCTCCACCGTACCTCCTTCATCACCTCCATCACCGCACCACCTCCACCACCGCACCACCTCCATCACTGCACCACCTCCACCACCATCGTTGATATTCATTTTTTCACAAATGAGATGGAAGTTAATCTCATCTGTTTCACAAATGAGATGAAAAAAAAAAAACTCACCAATAACGGTTTGAACATTGGCTGCGCAATATTACTCCATATATGTATTTTTTCTTCGACTAGATGGGGTTATGTTTCTGTCGTGATATTACTCCATATATATATTTTTTGGCTGTGCAATTTAGCTTATTTTGTTGGTAATATTTTGTTAGGCGTGAGATGGAAGTTAGTTGCTAATTTGGTTAAGCTTTGTGTAACTACATGTATAAAAAAAGTAAAAGTGAAAAGTTGTCGAGTTATAATAACTTTCAGTTTTAGTTGCATATTTTTCTTATATAATAAGTAAATAAATAGTTTTAATAACACCTCTAATTCAGACTTCTATTTGCTTGCATGACGATATAAGTAGCGGTTTCCTTGAACTTGTAGGTGGTCAATGCACACGGTGTAAAAGAGTACATGAATTCTAGTGTTTTGTTAACGTTCAATAATATAGTTTTAATATGTGCTTTGCTTTTTACTTGTAGGAATATAATGTCTCTCGTCACCGAGTGCAAACCGCGACCACAGCCGAGACCAAAAGGTAAGATATGTCGTTGCGTATTTTAAATAGTTTAGGGTTTTAGGTAATGAGAACTATCCAAGCATCGGGTATCAAAAAGACCCTTTAAACCATTAGGGTTGAATTGGTCATTTTAACAATTAGGGTAGGAGAGTAAGATGGTGGATTTTGGGACCTAAACCAAGATCTTGGCAAGGTGTTGGGGTCCACCCCCTTTCATGTGCAAGAGCACTTTAACTATGTTTATGAGATCATGTTGTTTCATCTGCTCGTGATACAAAAGATTTGATCATGTTTGCTTAAGACTTTTTGAACAATGTGTCTAGGGTTGAACAATGTGTCCGAAAACAAATGAATGATGTTAGTGTGTCTAGAATTCAAACTCTTAAACAACATTGTTTAATCATAATGGATTTTTAACTTGCTTGTTGGAAAAGAACTAGACATCAATGGCAACTCATGCTCGAGTAGTATAATCGGCCATTGTATTATATTATCAAACAACAAAAATGAACTTAGCGGCGGTGACACGTGGCTTCGCGATGCTTCGGCGAGGATGTACGGTTTCTTGGTCCACAAGATACGGAAAGTGTCTGACCCATATCTTCATTATGGTTTGTTATGGTTACACGATGATGAGGTTGAATCTTGAAGGGTAAAAGGTGGTGCAAAAAGGTTTAGCTTGGTTTGAGAGTGTTTTATTGTGTGTTTTAGTGTGTATTTTTGGTGAGAAACTTCATGAGTTTGTGTGAGAGAGAGGGGTCAGAGATGATAAGAAGAAGTATGAAATGGTGTGTAATAATAGAGATATAATGGTGGCGAGAGATATGAAAGGGTTTGTGAGGTGCCTCATTAACTCCACTTCACCGCCATCACTATCATTACAAACCCTTTCATCTATCTTCTTATAATCTCCGACCCTCTCTCTCACACACACATGGAGTTTCTCACCAAAAACACACACTAAATACACGCATACGATTATGAACTCTCAAGGCGGGGCTAAACCATTTTGCACCACCTTTTACCCTTCAAGATTCAACTCTCATCATCGTAACCATAACAAACCATAACAAGAAACGGGTTGTACACTTTCCTATATCTTGTGGACCAAGAAACCGTACATCCTCGCCAGAACCATCGTAGAAGCCACGTGTCACCGCCGCTAAGTTCATTTTTGTTGTTTGATAATATAATACAATGGCTGATTATACTACCTTGAGCATAGAGTCGCCATTGATGTCTAGTTCTTTTTCCGACATGCAAGTTAAAAAATCCATTATGATCAAACAATGTTGTTTAAAAATTCAAACTCTTAAACAACATTGTAAGAAATGTAATGAAATGTTGTCGGAAATCTTTGTAATAGCACTTTAACTAGACACACTAACATCATTCCTTTGTTTTCAAAGAACCCTCAACCATATACACACTGTTCAAATAGTCGACGCAAACACGATCAAATCTTTTATATCACAAGCGGATCAACACAACATGATCTCATTAACCTAGTTAAAGTGCTATTACACATGATGGGGTGGACCCCAACACCCCGCCAAGATCTTGGTTTAGGTCCCAAAATCCACCATCCTACCTCTACCCTAATTGTTAAAATGACCAATTCAACCTAATGTTTTAAAGGGTCTTTTGATACCGATGCTTGATAGTTCTCATTACCTAAAACCCTAAACTATTTAAAATCGCAGTTAAGCTTTGGACAAACCCGAAAAGCGGAAGATATCGAAGTCAATCGACAAAACCACCGCGAACACGAGTTCGAGCCTTATGTGTTAGGATATGTTTGTAGAGAATAACATATTTATGATTCCGTTAAATGGATTATACGTATAGTTTTGGACCATTTACGATAGGTAGCTTATGTATAGTTTTGGACCATTGGCGATTTTAGGTTATTGATTGTGTTGTAGCAATTTGGACCATTTGGTTATATATGATATTATGTTTAGCGATTTTGTGTTGTTGTAGCATAAAATAGGTTTAAAACAAGTTATTACATTGCAGATTTTTTCCGAGAAATTCAAAAAATCGAAATTACCCATTTTGCAAAGTTTTACGCAAAATGGGTCAATATCTTCATGGGGACATGTCCCCGCGAAATCTTATAGATTTTATTTTGTTTCAAATTTCACCGAGGACATGGAACCGGAGAAGAGGTTGCGGATAAACTTTAGTTACAATTTTTTCGGGATTTTTCCCGGCAAAACACGTGCCACGTCGGACATGTTTGACCGGTGACAATCGGGTGCGGGACCCACAACTCCCGGTAAAGTTGTAACATGTCCCCGGAAAAGTATCCCAGAAGGTATTAGGGGCTTTTCGAGGGGACATGTCCCGAATGCTACAGGGGACATGTCCCCGAAGAAGGCCTAAACGTCGCTGCTGCGACGATTGTTGTAGTGCCACTATATGAAGGCACCCACCGACCTTATGTTTTTTTCTATAACATTAGCCCAATTACTCTCGACGTTTGAAGCCCGAGCCCCCATGACCTAGTACAACTCTCAACGTTTGTGGCTTATTTGAGTTGATAGTGGATCCAATTTAGGGGGGATATTATTGAGAAATTACATAAGTATTTTAAAAAATAGGGCTAATGATCAAAAAAAGTACTATACTTGCCACACTTTCCTCTTCAGGGTAGCGAACAATTTTTTTTTGCTTTCGTGGGTATTATACTTTCAAATTCATCCTCTTTAGGGTATTTTGCAAAAAAGTTGGACATTTTTGCCCCTCTTACCCACAAGAGCAAATGATGGCAAGTATGATACTTTTTTTTATCATTTGCCCTAGTTTTTATTATGTTAAATTTTGGATATGTATTAAGATAATTTATTTAATGATTTATAATTGTGTTAAATCTATGATAAAAATGTTTTGTTTTATCATTTGCCCTAATTCACTTCAAGTTGTTTAACGCTTCAAGTGTTAAACCGAATTAGGTTTAACGCTTCAAGTGTTAAACCGAATTAGGTTTAACGCTTCTGCTAAATTAGGAGGAATTATATCACAATCTGAAGTACTTGCATATAAATTTCTGTTCGTCACTTGTTGAAGCATAGACAAGAGAGTATACTATGACTAGATTAAGGGTGTGTTTGTTTGATTAAGATGTTACACATCGAATCGACTACCGTGATCTGAATCGACTACCACATCTTACTAATAAGAGGTAGCTATAATGTCGAATCAATGAAAAGTGTTGTTTGTTTTTATAATTGTCCGATGATTGTACAATAATTAGACGACCGGGCCTTCGATGATGATCGAAGGGTATGGGGGTGATATGCTGCGCCAAACTTGTAGTCAATCGCAATAAGAAATAGTAGACACTTCGTTAAGTGATTCTTGTGGGGTTGGGCCCTGCGAACCACCTCCGTGTGAATAAGTATGTGATATGAGTTATGGATAATAGGATGTATGTGAAATCGTGTTGAGTGAACATACCATTGAAATGACTCGTCCAACCTATTTATAGGTGATGAAAATAGCTTGGAGAGTGTTAGCGACGTTTAGGAGATCATGGGGCGTCCCGATTTGTGGTAACCGCTAGGCTTCATCCCCACTATCTCGGACTTGGCGGGAAAGCTAAGGACATAGTGGGGCGTGGGGAAGACCAAGTCAAGGTTCTTATTTGTCTTGGCATATTCAAATGAAGACACCGAAGGGCATAGGCCTTGGTGGCGGATTCCCAACCGGTAACCATGTCAACGATGAATGGTTTTACGCCACCAATGACTTATGAAGAAAGACTTGGGTCTTCGTAATGCAATTTCGATCGAGGCCGAAGGGGTCCTTCTACCGGTCTGGAGGGTACGTCATCAAGCCCCAGGTCGAAAGTGATATGTACGAACAAGAAATATTGCTTACGACTCGAAATAAAAACGAAACCTCCCGCCGTCACAAAAGCGAACGAAGATGAAAAGTCTTGTTAATATTGACCGTAATAAATGCATGATTAATCCTAACTACCCTGTTTCCTCGGTAAAGTAAACATCCTTTCAAAATTAAAAAGGGTTTGAAATCCGGTAGAAAAGGGATAGGTCCGGACACGTGTAGGGTCGAGATGCAACATTTGTAGGGTATATAAAATGCAAAAACAAGTAAAACCCTAACAAAGTAACTCTCGCCCAAAGTTATTCACCTACTAAAATTTCTTCCGATCAAGCCTTCGACCAAACAAGGTAAAGCGCTTCCTCTTCTCTGTATTTCAAATACATTTGTGTTCTTTAGAAGGTAGCATGTCTACCAATAAAAATTTGTGATAAAACAACAAGGTCAAGACACTAACGAGGGAGGAGCTTAAAGCGTTCCTCATGATTATCCCATTCCAAAGGAACATAAAATAATGCTACCAAGTAAAATCAAGGGATATTTGATGCCCCGAAAATTATGTAGGCTCAGATACCCATGCTTTCACCACCTCCAACCTTAGGATACCTTTGCATCCTTTGATCTTAGAATTCCTCCCAGTATTATGAAGTACACATTTCTAGGTTCTACCCTTTTGGCCAAGCCAAACTTACAACATACATTGTTATGTGCAAAGCTTATGGGTTTGAACCATCCTTGATCGTGCTTAGGGTTTTTGAATCTATACCGGGAGGAGATTGGTTGACCTTGGCGAAGAGGGTGAAAGGGATGTGCCCATTTTGATAGATAGACCTTTTACGAACATAAGGAACGGAAAGGCAAGTCCTTTTATATCCGGACTACCATTATCCTCCCGGATACTCTACATTGTTAAACCGGACTTTCAATATGATGAAAAGGTTCACCGATCCATTGCCTTATCTTGTGAGAAGAAACCCATTAAATCGTTTGGCTCGTCATCCACCGACCGCGGACCTTCCACGAGCCAATCATGTTCATGGTGGCATTCTTTGAAAGATGGGAGGGTCTCCGTTGGTACCGAGATAATTTGTGATGGAGAAAGTATGTATTTTTAAATTAACATAAGAAACAAAAACTTATCTCACCGATATTTATCTTATTTGCTTCTTTGTGCAGAGATGTCGTTCGGAACTTTGTTGTGGTGGAGGTGCAAAGAGGTAAGCTTTCTTCAAAGAATCCCCAAGAGACAAGCTATGGCGTGGGCTCCCATCGGTGTCCATAAACAAAGGCGAGGTGGAAGCCCGGCTGTCCGAACTGTATCCTCTGCTCCTCCGTCAAAGGAAACCATAGATGTAGAAGATCACCAGTGGAGAACGTTCTTGACTCAGACGAACCGATCTCCGAAGGACCATTGGCCATCGTGGGACCCTCCAGGCATAGGTGAGAGGGTCCAAGGTGAAAGGTGCC
This sequence comes from Chrysanthemum lavandulifolium, assembly GCA_022545495.1. Lineage (NCBI taxonomy): Eukaryota > Viridiplantae > Streptophyta > Magnoliopsida > Asterales > Asteraceae > Chrysanthemum > Chrysanthemum lavandulifolium. Next base: position 40,972,332 of record CM040243.1, read on the forward strand.
GATGCTAAGGTCGAAATCGATTCAAAAGAAAGCTTATTCTACCTACTCCTCCTCTTGAACTACCGTGAGAAGAGTGCCCAAGGTAAGGCTGTGGTATTTCCACCATCGAAGGCCCAAATGCCATGATATCCATGGTAAGTTTCTTTCTGTGAAACAAAATTAGGTACCAAATATAATATGCTAATGAAATGTACATTTGTTGTAGGACTTCGATACAAAGGAGCTTCCTTCTCCCTAGCTTGTCATCAACTCGTGAGCCATGTGATCCCATCCAAGTGGAAGGGGTGATGGACAACATGTCCATAGAGAGCTCTGCGATCTTCATGATAAAAGCTATGTTCGCGATGCATGCTTGACAACCAACTTGATGGCGTACCCTCCGGCCGGTCGAAGGACCCCTTCGACCTCGATCAAAATTGCATTACGAAGACCCAAGTCTTTCTTCATAAGTTATTGGTGGCGTAAAACCATTCATCATTGACATGGTTACCGGTTGAGATCCGCCACCAAGGCCTATGCCGCCGGTGTCTTCATTTGAAATGCCAAGACAAATAAGAACCTTGACTTGGTCTTCCCCACGTTCCCACTATGTCCTTAGCTTCCCGCCAAGTCCGAGATAGTGGGGATGAAGCCCTAGCGGTTACCATAAATCGGGGCGCCCCCATGATCTCTAAACGTGTGCTAACACCCTCCAAGCTATTTTCATCACCTATAAATAGGTTGGACGAGTCATTTCAATGGTATGTTCACTCAACACATTATTTCACATACATCATATTATCCATAACTCATATCACATACTTATTCACACGGAGGTGGTTCGCGGGCCCAACCCTGCGCAATCACTGACGAAGTGTCTATTATTCTTATTGCGATTGACTACAAGTTTGGCGCAAGCATATCACCCTCATACCCTTCGATCACTATCGAAGGCACAGTCGCATCTGGTATTATTGTACAATCGGTGGCGCCATCCGTGGGACCCGCTACTATTGGTCTCGTTATTCCAAACTTACACCCATCAATCACTCTCACTAGTTTTACGGCATGACTCAAGGAAGAGAGATACACCTCCACCGGGTTTCTCGACCTTGACACCAATTCGATCAACAATCATAACAACCTTCCCAACATAACCGCATCCACTTTTACCATACGATCTCACCACGAAATAACCCCAACAACCATGCTTCAACCTCGGCTAACCCCGAACCGGTAATTAGTCAGGCATTTGTTGAAGCTAACATCGAAGCATTAGAATCTTTACTAAGAGCTCGAAGGAGGCAAGCTCGAAGCGTGGAGATGCGAAGGAGTTAGAATACTCAAGCGATGAGTATGACGAAGTGTTGGAAATGGAGACTAGGCCCTTCGCTCACGGACTACTCGCTCGATGCTAAGGATAGGGTCTCCAAACGATCGAAGGCCTAGTGGAAGGTCGGTTGTTTTGAAGACATTCGGAGAGGGCTCCGACTAGGCGGGAAGGCATGATGGAAGGCTCCAATGGAAGGAGTCACCGAAGGGAGGCTACGGAGGTTAATTTGCCACCACTCTTGGCGGCTCATTTGGGAAGAAGCAAGCGGGGTTCCACTGCGGCCTTCTCATGCATCCGTAGCAGAAGGCGATCCACCTCAAATGAATGGGGAGGAAATCTTCCTCCTCATGGTATGTACCCTCCTTTTCGTGCTCAATCTTACCCTCGAGGGTTTATCCCCACCTAACAGGCGGGCTAGTAACCCGGTTCCACTCAACCATACGGAGTATGCCTACGGACAACCTATGGTATACCCTTCGTACCACAGGAAGTCACCCACCTTATATACCTACCGCTTACCCTCAATATGTCAACCAAAACCCATTGGATTACCTCCAAATCATAACCCGTACAATGTCTGTCCCTACCTACATGCCACCTTATAATTGCCTTTATTCGAGCCCATGGGCTCCACAACACCCTTCGTAAGATGGATGAAGACTACCCTTTACCCGATGGGTTGAAAATGCCCGCGCATATTGGTACCTCGATGGGAAAGGGATCCGGATAACTTTTACACTTGTTTGAAGGGCTATTAGAATGAAGATGTTGGTTATGCCTATCGCTTGTCATATGTTTACATACACCCTACGAGACTCGCTCGAATATGGTGGAACGGGCAAAACCGGGTAGCATTGTGAATTTGGATGATCTCAAGGCCAAGTTCGGATCACATTTTAGCCAAGAAAAAATTCACAAGGACACACCGACGATACACAACATCAAGCGGAGGGAGAATGAGAGCACCGGGCTTTCATTACGGATACACCGACGACACATTACAAATAATAGGCTATCGAGCTAGGAGAACATGATATTGAATACAAGGCGGGAGCTCGGTCAAAGGGCAAATATTGGCATACTTTTTAGCAAACAACACCTCCGAACCGAAACATGACAAAAGGTCGTTGAAAGGAGCCACGATAACGTCTAAAATGAACATGTTTTAGTAGCGTTATTGTCGGGTTTGTGCATGATATTCGCTATATTTACTCATAACTATTGCAAAAGTGCAAAGATGCGTCTTGTATGTATATGTAGCCGGTATTGCGAATATTGAAGAAATGAAGTTTTATGCACATTTGGAGCGTCTTAAGGAAGGAAGTTGAGATTGGAAGCTTGTGGACTCAATGATATGGAGCGTAGTGATTTGAAGCATCTACGACAAGGAAAGATCAAGTTTGGCTTTGGAAATCATCAACGTAAGCAAAGAATGAAGCGTAAAGGGAAAAGTCGACAAAAGTCAAAGGAGCAAAACCCGGCCGCTCGGTGCAACCCGCAACCGGATCCGGCCGGGCTAATGGTCAAAGCATGACCGATTCGGTCGTTGAAGAAACCGATCCGGTTTACGCAATCTAGCTGATTACACAATTCGCATTTATTGTTGTCTTAACTCCCATAATCATTGGAGTCCGATCATTTCTTGATATTAACTTGGAAGAACGTTTTTGGGCGATTAAGCAAGTGTTTTGGCTATTTAAAGAACCTAGGACTTGTATGCTAAGTGTGACACAACAAATAGAGTATTAGTTTACACCAAAACTCATACTTACCCATTTATTTCAACCCAAAAGCTTAGTAGTTCTTGGAAAACGTCCGAAAGCAAGGAAGGAACCATTCTTGTCCATTGTTTGGTAGTTTGGAATTGTGCGTGATCTAGGTGATTGGAGGCGTGGTTGCTACATTCCACGATTTCTAATTCTTGTAATCACAAAGATTAGGTATTCTATGAACTTTGTTATGGAAATCTATTCTCTTGAATTGTTTGAATTACCTTGTTACGACTTGTGTTTAGATATGATTGTTTTCATGGAGTAGTTTGTGTTATACTTGTGTGTTGGAATGTGATTAATCATAATAATGTTCTCAAAATGTGATGCATGTATATATGATCTTGTTTAAATGAGTTTGTTGGAAAAATACTAGTCTTGGATTGATTTGTCAATAAAACATGTTTTAAGAAAAAGGACCGAAAGGATTTCTCTTGTGTTTTATTCCAAAAAGTGTTGTGACAAACTAGTATGGGGATATGGTGATTGACATCCACCATGTTTTGCTTATTAAAACAAGACTAGAACGTTTTCATCACGAAGGGTCGAAAGATTCGTAAGAACAAATTTAATGAGAGCATGTTGCAAACAAATGGAATTTTATAGGATAATCATTGGGATAAGGACCGAAAGGATTACCTAAATGTTTTGTTCTTAGAATGATTTTTACAAACAAATACCATGGTTGGGGAATCATTTGCTTATGATTTGTGCATCATACTAAGAGTATACACCAAACCTTTATGAACATTATCTATGGTTGATTATGAGACTTCACACAAGTATATATTTTTATTCTTGATTTCGTATTTTCACTAGAACACTTATTCGAGAGAGCCTTGACAAGCTTTCTTGTTAGAAACTTTTTAATAAAACTATTTTCAAAACAAAAATCCCTTGGGACGATCTCGACTTACCAAAACGTTACTATTGCGGACGAGTATACTTGCTCGTATGTGTTAAAAGGTTATACGGTTAATTCGTGATTATAAATTTTTAAAACTTGCACCAACCGGAGCACATCAAGTTTTTGGCGCTGCTGCCGGGAATTTTTCTATAATTTTCTTTGAAATTAGCATTAAAAAAAAAAAAAAAAAGTTTTGTTACAAACTAACCGATTCGGTTGGTTATCCAACGAATCCGGTTAGACATTCTGTAAAATTTTTTTTTTTTGGTTGAATTTTATATCTATCTTTATTTAGTTTATTGTGTTTTGATTTCTAGAGTAATTGTGTGGTTTAATCAGTTCTTAGATTTATTGTCTTTATTTATTTTTCTTTTCTTTACATTTTGTTATTTAGTTAATCTAGTTTTATTTATTTTAATTTTATAGTTGATGATAATGGTTAAGAGTATCTTATTTTTAGTTATAGTTTATTTTTTGATAGCAATTATTAGTAGTTTATTTAGTTTTAAGTTTAGTTTTAATTTTGGTTTTAATTAGAGTTAATGAGTTATTTAATTATGAGTTTATGAAGAGTTTTATTTAATTAACTAGAGTTAGTACATCCTTAATATGATTATTTGCTTTCAATTATTATTATTATTAAATTTGTTTTAAAAAAAAAAAAAAAAATATTTTCAAACAAACCGATCGGTCATGAACCCGCAACTGATCCGGTTCGTGTTTCGTCTAAATTTTCAACCAACCGATTCGGTTGGTGATCCAACCGAATCGGTTGGAGTTTCGTACAAGTTTTTTTTTTTCATTTTTAGATTTTGAGTTTTATTTATTTCTTTTATTTTGTTAGATGTCTTATGTGTTTATTATATGATTTTTATAGTTTGTTCTTGTTTTACTAACGTTAACGCTAATCATTCGGGATTTGATTTGTTTTGTTTTGTTAAGTTGTCTAGTAACATGGATAGTTTGAGCGGAATCTCGGAATACCTTCGTAATTTGGATGACATGTTCAAGGATACGGGAGTTCATTAGAAAAGATTGGAGGAATTACGGAGGAAAGCAAGAAAGAATTGGGAATTGACACGGGTGATATGGAAGAAGTATGTGAGAACAAGGTTCATCTACCCAAAACAAAAGAGTGGTAGTGTTTACAAAGCACCATCAACGGTGTATGATTCACCGATGATGAGATTTGGAACACCTTGTGAAGTGGAAGGAGTGCGTGCTTGGGATGCACAAATAATATGTCGTATGGAGAAATTATATCTTGGAAGAGGTTCTAGGCGAGATCGGTCATGTTCGTATGGATTATGAGGCGTATGGGAGAAAGATGGTCAAAAATCTGAAAGTCAATATTCATGGGCATATGTTTGAAACTGATTTTGTTGTTCTAGAGGAAGGTAATGCGGATGAGCCAAATGTTTGTTTTGGAAGAAATTTTCTTGTCACAACTAAGTGTCAAGTAGATTTTGGTATGGGAGAGATGCGGATTAACATAACCGAGTTGGAAGAAGAAAAAGGGATCAACGAGATGCTAGTGGAAGTGTGTGCAAATATGGAGGAGAAAAATGTGGAAGTGGTGAAAATGGGGAAAGCAAACCGAAAGAAACCATCATCAAATAAATTAACCCCAACAACAACCTCCACCACCAAAAATGATTACACACCATTGTCACCTACTACTACTATCAAACCCTTAACCGAAAGCCAAAAAGAAGCAATCTTAGAGAATCTAGAACAAAAATTTCTAGAGCTCAATGAAAAGAAACCGGTTATTGAAGTTCTCCAAGATTATGTTCTTTATAGAAAGAAGTTGGATGCATTGATGCTAGCGAGGGCTAGGTTGGAAGATAAGAATCTCACGGATGAGGATCGTGATCGGATTTTGTTTAAAGGCATGCCAAGGAAAGAGAAGGATCCGGGTAATTTTGTGTTGCCAATCAAAGTTAATGGAACTACACGGTTTATGCTTTAGGCGTCACGGGTCGAGTGTTAACGTGATGCCGTATCCATTGTTCAAAACTTTGGGACTAAGTAATCCGCAACCTAATCATTCTAAGCTCACTATGGCGGATAACACTCAAGCAAAGGCAATGGGAGAAGTTAAGAATGTAAGAGTGCAAATCGGCTACCAACCGTATTTGGCAGATTTTCTTGTCTTGGATATTCCGGTGGACAAGAGTTTACCACTATTGTTGGGGAGGCCATTTTTACGAACTTGTGGAGCAATAATAGACATGGGAAGAGGTACCATGACTATTGACGATGGAATTCGAGGCAAACATACTACCCAGACCAAGAGGACCAATTTTGGAAGGTATGGAAGATTTGGAATGGATGGATGCAAATGATGATTTAACTTGTTTTGAAGTGGGACGTGATGTCCATGGTAATCCGATGTACGGACCTTTAACTCCACCTTATTTCGATATTGAGGGCGAAATGGAGCGTGCATTCGCGATCGAAGCTTTCTACAACCCATTCAAAAACATTTTTGTTTACAAGAAGTTGACCGACTTTTAGGATCTTTACCGTGCAACTTAAGAATTTGGAGTGGAAACCCAAGGATTGGGGACTTACAAGAGGCAAAGCGGAGATGGGGCATGGCATGTGAAGTTTGATATATTATGCCCGGATGGACGAAGATTTATGAGGAAATTTAAAACTTTTGAAACATTCCGTGAATTGACCGGAAAATTTCAAAGCGAGGATATTCTTAGGCAAGAATATTTTGAGGAATTTTGAGGAAAGACCGTAATAACAAGCAATCATTTGCTTGAATTTTATGCTTTATTTTATTTTATTTTGATTTGATGCATTAGGATTTTTGTTTCTTATTTATTTTTCATATTATGATTGAGGTAATTTGGTTTTAATACATTATGACTATGATTTTGAGTTGAGTTTGGATTAGTTCATTTATATGATGAGTTTAGTTTTTTTTGGATTGAATGATTGTTCAAAATTTCATTTGGTGAATAAATGTTGTGTGAATTTTTAGCAGGAATTTTTTTTTTTGAGTAAAAATATGTTGCTTGGAGGGTAAATGCCTAAGTAACATGTTAAACAAGTAAAAAAGCAAATTTGGCAAAAAGCATACCGAATCGGTTGTGTACTTGGTGAACCGGTTGCACCAAAATATAAAAATTCATTTTCCAAAACACACACAAACTAATTTTCGGTGGTTTTGCAAAATTCATCCAAGAGAGCAGATTGGAAGTTGTTTGAATTGTAGGATAACATCATGGCACCTAAGCAAGTAAGCATTTACATTCAATTTACTCAATTAAGGCTTTATTAGAACATTTGATTCGAATTGGATTTTAGGTCACCAATTTGGGGGTTTTTGTTATAATCCGAATTAAGTGGTAATATTTTAGGATTGAGTGGGTAATTGATATAGGAGTGCATTACAACAAGAAAATGATTGATTGATTCACCATAGAATGGATTTTAGATGATGAGATTTTTCGGAATTAATTGGGTTATGCTTATAGGATGAGATAAGTTACAACTATTGATTCATTTTGATGGATGATATGTTTGATTTTTAAGAGTGATGGATGCTACACTATTAGAGCTTATGATTTCTAAGAATGTTGAGATGAGTTCTAAGATGTTTGATGATTTGGAAACAAGATAGAGTATTTCTAGGATGTGGGAAATCATTGAGGATGATAGAATGCGATCTAGAAGTGGTTTGGCGTTAGAAATTCGAGATGTTGAGGATTTGAAGGTGAAATACCTTATGCGATCTGCCTGACCGATTCGGTTGCGCATAGCAACCGAGCAGTTGTTGCACGATGTCGATGGAAACCGATTCGGTTGGTGATCCAACGAATCGATTCACGGTTTCGAGAGAATTTTTTGTGAAATTTTGAAATGTCTAGTAGAGGTTCTCTAACCTTTTGTTTGTTCTAACACTCTTATATGATCTTATTTTGTGATTTCTCTGAGAATTGTTGTAGGAAGCTCGGTGGGGAGGAAATTCAATTAACCCGCTTGTTCACGAAGTTTTGTGAAAGGAGCGAGAAGAAGAAGGTTAAGTATAGTGTGAAGAAGGAAGCAAATGCTAATTTAAAATTCAAAATCTCACCGATGGAGAGAAACATGCTTTTCGAGAAAGATTGTCAAAATTACAACATAGGCAATGTTTAGTTCAAGGGTGATTGATTGGGATTTATTTAACGAATGTGATTGTGAAGATGAGTTAAGAGTATGATCGACGTCTTATGTATATCCGGGGATGGAGATTCGTTCAATGATTTGTCATGGGAAAGAGCATTCGGTGTTAATGAAGAAGTCTACCGAGAATGGTGTATGGAATTCTTTTCAACCATGTATTTTGAAAGAAAAGTAGATGTTGAATTTGATGTCGGAGATTTGTATTTGGTTTAGACTTTGTGGTAGGGATCATGCTTACACATTGCCGACTTTTGGTGTAGCTCTTGGTTTGTATGAGCCACATGAGGTAAATCATCGATTATTTGAAACTCACTTTTCTAGACTTGGAGGTTTGAAAAGATTACCTAGTATTCCGCTTATTGGAATCAAGTGGGAGATCCTACTTGTGCTAGGAGGAATGCTTCAACCATCGAGAATCCGTTGATGAGGATACTTCACAAGTTGATTGTGGCCGGCCATTTAATAGATTTGGGCGAGACAAATGTCGAAACCGGACTTATGGATTATGAAGTTCTTTGGAAGAAACTAAGGATGGTAATGCTATTTGGCGGTTGCGAATATTTGTCTAGGAGAGCCCGGGAATCAAGAGCAACGATAACATTTGTGGAGGACATTTTGTGACAAGATTGGCGAAGAATCTTGGATATTATGTTGATGAGGAATTGGCTAAGTGTGGAGGCAAAGTATAGTGAAGCGTGGATGCGAAAGGTTTTGGTAATGCTTTGAATAGGAGATTGAAAACCGTAGGGTTATGGGTTGAACCAAGACCAAAGCAACCACCACGACGAAACACCACAACGACAAGGAATATACCAATGGAGAGCGTGCAAATGGGTGCGTCCGGTGGTTTTGATTCGAGGATGGGAGAGTGGAACCAACATCTAGATGAGATTCAATGTAGGGATGTGTGGAGAGATTCGATGATGTTAAGGAACAACTACATCAATGATTATTCGATGCCGATCTTTCAACACATGGCTCGAGAAGCCAATTACGAGTTGCCACCCTACATCCACCAAATGTTCCACCATATCCTTTTCCGTACACTTCTTATCACGGACCCTATCCGTATCCATACCACAGTACGCACCGTTTCTGATCCAATACCCCCATATGGTCGATTGCTGGTGGAGGAACAAGTTATGGTGGAGGATCATCATCGGGAGTTGGAGGTAAGAAAAAGAGGAGAGTTCGTTCGAAAATCATAGGCGAAAACTATGTAACCGAAAGTGATGATGATGATGAGTTTGATGATGAAGAAGGAGAAGAAATGAGCGAGGATGACGGTGATTATGGGTCATTCGTGAAATTATGGTTTCAAAAACAATGGTCATGATGTGTTTTAAACTATTTCTATCTTTTGATTGATTTTCTTTAGGATGTTTGGTATATTTTGGTTTTATCTAGTTTTAGTAGTTTTGTTTGTTTTGTGCATTTTGTGTTGCGGTTTTGTTTGCGGGATGGATATGTTGGAAGCTTATTGATGGTCGAATATTTGAGTTGGATAACTCATGAGCTTGCTAATGACCCAATGTGCTTATTGCATATTTTATTCCGTGGTATCTTTTAACTATTTCTTTTTCCCATTTTCTTTACTTTGAAGTTCATTTTCATTACATTGAGGACAATGCAAAACTTAAGTATGGGGAGGGAAGAAAATAGGAAAATGATACGCATTTTTATTTTTAGATAACTTTTGGATGCAAGTGATTAGAAGAAATTAAGCCTTGATGGTCTAATAGTTTTCGCGTTATTGATAATTAAAATACATAATTTGGGATTTCAATGGTAAAATGAGGTTTTGAAAATTTTTAGAATTGAACCAAATTCTTGAAATAATTCATTTTGGATTCGATAGCATTTTCTAGCATACATAATAGCCTTTTTCCCACATTTTTGTGAGGTTTCTTTTGTATGAAACATCTTTTGTTTTATATTTGCTATGAGTGTCTTGGGTGATTATGTCGATTCTAGAACTTGTACTAGTTATGCATTATGGTTAAAATCACTTTCGAGTGATCTAAATATTTTCAAGTGATAAGAGGCATTTTAGGAATAACCAAATGGCCTCCCATTTTTACATTTAATGATATATTAGTGACCACATCGGTTGGTTAACCACCCGCATGGACCCATTTTGTTAGTGCTCATTTTAGCACTAGATACCCCTAGTTACACCTTCCGAGCCATCCTTTTCGTTTTGTTAAATCGAGAAAATACAAAATATTTTACACCTTTAAACCTTAGCCAACCCTATCAAGTCTAATGGTTTGTTGCTAGTTGTTTGGAATGATTGGATTGTTTTGATGATTATGAGTTAGTTACACTTTGCCATTCGTGTGTGCCATTTCGACAAAGGCGAAGGATGCATACTTCTTATTTTGTATTTTGTGGTGATGCTTATGCGAAGTGTGGGGAGTTAAAAAAAAAAAAAAAAAAAAAAAAACAATTATAGCCAATGTGCTACATTATTATGAAGATGAAGGAAGATGAAGTATGTTTGAGTTATCGATTAGCCAATGTGCTAAGGCGTGATATATATTTGGTGATTGATATGAGAAGAGGAGTAATAATCGTTTTCGGGATTGTGGTTTGTATGATGACTAGCACCATGGAGGTTTGGACTTGATTTTATTTTTATTTTAAACCAATTTCATAAACTATCCCATGCCTTATCCATACCTATTATGAACCCATAGCCTTATCATTATAACTTGAATAAAAGACCTCTTTGATGAATTTATTTTCTTTGTTTTGATACTTGTACAAGCTTATGGTAAAAGCATTGATCATAACTAGGCATTGGTGATATACCCACCAATATATGAGTGTTGAGTGAAATCTTAAAGCCACTTGTGAGGTATCCTAGTTATGTTATCTAAAGTGTTTGGTTCATTTTAGAAGATTTTCTCATATTATAAGCAAAATAATAGTTATCTTTTATGGTAATTGTTACATTTTACGAAACATGGTGTTATGGACCATTGAAATCAATCTTTGCAAATGTTTGACCTACTCGAGGCGAGTAGAGCTTAAGTGTGGGGGAATTTGATAACGTCTAAAATGAACATGTTTTTAGTAGCGTTATTGTCGGTTTTGTGCATGATATTCGGCTATATTTACTCATAACTATTGCAAAAGTGCAAAGATCGTCTTGTGTATGTATATGTAGCGGTATTGCGAATATTGAAGAAATGAAGTTTTTATGCACATTTGGAAGCGTCTTAAGGAAGGAAGTTGAGATTGGAAGCTTGTGGACTCAATGATATGGAGCGTAGTGATTTGAAGCATCTGACAAGGAAAGATCAAGTTTGGCTTTGGAAATCATCAACGTAAGCAAAGAATGAGCGTAAAGGAAAAGTCGACAAAAAGTCAAAGGAGCAAAACCCGGCCGCTCGGTCGCAACCCGCAACCGGATCCGGTGGGCTAATGGTCAAAGCGTGACCGATTCGATCGTTGAAGAAACCGATCCGGTTTACGCGCTATGATTACACAATTCGCATTTATTGTTGTCTTAACTCCCATAATCATTGAGTCCGATCATTTCTTGATATTAACTTGGAGAACGTTTTTGGCGCGTTAAGCAAGTGTTTTGGCTATTTAAAGAACCTAGGACTTGTATGCTAAGTGTGACACAACAAATAGAGTATTAGTTTACACCAAAACTCATACTTACCCATTTATTTCAACCCAAAGCTTAGTAGTTCTTGGAAAGCGTCCGGAAGCAAGGAAGGAACCATTCTTGTCCATTGTTTGGTAGTTTGGAATTGTGCGGTGATCCTAGGTGATTGGAGGCGTGGTTGCTACATTCCACGATTTCTAATTCTTGTAATCACAAAGATTAGGTATTCTATGAACTTTGTTATGAAATCTATTCTCTTGAATTGTTTGAATTACCTTATTACGACTTGTGTTTAGATATGATTGTTTTCATGGAGTAGTTTGTGTTATACTTGTGTGTTGGAATGTGATTAATCATAATAATGTTCTCAAAATGTGATGCATGTATATATGATCTTGTTTAAATGAGTTTGTTGGAAAAATACTAGTCTTGGATTGATTTGTCAATAAAACATGTTTTAAGAAAAAGGACGAAAGGATTTCTCTTGTGTTTTATTCCAAAAGTGTTGTGACAAACTAGTATGGGGATATGGTGATTGACATCCACCATGTTTTGCTTATTAAAACAAGACTAGAACGTTTTCATCACGAAGGGTCGAAAGATTCGTAAGAACAAATTTAATGAGAGCATGTTGCAAACAAATGGAATTTTATAGGATAATCATTGGGATAAGGACCGAAAGGATTACCTAAATGTTTTTGTTCTTAGAATGATTTTTACAAACAAATACCATGGTTGGGGAATCATTTGCTTATGATTTGTGCATCATACTAAGAGTATACACCAAACCTTTATGAACATTATCTATGGTTGATTATGAGACTTCACACAAGTATATATTTTTATTCTTGATTTCATATTTTCACTAGAACACTTATTCGAGAGAGCCTTGACAAGCTTTCTTGTTAGAAACTTTTTAATAAAACTATTTTCAAAACAAAAATCCTTGGGACGATCTCGACTTACCAAAACGTTACTATTATGGACGAGTATACTTGCTCGTATGTGTTAAAAGGTTATCTGGTTAATTCGTGATTATAAATTTTAAAACTTGCACCAACCGGAGCACATCAAGCCGCTAAGGCAATCGAAGGGTGGAAACTTTATCTTGTGAGCCTCCACTCAGATGGTTCAGGGCCTTGGTCTCATGCTCGTTGATCCGAAGGGAAAGAATACACTACGCGCCGTTTGAATTCGATGCTACGAACAATGAAGCGGTCTGAAGCCTTGTTAGCGAGCCTCCGATTGTCCAAAGATATGGAAGTGGAAGACACGCTATTTTGTTGACTCACAACTAGTGGCCAACGGATAAAAGGCTCCTACGAGGAGACAACCTATGATCAAGCAATATCTGGATAAGGCCAAAGAAATGCTCGAAGGGTTCGCATATTACAACATAGAGCATGTTTGAAGAAACCAAAACAAGAAGGCGGATGCACTTAGCAACCGCATCAATAGCATTTGCTCATTTAATAAAGGAAGTTTTGGTCAAGTATTGGCGAGATGGGTCCATTGTCCGAAAGGAGGTGTCGACGTATCTTGGAGGAAGACTCGGTGGATGACTCAATTAGAGAATATCTAATAAGTGGCATCTTAGGGAGGATCCGAAGTTGGCTCGAAGGTGCGCATCAAAGCACCACGATGCAGGATCATGGGAAATTACTTGTACAAAGATCTTTTCTATCCCCTTGGCTCCGTTGTGTAGGACCAAGACAAGCCGCCAACATCATCCAAGAAGTGCATGAAGGATCCTGCGGACTTCACGCGGACCCACTCCGTTGTCTCCAAAGTCATGAGGGTCGGATATTCGGCCTTCGATGCCTGAGAGCGTCGACATCATTCGAAGTGTGGCTGTCAAATCCACTCAAGAGTCCCAAGGCTACCAAAGCAAGATATGACTTCAGTAGCGTCCGCATGGCCCTTGACCAATGGGGATAGATATTGTAGGCCTACGCCGGTTGCTCTAGGAGGAGTAAAGTTCTTGGTCGTAGCCATCGATTACTTCACTAAATGGGTGGGCGAAGCCTTTGGCATCCATCACGGGAAGACACATGGAAAAATTTGTGTGGGAACATATTATCTGTCGGTTCGGTACCTCATATCATCATTTCGGATAATGGGAGCGGTTTGCAAGGGGTATTCCCGATGTTTTGCGGGTGCGAATATCAAACAATCCTTCCCTTCCGTTTACCATCCTCGAGTAGCGGTCAAGTAGAAGTTACCAACAGAGACATCATACAAGGAATAGAGCGAAGGTGGAATACGGTCATCACGGTTGGGTAGATGAACTACCTCAAGTACTACGGGCACATAGAACATACGAAGTCAAGTCGGGAGAAACGCCTTTCGACTTGACATATGGCACGGGCATCATCCCTACAGTAAGTGTCGAAGCGAAAGGGTCATGAACTTGAGCGGATATGAAGAAAGACTCCATAGTAACTTGGACCTACTTGAAGAGCGAGGAAATAGCCTCCATTAGAGGCTATCCACAAGCAAAAGATTGAAAGGTACTATAACAAGCGAGTTAGGCCTTCGACTTTCAAACCGAGAATATGTCCTCCGTGAATAAGCGCAAGTAAAGTGAGTACCGAGGTAAACCGGGACCTACATGGGAAGGACCCTACGTTATTAAGGAAGCCTATGACAACGGAGCCTACAAGTGGAAACCTTGGAAGGAGACGCTTATTGATACAACACGGAATGGCACTACTCTTACGTAAGTTCTACGTATGAAACTTACAATGTCTAAGGACACATTTTATTTGCTTTCAATCAATGTATTTGCATTCTTCTCACTTAGGGAAAGAAGCATTAATGGTAGGCGTCTAGTATTCATTTCTTAAAATGATGTAATCCTCCTACCCACTTAATGATAATAACACATTTCCTCAAATCTCTTGTTTCGTTCAATACAACAAAGATTTGTCCACCAAGTCGCTTTATAAGTTTCAATGTCGAAGGGATGTACAAAGACTAAACAACATGTCTTGATCACATGCATAACATCCATCTCAACTTCACATTAACTTTCCTATATGGCCTTAAGGTATTTCAAGCCTTTACGCTGCCCAAAGGATGAAGGCGGAGTGGTCGCGACCCTCGTCGCCAGCTAAATTATCGATTGCTAATATTCTTGGTGAAGTAACTACACTCAATGAGGCTATGTATCTACCATACGCCTTAGGTTGTAACAAATATTTTTACATAAGTAAAAATAAAATGAGAAGAATCACACATGGCAAAATTCGAGCCCTAGTGGCTTCATTGTAGATTAATGACTAGTTTAACTAGTCTAAAAGAACCATAGCCTTAACGATTCAACAAAATAAAATATTGTCTTAGGCGTAGCCTACACAAGTTAATTGTTTCATCGAGCACGAAGCACGGAAAGGAACACGACAATTGTTTTAAGCAGGTACATACCACCACAGGGATCAAATTACAACCACATGGTTGCCTTCATTAAACCTTGGAATGAGTGGGATCGGTGAACACGGGATGGAACCTAGGGTGATGGAGTCCTCTTGGAGGAAGATGGAGGTTGAACTGTTCTCGGCTTCTTGGCTAGCGGGTCCTCAATTGAGGCATTGGGTCCTTCGTCACATCTGCAGGAAAGGAACTCAAAGCGAGATAATTGATTACCGTGATCATCATATTCTTTTCATGAGTTGCCACGTAGTGCGGAATTTTCTCCGGCACCACTTGGTTCCCGGTCTTAGCAACCTCCTCCAAAGTGGTACACTTGCCATGAAAAATGGCAAGATTCACCACATTCCCAATGGCAATCCCACATCATCGCTATGGTAAAGTTCCATAGCAATATAGGGATCACCTTGGTTATCGTGTCCACTGTCCTTCTTCAAAGACATCTTCAAACGAAGGTTAAATCCATCCACCTTTTCTCGGAGCTTGATCTCTTGGTCCAACAACTTTTCCTCTCTTGTTCGAGGCCTCCACACTTGGATGAAAAACGGATATCACACTCCTTATAGCCAGACCATAGAGCCTTGACGGTTAACCCTCACTTTCGGCCTTGCTCGTTGCCAATTGACCTTTGAGCTTTTCATTCTCGGCTCGAGATCTTGCACCAAGGGTTCTTATCAAAATCCTCAATGCTTCCTCACACTTCTTCTCCGTGTGCGCATACTTGATCCCTAGCCTTCTCCCTTCTCAAAGATACCATCCATTTCTTCTTGAGCTTTGGTAACAACGACGAGCAATTCCTTTGTCCTAGCATTGAGTTGGTTGTCAAGCATGCCTTTGGCGAACATAGCTTTTATCATGAAGATCGCAGAGCCTCTCTATGGACATGTTGTCCATCACCCCTTTCACTTGGGTGGGATCACATGGCTCACGAGTTTGTGACAAGCTAGGGAGAAGGAAGCTCATTCGTGTCGGGAAGTCCTACAACAAATGTACATTTCATAAGCATATTATATTTGGTACCTAATTTTGTTTCACGGAAAGAAACTTACCATGGATATCATCGTGGGGGCCCTTCGATGGTGGAAATACCACGACCTTACCACAGGCACTCTTACGCGGGTAGTTCGAGAAGGAGGAGTAGGTAGAATAAGCTTTCTTTTGAATCGATTTCCTGACCTTAGCATCGGCATTTTCTCGCCTTGGACCCTCTCACCTATCCGGAGGGTCCCACGATGGCCAATGGTCCTTGGAGACCGGGTTCGTCTGAGTCGACAACGTTCTCCACCAAATGATCTTCTACATCTATGGTTTCCTTTGGCGGAGGAGCGGAGGATACAGGCTCGACAGTGGGCTTCCACGTCTTTGTTTATGGACACCGATGGGAGCCACGCCATAGCTTGTCTCTTGGGGATTCTTTGGAAGAAAGCTTACCTCTTTGCACCTCCGACCACAACAAAGTTCTGAACGACATCTCTGCGCAAAGAAGCAAATAAGATAAATATCAATGAGATAAGTTTTGTTTCTTATGTTAATTTAAAAATACATACTTTCTCCATCACAAATTATCTCGGTACCAGCGGAGACCCTCCCATCTTTCGGCAATGCCATCCATGAGCAGGATTGGCTCGGGGAAGGTCGGCGATCGGTGGATGATGAGCCAAACAATGATACAATGGGTTTCTTCTCACGGATAAGGCAATGGATCGGTGAACCTTTTCTCATCATATTGAAAGTCCGGGTTTAACAATGCGAGTATCCGGGAGGGATAATGGTGAGTACGGATATAAAATAACACCTTTCCAGTTCCTTATGTTCGTAAAAGGTCTATCTATCAATATGGGCACATCCTTTTCACCCTCTTGGCGAAGGTCAACCAATCTCCTCCCGGTATAGATTCAAAAACCCTAGCACGATCAAGGATGGTTCAAACCCATAAGCTTTGCACATAACAATGTATGTTGTAAGCTTGGCTAGGCCAAAAGGTTGAACCTAGAAATGTGTACTTCATAATACCGAGGAATTCTAAGATCAAAGAATGCAAAGGTATCCTAAGGTTGGAGGTGGTGAAAGCATGGGTATCTGAGCCTACATAATTTTCGGGGGCATCAAATATACCTTGATTTTACTTGGTAGCATTATTTTATGTTCCTTTGGAATGGTATAATCGATGAGGAACGCTTTAAGCTCCTCCACAGTCGGTGTGCAACATTGTTGTTTTATCACAAATTTTTATTGGTAGACATGGAGCCTTCTAAAGAACACAACAATGTATTTGAAAAAGAGAAGAAGGAGCACTTTACCTTGTTTGATCGAAGGCTTGATCGGAAGAGGTTTTGGTAGGTGAAAAACTTGGGCGAAATAAACTTTGTTAGGGTTTCTTGATTATATACCCTATAAGGTGAGAAATCTCGACCTTACACATGTAATTACTTATCCCATAACCACCGGATTTCAAAACTCTTTTAAATTTTGAAAAGACGTTCTCTTTTACCGAGGAAAAGGGGTGGTTAAGATATTTAGTTGCATTAATTATGGTCAATATGAGCAAGACTTTTCATCTTCGTTCGTTTTTGTGACGAAGGGGAGGTTTCGTTTTTATTTCTAAGTCGTAAGCAATATTTCTTGTTCGTACATATCACTTTCATTGGGGGCTTGATGACGTACCCTCCAGCCGGTCGAAGGACCCCCTTCCTTAGTCAAAATTGCATTACGAAGACCCAAGTCTTTCTTCATAAGTCATTGGTGGCGTAAAACCATTCATCATTGACATGGTTACGGTTGGGAATCCATGACCGAAGGCCTATGCCCTTCTGTCTTCTCTTGAAGATGCCAAGACAAATAAGAACCTTGACTTGGTCTTCCCCACGTTCCCACTATGTCCTTAGCTTCCCACCAAGTCCGAGATAGTGGGGATGAAGCCTAGCGGTTACCATAAATCGGGGCGCCCCATGATCTCCTAAACGTGTCTAACACCCTCCAAGCTATTTTCATCACCTATAAATAGGTTGGACGAGTCATTTCAATGGTATGTTCACTCAACCACAAGATTTTCACATACATCATATTATCCATAACTCATATCACATACTTATTCACACGGGAGGTGGTTCGCGAGGCCCAACCCTGCGCAATCACTGACGAAGTGTCTATTATTTCTTATTGCGATTGACTACAAGTTTGGCGCAAGCATATCACCCTCATACCCTTGATCACTATCGAAGGCCTGGTCGCATCAATTATTGTACAATCACAACTCAATGCTAGGACAAGGAATTGCTCCGTCTTGTCACCAAAGCTCGAGAGAAATGGATGTTATCTTTGAGAAGGGAGAGGCTAGGGATCGAAGTATGCGGACACGGAGAAAGTGTGAGGAAGCATTGGAGGATTTTGATAAGAACCCTTGGTGCAAGATCTCGGGCCGAGAATGAAAAGCTCAAAGGTCAATTGGCAACGAGGTGAGTCGAAAAGGTTAACCGTCGAAGGCTCTATGGTTGTTGGCTATAAGGATCGAGATATCGTTCTTTCATCCAAGTGTGGAGGCCTCGAACAAGAGAGGTAAAGTTCTTGGACCAAGAGATCAAGCTCCGAGAAAAGTTGGATGGATTGAACCTTCATCAAGATCTTTGAAGAAGGACAGTGGACACGATAACCAAGGTGATCCCTTATATTGCTATGGAACTTTACTATAGTGATGATGTGGGGATTGCCATTAGGAATGTGGTGAATCTTGCCATTTTTCATGGCAAGTGTACCACTTTGGAGGAGGTAGCTAAGGCGGGGAACCCGGTGGTCTTGGAGAAAATTCCGTACTACTGGCAACTCATGAAAAGAATATGATGATCACGGGTAATCAATTAAGCGCTTTGAGTTCCCTTTCCTTGTAGATGTGACGAAGGACCCAGTGGCCTCAATTGAGGACCCTAGCCAAGAAGCCAAGGATTCGGCCTCCATCTTCCTCCAAGAGGACTCCATCACTCCGAGCTCCATCCCGAGTTGGTGATCCCACTCATTCAAGGTTTAATGAAGGCAACCATGTGGTTGTAATTTGATCCCCAGGTGGTATGTACCTGTTTAAAACAATTGTGCATGTTCCTTTCCGGGCTTCGTGCTGATGAAACAATTAACTTGTGTAGGCTACGGCCTAAGACAATATTTTATTTTGTTGAATCGTTAAGGCTATGGCTGTTTAGACTAATTAAACTAGTCATTAATCTACAATGAAGCCACTAGGGCTCGAATTTTGCCATGTGTGATTCTTCTCATTTTATTTTACTTATGTAAAAATATTTGTTACAACCTAAGGCGTATGGTAGATACATAGCCTCAATGAGTGTAGTTACTTCACCAAGAATATTAGCAATCGTATAATTTAGCTGGCGACAGAGGGTCGCGACCAGCTCCGTCTTCATCTTTTGTGCAACGAAGGCTTGAAATACCTTAAGGCCATATAGGAAAGTTAATGTGAAGTTGAGATGGATGTTATGCATGTGAGCAAGACATGTTGTTTAGTCTTTGTACATCCGCCCGACATTGAAACTTATAAAGCGACTTGGTGGACAAATCTTTGTTGTATTGAACGAAACAAGAGATTTGAGGAAATGTGTTATTATCATTAAGTGGGTAGGGAGGATTACATCATTTTAAGAAATGAATACTAGGCGCCTACCATTAATGCTTCTTTCCCTAAGTGAGAAGAATGCAAATACATTGATTGAAAGCAAATAAAATGTGTCCTTAGACATTGTAAGTTTCATATGTAGAACTTCACGAAGAGTAGTGCCATTCGAGTTCTATCAATAGCGTCTCCTTCCAAGTTTTCCGACTTGGCTCCGTTGCCATAGGCTTCCTTAATAACGTAGGGTCCTTCCCATGTAGGTCCCGGTTACCACGGTACTCGACTTTACTTGCGCTATTGAGTCGAGGACATATTCCCCGGTTTGAAAGTCGAAGGCCTAACTCGCTTGTTATAGTACCTTTCAATCTTTTGCTTGTGGATAGCCTCTAATGGAGGCTATTTCCTCGTTCTTCAGTAGGTCCAAGTTACTACGGTCTTTCTCCGTTATCTGCCGCTCGAAGTTCATGACCCTTTCATTTCGACACTTACTTACGAAGGGATGACAACTTCGTGCCATATGTCAAGCGAAAGGCGTTTCTCCGTGACTTGACTTCGTGTCGTTCTATGTGCCCGAGTACTTGAGGTAGTTCATCTACCCAACCGTGATGATTGTATCCCGACCTTCGTTATATTCCTTGTATGATGTCTCTGTTGGTAACTTCTACTTGACCGTTACCTTGAGGATGGTAAACGGAGTGAAGGATTGTTTGATATTCGGACCCGCTTCAAAATCTTGGGAATACCCTTCGCAACCGCTTCCCATTATCCGAAATGATGATGGTACTCGAACCGATGATAATATGTTCCCACACAAATGTTTCCATGTGTCTTCCGTGATGGATGCCAAAGGCTTCGCTTTCACCCATTTAGTGAAGTAATCGATGGCTACGACCAAGAACTTTACTCCTCCTAGAGCAACTGGCGGAGGGCCTACAATATCTATCCCCCATTGGTGAAGCATACCGCATCAAGGTAGGCTCATTTACTTCTGTTGGAGACCAAGACTTTGATGACCATGGGGTCATTTGAAAGAACTTTCCACGTGATTGAAGGAAAAGTGACATCTCCTACCCGCACAAGGCTTCCTCTGTTTCTTTCCTCTTTGAACTAGAATCTTCCTTGTATACCATGAGGATGGGTGTTTGGCAGTGTGGTATCTTTCCCCATTGTGTGTCGGAGGTTTTTCTTTACCTCTTTTATACCCTTCACCAAATGTCCCAATTGGCGGACTTTACGGCCTCTTCTATCTGCTTCTTGAGTTCTCTGCAGTTGTTGGTGTCATGTCCGTAATCGTCATGGAAGTAGCAAAATTTGGAAGTATCTGGGCCTTCCTTTGTTTGCCAAGCGAGGAGGAGGATCGAAGGCCTTGCAGCCTTTTCCGTAACAAGTATCTCCACTGGAGATTTGGACGGACTAGCCAAGAGCCCATGGTTGATGTTTTGTGATACGGTGTGAACTGTCCTTATTTTTGTGCTTGTTCCTCGACCCTTCCCACGAAGGATGCTTGAGGCTTTCTTGTGATTTTCTTTATTTTCATTGGAGTCTCGTTGGTAGATACTTCTTTGCTTTGATCCGGTGTAAGCCTTCTCCACCAAGCTTTGTAGGTTGCGGGGAGGTCGGTGGAGAGGAATTCGACCGGACTTACATTTCGTAAGCCATGCACAAAACACAATTATTTGGTCTTCGTAAAGCCCATTATTTGTAATGTGTCGTCGGTGTATCGGTAATGAAAGCCTGGTGCTCTCATTCTCCTACTTGATGTTGTGTCTTGTCGGTGTGTCCTTGTAAACTTTTACATTGGCTAAAATGTGATCGAACTTGGCCTTGAGATCATCCAAATTCACAATGCTACCCGGTTTTGCCGTTCCACCATATTCGACGGAGTCTCGTAGGTGTATGTAAACATATGACAAGCGGCAGGCATAACCCACACGCATTCTAATAGCCCTTGAAACAAGTGTAAAAGTTATCGGATCCCCTTTCCCATCGTGAGGTACCAATATCGCGGGCATTTTCAACCCATCGGGTAAAGGGTAGTCTTCATCCATCTTACGAAGGGTGTTGTGGAGCCCATGGGCTCGAATAAAACAATTATAAGGTGGCATGTGGGTAGGGACAGCATTATACGAGTTATGATTTGGAGGTAATCCAACGGGGTTTTGGTTGACATATTGAGGGTAAGCGGTAGGTATATAAGGTGGGTGACTTCCTACGAGTGCGAAGGGTATACCATAGGTTGTCCGTAGGGCATACTTCCGTATGGTTGAGTGGCCGAGGTTACTAGCCTGCCTGTTAAGTGGGATAAACCCGCGAGGGTAAGATTGAGCACGAAAAGGAGGGTACATACCATGAGGAGGAAGATTTCCTCCCCATTCATTTGAGGTGGATCGCCTTCTACGGATGCGTGAGAAGGCGTAGTGAAACCCGCTTAGTTCTTCCCGGATGAGCCGCCAAGAGTGGTGGCAAATTAACCTCCGTAGCCTCCCTTCGGTGACTCCTTCCATTGGAGCCTTCTATCGTGCCTTCCCGCCTAGTGAGCCCTCTCCTAACGTCTTGAAAACAACCGACCTTCCACTGGGCCTTCGATCGTTTGGAGACCCTATCCTTGCATCGAGCGAGTAGTCCCGGAGCCAGGGCCTAGTCTCCATTTCAACTCTTCGTCATACTCATCGCTGGTATTCTAACTCCTTCGCATCTCCACGTTCCGAGCTTGCCTCCTTGAGCTCTTAGTAAAGATTCTAATGCTTGATGTTAGCTTCAACAAATCTTGGGACTAATTAGGTTCGGGGTTAGTGAGGTTGAAGCATGGTTGATGAGGGGTTATTTCGGGGTGAGATCGTATGGTAAAGTGGATGCGGTTATGTTGGGAAGGTTGTTATGATTGTTGATCGAATTGGTGTCAAGGTCGAGAAACCCGGTGGAGGTGTATCCTCTTCCTTGAGTCATGCCGTAAAACTAGTGAGTGATTGGTTGGGTGTAAGTTTGGAATAACGAAACCAATAGTAGCGGGTCCCACGGATGGCGCCACCGATTGTACAATAATTAAATGACCGGGCCTTGATGATGATCGAAGGGTATGGGGGGGTGATATGCTTGCGCCAAACTTGTAGTCAATCGCAATAAGAAATAGTAGACACCGTTAAGTGATTCGCAGGGTTGGGCCTGCGAACCACCTCCGGCGTGTGAATAAGTATGTGATATGAGTTATGGATAATAGGATGTATGTCAAATCTTGTGTTGAGTGAACATACCATTGAAATGACTCGTCCGACCTATTTATAGGTGATGAAAATAGCTTGGAGAGTGTTAGCACACGTTTAGGAGATCATGGGCGTCCCCGATTTGTGGTAACCGCTAGGCTTCATCCCACTATCTCGGACTTGGCGAGGAAGCTAAGGACATAGTGGGAGCGTGGAGGAAGACCAAGTCAAGGTTCTTATTTGTCTTGGCATCTTCAGAGAAGACACCGAGGGCATAGGCCTTGGTGGCGGATTCCCAACCCGTAACCATGTCAACGATGAATGGTTTCGCCACCAATGAATTATGAAGAAGACTTGGGTCTTAGTAATGCAATTTCGATCGAGGTAGAAGGGGTCCTTCGACACAGTGGGAGGGTGCGTCATCATCCGAATAATTTTAATTTTCCCTTTTTAAGTATATATTAAATTATTACAAATACGATTAATAAGTAAATAGTGTAAACTTAAAACAAAACATTTTATCATGGATTTAACACAATTATAAATCATTAAATAAATTATCTTAATACATATCCAAAATATAACATAATAAAAACTAGGACAAATGATAAAAAAAAGTATTATACTTGCCATCATTTGCTCTTGTGGGTAAGAGGGGCAAAAATGTTCAACTTTTTTGCAAAATACCCTAAAGAGGATGAATTTGAAAGTATAATACCCACGAAAGCAAAAAAAATTGTTCGCTACCCTGAAGAGAAAAGTGTGGCAAGTATAGTACTTTTTTTTTATCATTAACCCTAAAAAATAAATAAACAAATTGGTTTTAAATGAATTCAGTGAAAAAACTTACAACCTGGTCCCTGTCTCTTTTGTGGGTCTGAGTTATTCTTCAGGACCCTGATTAATTCTTGTGTATTTTTGTGGAGGATTGTAGTAGTTAATTACAAAAATTATGTAAAGATATCCCATATGTATATACATTTGGTTATTAAACTTACAAAAGACTTAAGTAAAATGTATATCGTAAAATGAACATATTTTGGTCCTACATTCAGCGACGGAACCGGGTAGGTCTCGGGGGTTTATGGGACACCCATGGATCTTTACGACGTAGTGTTAATTTTTGTAAAAAAATAACTCGATTTTCTAAATGCACCAAGTTTTTAAAAAATTATGTTTAGTTTAACGCAAATGCACCAAGTCCATTTTCGTCCTGGTTCCACCCCATGCCTTCATCTGTACAAAGACATGATTGGAAGCTTTAACTCGTCAAGGTTCAGATGTGTTACATGTTATGAAAACTATTTTGATCAATAGTTAATCACAAAACAATTAATGAAAGAAGCCTGCACAAGAACCACTACATGTTTAATCAAAGGAAAAAAGTTAAATCTTCTTACAGCTTTTGTTTAATTATCCTCTTACTTATAAGATTAATTGACCTCCTACATGTTTAAACGGTAACTTAGGTTACAAGATATCACATCAGGAAAGAAAGGAATAACGTAGTTTTTAGAGCTAAGGCATCAAGTGTCAACTCCAAAGCTTTTGAGTGGATTGTGAGACGGTCAAAAAAATGTAGCTTGTGTTGGCAAAAATGGTTAAATGACCCTTTAACGTGTATCAAACGATGAATTGTGACAGGGTAAATTTGAGCAGCTCAGATTTATATGGGTCAAGTATAGGTGCTAGAAAATCCGTCTATGGCAGCAAGTGATATCAAAGTGTCGACTTCCGTCAAAGATGGTTATTATGGTTATAAGTTTAAGTTAGATATCCATGAATCAAATGGTGTGTCCATAATCTTTGCAATAGTAACACTGGATACTATTATTCTCTTTTTCCGTTATTTCTAGCACTTGAAGTCGCAAACAATGATACGTCCGTCTGAGGTGATTGTAATGGTGGGTTGCTCGAGTACATCTCTCGAGCCAAATGATAAAGACTCCGAAGCTTTGTTACTTAACAACAAGGGACGAGCACTAGGGTATGCTGGATAAGCCTGCAATAAACGCACTAGAACAAAAAGTGGATTTGGCCACACCGAATATGTGTGACGATATACATATAGTCACACATGATTTTCGACGTGTGTGACTAAAGGTCGTAGCGACCATAGGTACTCTATGGTCGCGTGTTTGACTTTTAGTCTCTATTGCAAAAGAGTAACCAAAACCGTAACATGTGTGACTAATTAGGTACAAATTTTGTTGGATTAATCCGTATTAGTGACCATAAACACTGTATAGTCACATAAGCATGTTTCTTTTGGGTATTTAGTCACATACAATTAAGCATAAAGTGGCCAAAAGTGTTAATAAGTGTGACCATATGTTGTTTAAGGTGAAGAAATATGTCTTTTGTGTGACTATTGATCATCAATGGCCACTTGAATTTTATGTTTGTGTGGCCTTTTGTAACATTTAGTCACACAAAGCATGTTTGTTTTGTGTATTTAGTCACATACAATTAATCATAAAGTGGCAAAAAGTGTTAATAAGTGTGACCATATGGTGTTAAAGTGAAGAAATGTGTGTTTTGTGTGACTATTGATCATCCAATGGCCACATTAAATTTATGTTTGTGTGGCATTTTGTAACATTTAGTCACACAAAGCATGTTTCTTTTGGGTATTTAGTCACATACAATTAAGCATAAAGTGGCCAAAAGTGTTAATAAGTGTGACCATATGTGTTTAAAGTGAAGAAATGTGTGTTTTGTGTGACTATTGATCATACAATGGTCACATTAATTTTATGTTTGTGTGGCTTTTTCTAACATTTAGTCACACAAAGCATGTTTCTTTTGGGTATTTAGTCACATACAATTAATCATAAAGTGGCCAAAAGTATTAATAAGAGTGATCATATGGTGTTTAAGGTGAAGAAATGTCTTTTGTGTGACTATTGATCATCCAATGGCCACTTGAATTTTATGTTTGTGTGGCCTTTTGTAACATTTAGTCACACAAAGCATGTTTCTTTTGGGTATTTAGTCACATACAATTAATAATAAAGTGGCCAAAAGTGTCAATAAGTGTGACCATATGGTGTTTTAAGTGGAGAAATGTGTGTTTTGTGTGACTATTGATCATCCAATGGCCACAATAATTTTATGTTTGTGTGGCATTTTCTAACATTTAGTCACATAAAGTATGTTTCTTTTGGGTATTTAGTCACATACAATTAATCATAAAGTGGCCAAAATTGTTAATAAGTGTGACCATATGGTGTTTAAGGTGAAGAAATGTCTTTTGTGTGACTATTGATCATCCAATGGCCACATGAAATTTATGTTTGTGTGGCCTTTTCTAACATTTAGTCACACAAAGAATGTTTGTTTTGTGTATTTAGTCACATATAATTAAGCATAAAGTGGCCAAAAGTGTTAATAAGTGTGACCATATGGTGTTTTAAGTGAAGAAATGTGTGTTTTGTGTGACTATTGATCATTCAATGGCCACATTTATTTTATGTTTGTGTGGCCTTTTGTAACATTTAGTCACACAAAGCATGTTTCTTTTGGGTATTTAGTCACATACAGTTAAGCATAAAGTGGCCAAAAGTGTTAATAAGTGTGACCATATGGTGTTTAAGGTGAAGAAATATGTCTTTTGTGTGACTATTGAATACCAATGGCCACATTAATTTTATGTTTGTGTGGCCTTTTCTAACATTTAGTCACACAAAGCATGTTTCTTTTGGGTATTTAGTCACATACAGTTAAGCATAAAGTGGCCAAAAGTGTTAATAAGTGTGACCATATGGTGTTTAAGGTGAAGAAATATGTCTTTTGTGTGACTATTGAATACCAATGGCCACATTAATTTTATGTTTGTGTGGCCTTTTCTAACATTTAATCACACAAAGCATGTTTCTTTTGGGTATTTAGTCACATACAATTAAAAAAAAATAGCACTGTTAAGAAATGGAAATGGAGAGAGTGAATGAAAATTATGAAAGATTTCATTACTAAAATGAGAGATGTACAAGACTATTTATAGACACTACTGTTACATTGATGCTCTATATCTAACCAAGCTACACTAATAAGTTGATATAAGCTAAAGCTAACGACTACATTCTAATACATTGTACAAGGCTTCTATCAACTAATAACTTCATCTTTGGTAGAGTTGCAAGCCTTTGGATGCTTTGTACTTGGGCCGAGCTTCGACATTCTTCATGTGCAGAACTTGTTTTAGCATCAGTAACATTTGTTCAATGACGATAACATTTATTCAAGGCGACATTAACATTTGCAAACTATAGAAAACTACTTCCCAAAATGATTGCGACTTGATACACTTAAATTTGCAACAATATTGATTCTAATATGACAAGAAAGCGTAACAAACTTCATGAAGTATTATACTTTACAACTGCTATATGATTAAGCGAGCTTAAATCTTGGCACATGGTCATAACAACCTCACATCTATTCTATTGATCGAAACCCCAAATGCCAAAACTAGAAAACATGAATTCAATATTTCTAATGTACAACACCTTTGGACCCACTTGATAATTCTTATGGCAATACTCACATTTATGATAAGGGAAAAGGAAAGATGTGTAGGGGATCAATGAACATCCAATGGAAAGAGAAAAAAATATCATAATTGAGCTAAAAGATAAAAGCAATTGAACACGAGAAAAGTGAGCACTCTTATTCAAGGTCCGATTCTTCTGCTATCAACTTTCGCAATATTCGGGACTTGATATGAAAAATCAAAGAGCTCAAAATGGAGTTCTTGACCAAGAAAGTAGATCATTTGCATCCACTCCAAGCAATTGAGTCGCCCAACATTTCATGGATATTCTTGCAAATATCAACGCTACGTAGAACATCTGAGACATGAAAAGCGGATTAACGTATAGAGCCATGTACCTAGATAACTTTATCGCTTTCATAAGAGGAATACCAAGGCCACACAATTTCTTAGAACCTAAGCTTTTGAACCACCGGAGATCGGCACATTCTTCCAAATAATGTTCTCTTGTACTTGGGCTCCTACTTGAGATGGCAACTATTGATAGAGCTTGTGTCTGAGGAAGATGTATGCTATTTTGGTTCTTGTGGAGCTTTTGTTTTAAGAATCTGCCGCATCATCTGCAGCTATGATTCTTTGGAAGAACATAAACATCTATGGTTAACTCGCTCCATTGGCTAGGTTGTTTCACGAGATGTAGCCTTCATGCCTTTTCCAAACTCTTGTCCTGTGCCCTTGCAAGCAAAAAACAAATTTTCCCTTAGTTTTTTGTGGGTTCATAGAACCAGGTAAATGTTGACTATATAATTTAAATAGTTTATACATCGAGCTACTCAAAGTTTTCACATAGTGTAAAGTTATACATTTCCTAGTCATTTTATTTGAGTACCTAATGAGCTTCAATGGGTGAATAGACATCATCGGCAAAAGCACGAAACTGTTATACTACAGATCTTGAAAGCGAGCAAAAGCACCGAAACAAGCTTTATCCCATACTTCATGCACTGCTCCCATGAAATTGTAGTTCAAGGACCGTTATCGAGAACACAAGCACAAAATCAATATAGAGATTAGTTACAGGTCATCATATATATAGTAGAAATATAAAAGCTCCGCTTTAAATATCAAGAGTGTGAGATTATATAGTCCTAGTGGTTTGGTGAAAATTACGAAATCGCCGTCATCTATACTTCGTTGCATATGTGGTGTGTGAGTGCTGAAACTTGCTTTCACTTCCGGTACATAATTGGTTTACTATTTACGACCAAAAGCTAATCTAATTACATATCAAGGGACTAGAAGTGACAGCAAATTAACAAATGCAGATGATATCAAGCATAGACGGTTTCCGTTAATTCCACCAATTCACAAGGACAAATTATGCAAAATTTACTCGACTATAAATTAAGTTCAACCTAATGTATGTGTGATCATTGCTTACCATGTAGAACACGAGAAAACAGTCACTTAGAAGCATCTGGACCTTCTCATAGTGGGTTGGAAGATACCCATGACGGTTGCTTCCATTATCTTTGTTAGCACGGCCCCATTCATATCCGGTAGGAGTGAGCTTATATGCAGTGAAAGAACATGAACCAGGGGTGAAACTGCAAGTCAATATGATCAATTTCTCTCCATCCCATTGCTTGTTGTTTTCCAAAATCCGAGCATGGAAGGTAAGGTCCTACATAATAAATCATATCATACGAGTAAGTTACCAAACATTGTTACATCTTTTACGGATCCGAAGATAAAATAAAAATTGGCCAATAATAAGGCGGTGGCCAACAATGAGTCTCACCCTACAAACAACAGCTCACCTTTCCACAAGAGAACCTCTCGAGTCAATAATAAAACAACAAACCGATCAAATACATGACTTTTTCCGCTCGTTAGAAGTGATATATACTGCAACAAATATTATATGTGTTTAACTTTACCATATAAAACAAGAACAGATCACCTTATCGCAATTTATCAAAACAAAGCAGCATGTTATGAATAGCTCAATAACCAAAAAGTGCAGAGCATATAGCATAATTACCTCCAAACAGTAGCGTGGATCTGCATTAATCTTAATGAGCATCAATTCACGTTCTACTTGTGGCTCCTTTGAGAGATCTTGACACATTCAAGATGGTAAGCATTAGGATCTAATGCTTGATGATTCTGACAAAAAAAACAAATATATTGGATCAATAGTTAACCTTTAAAACATTAACAAGCTTTTGAAGCTGTTTCATGACTTGCTTCAACACCCTTTCAGTCCCAAATACCAATATAGTAAAGAGAGCTTTATTCTTATTTAAGCTAACAGCAAGGGACTCGATATTATATCGCCTCCTTGCAAACACTCCTGCAATCCGATTTATCATTCCACTCTCGTCGCTAACAAATACAGAAATTGTGAGGCGCCTCACCCTGAATTACAATACAATAAGAATATTGAATAAAAAAATGTAAAGAAAGTATGTTGTTAGTAATATAAGGCGTATTCTTTATGTTATACCGCTTTCAGGTAAGTACATGGTAAAGAAAGTATTTTACCGTGGTAATGAATAAGAAGGCGACCAATGCCTGGAACGGCGGGGCTCGGGGCTCGCCAAAACACATGCAACGGGTTGCAAACATTACGAGGAGTCGGCTCAAAAGAAGGAATCATAGTGCATCCACATCCATCCCGGTTGCTATATCGATTCATAGACACAATATCTTGATTTTGCATCATGATCAATTCAAGCACCGCCATACAAAATAAATCATTGGTGAATACACAAAAAATTGAAAGATCAATAATGAGGTCATCAGAAACTATATACTTCATCATTACATGAAAACTGAAACATAACTCTTTCTGATATGTTTATTAAACATTAACTTACGAAATATCATAACTAGATTTCACTTATCTCTACATTTTCTTCATTATAAATAAGCAGATAACATCGATTTGGCTCCACAAAATTCCTTTACTTATCAGCGGTTTCTAGGTAATTGACAAATAGTCAATTATCTCAACCTATGTGTCAAGTTAAAATGTTAGATTCTCGAGGAATGATTACCGCTAAATGACTATATGTTGGCAATAATATAGTACATATACACTACATATTATTTTGATTGTTCTTTGCTTTGCCATAACTAAGTTATTTCGATTATTTCACAAGTTTTTTCCCTACAAGACAAGACTAAAACCAATAAGTAATAAACCCGAGTTCAAACCGTGACCAAAACAATAACAATAACATCAATAACAACAAATAATGATTTGATACCGTTTGACCAAGCGGGTTTGACCCGACTTAAAATATAATCTACACAGAACACACACCCTTTTAATCCATTTATACCACACGAAAGTGAATCAAAAACATGTTTTAAATCAGGTTTATTATCCACGAAAATCAAAAGAATAATAAATTAACCCATGAACACCTTAATTTGGTTTCTAAATTGAATATATAACATGTTATAGTACTGGTTTCTAGATTAATATCTTTGAAATCGAGCAACAATTGTTGTATGGTGAAGATGATAAACTACTGAGAATGAGATGGTTTGTAGTTTAATGGATATGATTTGATTTTGGGGAGAAGGATAAGGGTGAGTGTGTGGTGAATAAGCAAAGATTCGGGTATAGAAAAATTGAGGATCCGAGAATGTAATTTTGATTTTGGGGAAAATGTGGGCGGATATGATGAAAATTTTGAGAGGAGACTAAATTTTGGGGAAAAATTTATATTACGGGTAGTAATAATAAAAGCGTATATAAATATTTAATGACAAATGAATTCAATAAACTAATTTAGTGTGACTATATATGACAATTGGTGATATTGTTCAAGTGTGTGGCGTATATTTGTCACTTTTAAATGCATATCGTGTGGCATAAACTAGCCGATCTCGAGCCAACTAAAGTTAAATGCGAGTTGATTCTCATCGAGCTTTGAGCTCAAGCTCAAGCCTATCAAATGAACTCGAAATGTTTAATGAGTTGAGTTCAACCTTATATAAGTTCAACTCAAGTTATAGTTGAGTTTTCGAGCTTGTAAGTGATACTGAAGGTTGCAAAATCGTGAATCGGTAGTCGGGCGATCGACCACCTTGTAGCTTGTAATCGGTCTAGGCGGGATTAATCGGTGATTAATCGGATTGGCATTTTGGAAAATTTTAGGTATTTCTAGGGAGTTTATGTATTTTTGGGAAGATTTTTCTAAAAAACAACTTGTAATAGATTAAAAAGGTTACTATAAGTGATCAAAATAAGTTTACGGTGAGTTTTGGGTACTTCTAGCAAGATTTGTGGGTTTTGACCGCCGTTGATGGCGTTGATATCATATGGGTCATATGCATCGGGTTATAGTTGCTTAGTATGTCATGTTACGACACATCCATGACTGTTGACAATGAGTAATTAACATGGGTAATGGGTCATGTGCATTGGGTGGTAGTGGCTTATAGTGTCATATTATCGACCAATACATGACTGGTGATCGACAATGGGTAATTGACATGGGTCATAGGTCATGGGTCATGTGCATTGGGTTGTAGTGGCTTATAGTGTAATGGAACCAATGCATGACCGCCTTTAATAACTTCAATACAATTCATATAACCTTCACACTATAACTATACACCTACCAAGCCGGTCTGAACCCATGCATGACCGGTGATAATGGGTCATGGTTCATGTACATTTGGTTATCATCGTCACATTAATTAATGGGTATTTGACATCATATGGGTCATATGCATTGGGTTATAGTTGCTTAGAGTGTCATGTTACGACACATCCATGATTGTTGACAATGGGTAATTAACATGGGTAATAGGTCATGTGCATTGGGTTGTAGTGGCTATCTTGTCATGTTATCGACCAATACATGACCGTGGTCGACAATGGGTAATTAACATGGGTCATGGGTCATGTGCATTGGGTTTTGTAAACTAAGACAAATACTATACAACATTTTTATACGTTTTGTATTTTTTACGTTTCCATCCGTTTGTAACGTTTTTAGTCCCTTTTGACCATTCAATTGATTTTGACCAATCTCGCTAGTTTTCAACCGATTTTGACAATTTTCGTGATTTTGGCGGTTTAGACCGTTTTAGACCAACTACGACCGATTGCGACCGCGTTCAACCGATTTCGACCTTTTCGACCGATTTCATCCATTTTGAATGTTTTAGCAATTTTCTCTCGTTTTCATATGTTTTCAAGCTTTTTTAACGTTTTCCTTCGTATTAAAAGCGTTATGAAACGTTTATTACGTTTTTGCATATTTTGTACGATTTTTCGTTTCATATGTCATTCTCCTTTTTTCTTTGTTTTGCTACGTTGTGTTCGCTTTCGTACATTTTATGCGCCTTCATACCATTTTTTAAGAAAACATTGGAAAATAGACAAAATGGTCCCAGACGTACAAAAATGGTGAAATCAAGAAAAAAATGAGCAACAGTTTAAACCGTTATGATATTTTACCTTTAAACTAAATAAGATACAACTTATTTAGTTTTGCTAGATTGA
This sequence comes from Chrysanthemum lavandulifolium, assembly GCA_022545495.1. Lineage (NCBI taxonomy): Eukaryota > Viridiplantae > Streptophyta > Magnoliopsida > Asterales > Asteraceae > Chrysanthemum > Chrysanthemum lavandulifolium. The sequence continues at coordinate 41,005,390 of CM040243.1, forward strand.
AATTTAAAAAGTGAACAAATTAAAAATAAGCGAGAGGAGAAAAAGTCACGGTTTAATAAGGAGCTTCTATAAGCACTCTTTAAGCTACTAGCCAAAAACAATGAAGCTTAAACTTCTATATTAAAAGGAAATGCATTACATTAACGAATATGTTACCACAGCAAGATGGTAAATCACTTGACTTAGTAGGGAGGTCGCAGTTCGATTCTCATTGGGGTGTAACATCCTTTTAATTTTCTTGCTATTTTTATTACTCGTAACATAATTTAGTCACACATTTGTGATATGTATCGAATTGTAACTACACTTAAATAATGTGTGACAAGATATGACTATGATTTAGACACCTAAATAAATACTTCATGTGACCATACATAACATCTTGAATTTAGTCACACAAACACTCAATGTGACTAATATCAAGGTTAATGATAAACCGTCGAGCGGTGTTTACGTCGGCCTAGGAAACTCGGTCAACGACGTCGAGGAACCTTAGTCGTTTAGAAATAGGCTCCGTCGTTCTATGTCGGCCTAGGAACCGTCGAGCACGTTTACGTCGGCCTAGGAAATTTGGTCTCTGACGTCGAGGAACCTAGTCGTTTGAGAATAGGCTCCGCCGTTCTCGTCGGCCTAGGAACCGTCGGGCACGTTCACGTTGGCCTAAAACTCGGTCTCACGATGTCGAGGAACCTTGGTCGTTTCGGAATAGGCTCCGTCGTTCTACTTCGACCTAGGAACCGTCGGGCACGCGTACGTTGGCCTAAGAAACTTTGCTATGACGTCGAGGAACCTTGGTCGCCGGAATAGGCTTCGTCGTTCTCGTCGGCCTAGGAACCGTTTGAGTTCACATTTGCTACAAATAATAGTCACATGAATATTTCACAATGTGACTAATTTGAATGTATTGGTCACATATAATAACCTTATAATGTGGCCATAAACATAATTGAACACACATTTGTGATATGGTGTGACTATTATAGGCGAGAAAAGTTTAGTGGTTAAAGTCGCCAAGACAAGTTAAGTCCGGTAGGTTAATTTTAGTGGTTAAGGCTGCCGATTACAAAGTTAAGTCAGCGGACCTAAGTTAAGTCTTTTAGTATTCGTAGTTAGTTACATTTATGAAAAACATAATAGTTTTTGTGTGACTATTGATCATCCAATGGCCGCATGAATTTTATGTTTGTGTGGCATTTTCTAACATTTAGTCACACAAAGCATGTTTCTTTGGGTATTTAGTCACATACAATTAATCATAAAGTGGCTAAAAGTGTTAATAAGTGTGACATATGGTGTTTAAAGTGAAGAAATGTGTATTTTGTGTGACTATTGATCATCCAATGGCCACATGAATTTTATGTTTGTGTGGCCTTTTCTAACATTTAGTCACACAAAGCATGTTTGTTTTGGGTGTTTAGTCACATACAATTAATCATAAAGTGGCTAAAAGTGTTAATAAGTGTGACCATATGGTGTTTCAAGTGAAGAAAGCGTGTATTTTGTGTGACTATTGATCATCCAATGGCCACATGAATTTTATGTTTGTGTGGCCTTTTCTAACATTTAGTCACACAAAGCATGTTTGTTTTGGGTATTTAGTCACATACAATTAACCATAAAGTGGCTAAAAGTGTTAATAAGTGTGACCATATGGTGTTTAAAGTGAAGAAACGTGTATTTTGGTGACTATTGATCATCCAATGGCCACATATTAAGTTACGTGACCATATGTCTTGGATTTTGGCTACACTTAAATAATATGCGTGACAAAGCGTTTAGCGTGACCATATATGGCATTTAGTCACGGTGTTAGTAGCAAATGTGACTTTATAGATTAGCTTTTGGCAAGCTAACATAAACTAAACTTTAAACACATATTAACTTACGTGAACATATGTACTTGATTTTGGCTACACTTAACGAATGTGTGACAAAACATTTAGTGTGACCATATATGGCTTTTGGTCAGGTGTTCAAGTGTGTGACATATATTTGTCCTTCGTTTATATGTATATCGTGACTAATGCTTCAACCTTACTTTTCATTTGTCACTTGTTCCAATTTCGGATGTGGCTAAAGAGTTGGCAAAACATATCAGTCACCACTTAAATAATGTGTGACAAAACTTGACTCTATGATTTAGACACACAAAAATTACTTCATGTGACTAACGCATCAAGGTTACTTGTATTTGTCACGCGTTCCAAATTCATATGTGGCTAAATGATGCGAAACAAAATCACGAGATACCTTTAGCCACACAATGTTCAATTGTGTGGCGATCTGATTGTAATGGTCACACAATCAAAATTTTCATGTGTGACTAATTAGTAAATGTTGTCAATTTTAGTACATTCGGCCACACAAATATGCGAATGTGTGGCCGTTCCATTTCGAACATGCGTGACCAAATCTCATTTTTGTACTAGTGACGTCATCGTATCCATTTTAGCCAAACGCTCCTCCTGAACTTTGACATTAGTAGTGACAGAGAAAAGAACTAGAAGTTCTTCGGCTAACTTTGATAACCAGGTGTATACTCAGTCAAATCCGAGTCACCTTGCTCGCATCTGAAGTAAGACCCATATGTTGGACTGATCAATGTCTATATGCCAAACATAATATAAATACGCTTGTCTTTAAAAAGCCTGTATTCAGGCCCATTAATATGACAGATGTAGTTTAGGATTGCAATGGTTATATATGAACCGGTATGTCTCTTGAAGACACTTTGTTTCATTCGGTTTATATAGGATCAAATTGTAATTCAAAGTAACCCCATTCATTTATAATTTATCGATTTTAAGGGTTCATCAAATCTTCTTTGTTTCTTCTTTTTATTGATTCTTGATTATGATAGTATGGATGATTGTTTGATCAATTTCGATCCTGGAAGATGAAATCCATTCAAGACCTGTGCAAAAGTGGTATCAGAGACGAAGGGATCAAGCAACAACAACAATTCATGATTCAATCATCATTCAAGAATCAATCTGCGTTTTTGTAGAAACGCAATCATGAAGAAATGGGTGTGAAGCCAAGTTGTGTGAAACAACGGAAAGAAGAAGAATTTGTGATGGATTGAATGATCAAGAGATTTGATCATGAAAGGTCATGCGATATGATCAAGACGAAGGAACAAAGTGTGAAGGTCTCGAATTAAAGCAAGAACAACAACGAAGGTGATCAACACGGACTTAAGGAAGATCACAACAACAACCGCGAAGGTTCAAGAAGAAGGCGTGAGAGTCTCAAGATGAAAGGAATTACAGAAGATTCACAAACAAAAGTTTGGCATTCGACATTAGGAAGGAGATGTTGGACTGATTAATGTCTATATGCCAAGCAGAATATAAATATGTTTGTCTTTAAAAAGCATGTATTCAGGCCCATTAATATGACAGTTGTAGTTTAGGATTGCAACGTTTCATGTCTCTTGAAGACACCGTTTCATTCAGTTTATATAGGATCAAATTTTGTAATTCAAAGTAACCCCATTCATTTATAATATATCAGATTTTAAGGGTTCATCAAATCTTCTTTGTTTATTCTTTTATTGATTCTTGATTATAATAGCATGGATGATTGTTTGATCAATTTCGATCACGGAAAATGAAATCCATTCAAGACACATGCAAAACCATACACCGAGTAAAATGCGGGACAAGGATTCATTCTTTGAGTATAGGACGAATGCATATGATTCCACATCTTCTTTTCGTAGGGTGAGCATTGGGCAATATTGAACTTGGGTTCCATAGACCATCATGCGTATTTCACTATCATCGAGCTTCCATTCTCGTCGTGGTTTTGGGGATCATTAAACAAGAGTGGTTATCTTTATCGAAACTCTCAAGACCAAAAGTAAGGGTTTTAGACGGATAGGTTACTCAACTTTCCAACTTTATTCATGAGTTACAAACTTTATTTTTGTGCAAACAGGTATTGGACTATCGTTCTAGGACAAATTAGAGACCGAACTATATTTAACCTTTGATACCCAGGTTGCACGCCATGGCGGTGACTTTTATTTTATTAATTTAAAATAATCTTTATATAAAGGGTTTTATACAAATAAGTTACTAAACTTTGCGAAATTGTTCACCTAAGTTACTAAAGTTTTTCTTGTTCAATTAGGTTCTTGAACTATGCAACTTTGTTCTAAGGGCCCGTTTGGTTTGTACAGGATTAAATTTGGATTTGGATTTGAATTTTGATTTGGATTTGATGTAGGATTTTGGTTTAGATATTCAAATGAATATTATAACTTAATGCTAAAATATATTATTACAATAAATGAAATAAAAACAAGAGCTAACATTATTGAAATGTTTTTAATTTTATTACGATTAAATTTTTAATAAAAAAACTTTTTTAAATTTAATTTTAATTTTATTATAATAAATTAAAAAAAACAAATTTTAATTTTATTATAATAAATTAAAAATATATATATATTTTTTTAAATTTTATAAAAAATCAAAAATTTATAATAAAACTAAAAAAAATAATTTTAATTTTATTATAATAAATTTTTTTAAAAAAAACTGCTTTTTCTTTTAAAAAAATTTAAAATAAAATTAGAAAAAAAATAAAACTTTTTAATTTTATTATAAAATGTATGAGAACGTATAAAAGCGGAAGAACAAGTATGAAAAGAACGTGCAAAAATGTGTGTTTCGTTGTAGGTATTTTTAAATTCAAGTTTTAAATTTATATTTTCTTGGATTGTACCTAAAGACACTTTCTCGGGTAGTGTACCCGATCGGATGTAGCTAGTGGGGTAAGTGCGAGGTCGTTCTCAAGAGTAGTGTTATCTAGAATTAACCTAGTGATTTTACAAGTTTCAAAGGGTTTTGATTTGATTTAATTATAACTACTAAAGCGATAAATTAAACTAATTAAACTATTCTATGAGTTTTGTGATCAAGCAAAGAGGAGAGTGCTAGCCATGTAAATAAATATATATTAGTAACCCAATTGAACAAAAAAGACTTCATAACTTGGGCAAACAAAATCGCAAGTTGAGTAAGAACTGTCTGTTTAGTAATGGTAAGTGGATATCAGAGTTGGACAATGGGGCCCACAAAAAGTGAGGTGGACAAGGTAAAAGTCAATCTTCCTTCTAGTTTTTGGGTAACCTAAATGAACAAGGTTCTATTGTTCAGTAACCTGAATGTCGAACCCGTATACTCCAATACCCTGTTTGCACAAAAAAAGTTTGGTAACTTAGGCGAATAAAGTTGAAAAGTTGGGTAACCTATCTATCTAAAAACCCCCAAAAGTAATAAATCAAAAGTAATAATGTTAAATATAACAACTAGTATAGTATAAAGCATGACTTCTAATACTAGTATATAGTGAATGTTTTAATTCAAAACATAATGCAAAAAATTCTAAATATTATTTCACGTACTGTATTTTCTAGATTAAAATTTATATTATATTACTAACTGAATTTATAAACAATTAAATACAGCGCAACTGCATGTAACGTGAGTACGTGACAATATTTAATTTCTTCAAGATTTGATATTGATTATAGAATAATGCGTAATAGGACTTGGTCCAATTAAGCAAGCAAAGAAAGTATACTTGATATATCATGCTGACTAATTACTAATTAGGGTGTTTACTTTTTGCTTAATATAGATCTTCATGACTACACATTTTGATATCTCCTACAAATTTTCTTCATGTTGGCTTATCTTTGTGTTGATTGAAGTTTAATTTGTTTTCGTTTAGTTTAATCTTCGATTCAAAATTTTACACGATATTGTATTTAGTTGGAACTGATTTGTATAGTTACACAAGATCAGCTTTTTTTAAAATGGGGTTTTGAAATTTGTGTTACACAAAATATGTGCTTTTTGAGATTTTGGTTATTTAAGATGGTTATTTAGTATGAAAAAATAGAGGTATACTCAAACTATTCTTACTCCAAATCATGGTTCTAAAAGCTCACAAAGACCCGTAAAAATCTCCAAAGCGTGAAGGCTTGGTTATGCCACCACGCTTTATCTTTGCATTTTTATAAACTCGACATATATAAAATATGATATAAGTATATAAATATTTTCATATTTTGTGTCGCTTATATCGCGTCTTATAAGCGCAAAGCTTCGGCAGCATAAGCGTGAGGCTTGGTCATGCCATTCGCCACACCTCGCGCAACATTGCTCCAACGAATAATTAATCCGACTAAAACTATTACCAAACACACACATAAAAATAAAGTCTACTATCTCTATTTATACTACATATAAAGAAAAATACATTTGTTTAAAACTTAAAAACTTAAAATATGAGTAATGCTATACTAAAATACTCATTACTTATAAAAGGTGATAGCGTATAGGATCTACATGCAACTAGGCTAAGGCCATACACTCTAAACAAACCCAAGCGAAGCCCAACAGTGGTGAAGTCGACAAGAGGAATGGGAAACACTTTCCGAGCGACCTCGAGTAAAACTTGCACGACAAACGCGTCCGGACAAAAGTCGCTGACAATCTCGCTAGGGGCGTTAGGACAAGCTCTGCGTGCTCTCCTCAATTCTTCTTAAATGGTCACCACGTAGACCATCGATTGCCTTCTGATTCTCATAACCCTAAAGGACTTCTTATAAATACTTGACATTCGTTGAAATGGTCTAAGCCCAATACTAACTAATCAAAAGCAACAAATCCCAGTCCGCCCTAGAAACTCCACACATAAGCCGATTATCCTCTCGGGTAATTGACACAAACCAACCACTCGACTCGTGAATGTTACCCCAACTCGTGATTCGATCACACCTTGGGGTCCTTGTCAAACGTTGAAAACCACACAACCGACCACCCCAAACCCTCAATATGTAATATCGTAAACAAAAGCAACAAAATCTCTTAAATATATAAATACTCAATTACAATTTAAACCACCAACTTGCTTGATTGCACTAACTCACTCATACATACATTATAAAAATTAGAGTTAATTACATAAATCGTCCTTGTGGTTTGGTCAAATATAATTTTGTCCCTATACTTTTTTTTGGTGCGTTTCGTCCTGTGGTTTGCAAATCTTACAATTTTGTCCTCGTCCAAAATGTCCGTTAAGTGTTTTGCACCGTTAGTCCTTCGTTAGTGCAGTTCGTTAAGTGTTTTGCACCGTTAGTCCTTATTTTTAAAATGTAGTTTTCCCATTAGTCCCTCCGTTAATAATAGTTATCGCCTTGGGTTTTACGTTTTGTCCGTTTTATCCGTTTCATTCGTTTTATCCGTTTCCCCGTTTTTTGTTTTATCCGTTTTCCCCGTTTTTTCGTTTTAATCCGTTTTAAATGCCGTGATTATATGCTTCGTCTTTTCTTACGCTTTTGTCCGTTTTTGTTTTTATCAATTTATTTTTTTTACATTTTCAATCGTTTTCTTGATTTCTTTTACATTTTGTCGGTTTTACATTTTTCCGTTTTGCCGTTGTTTCGTTTTGTCTCTGTTTTTCTTACATTTTGTCCGTTTTTATCCGTTTTGTCCGTTTCAAAAAAATTGAATAAAAATTTCAAAAAAATTGAATAAAAAATATTTTCAAATTTTTATTAAAAAAAAACATATTTGAAAATATTTTTTATTCAAATTTTTTTGAAATTTTTATTCAATTTTTTAATTTGATATTTTTTTTTGAAATGTTTTTTTCCAATTTTATTTTGGAAAATTTTTTCCAATTTAAAAAAAAAAAAAAATTGTACTATTTCAATATATTTAAAATTTGTTCCAAAAAAAAATTGGAAAAAAACATTTCGAAAAAAAATATCAAATTTTAAAAAAATTGAATAAAAATTTAATAAAAAAATTTGAACAAAAATATTTTTTTCAAATATTTTTTCAAATATTTTGAAAAGAAAGGACATATTTATAAAAAAACATATTTGAAAATATTTTTTTTCAAATTTTTTTGAAATTCTTTATTCAATTTTTTTTTGAAGCGGACAAAGCGGACAAAATGTAAGAAAAGCAGAAAAAAACGTAAAACAACGGAAAACGGAAAAATGTAAAAAGCGGCGAAACGATTGAAATGTAAAAAACAATGAAATTGGATAAAAAAAAAAAAAGCGGATAAAACGGACAAAAGCGTAAAAAGCAGATGAAAGCATATAATCACGCATTTAAAACGGATGAAAACGAAAAAGCGGGGAAAGCGGATAAAACGGGGAAAGCGGATAAAACGAAAAAACGGGGAAAACGGATAAAAGCGAATGAAAGCGGATAAAACGGACAAAACGTAAAAACCGGGCGATAACTATTATTAACGGAGGGACTAATTGGGAAAACTACATTTTAAAAATAAGGACTAACGGTGCAAAACACTTAACGGATCTGCGCTAACAAAGGACTAACGGTGCAAAACATTAACGGACATTTTGGACGAGGACAAAATTGTAAGATTTGCAAACCACAGGACGAAACGACTTGAAAAAAAAGTATAGGACAAAATTCGTTATTTTGACCAAACCACAAGGACGATTTATGTAATTAACTCTAAAATTATACTCACAAATAACGCTACTATGCACCTTCCGTTATGGCGAGGAATCATATAGTTATATATAAAGAAAAACTATTTTCATAAAACTTGGAAACTTAAAAATAAGTAAAGTTCAATTACCAATATACGGATAAAGATCGAATAAAAGATAAATATCCGTAAAAGATAAAAGATTTTTTTCAAAAAGTTCACGAAAAATTCCCAAAAATCCCACAAGATCGGTTATGATGGTGCATGAAAATTTGTGAAAACTTTTTCTAAAGTGGATATTTTTCCGAAAAAATTATGAAAATATCGTTTGCGCATTAAATCTTTTTTGTGCATCAAAATTGGTTTTGCACCCAACTTCTTTTGACTTTTTCATCAAAATAACATTCGCATCAAACTAAAACAAGTTAAAAATTTTGTGCATCAAAATTTTTTGCATCAAAATTAGTTTTTGTGCATTAAAAAACGTATCAAAACTCAAAATTATAAAAATGTTTTCACAAAGTTTTATGCACCAACATACCCGATCTTGTGGGATTTTTGGGAATTTTTAGTGAACTTTTTGAAAAAAATCTTTTTATTCTTTTACGGATATTTGTCTTTTATTTTAAATTCACCCACCAATATACCATCGATTAAAATGGTAAAATACACTATTAAATTAATAGTTTAAATATTTTTAATTCTCAACTTTTTTATCATTTGTCGTTTATGACCAATATATATTTTCTCATAATTACTACAAATTAAACCTTTAAGTGATGCATAATGGTCACGCCAGATATCACAAGTTTGAAAGAATACTTATTTGTCGCTATAAACCGTCGTTATGCATGGGTATTTTTCTGGTTTGTATTAACTGAAAATTGATTTAAGAAACGTAATGCTTGAAATTGAAATATTATTTCGTTTTTAAGACATGAAATAATGTCTGGCTTTGTAAATGTTTAATATGCATTTGATATTTTGATTAGTGATAAGATATCTCTTATACCGTGCTTGATAAAAAAATAGTTAAAAAAACATAATAAAAACACTGTTAGTTGACTAAAACAATCCACATACATGTTTCAATATTTTTATAAGCCAATACATGTCTTGATAAGGTAATTAAATTATGTAAACCGCCTTAATTATTTCGGTCCTTTACTAACATGAAAATTTTGTATTTGTTAAAAGAAACTACGACATTTATTGGAAAGAGATCATGATAGATATGTCAACAAAATAAACTTATAAGTAAATATAGTACTAACAACTATGAAAAAGCAAATATAGTAACAACTGCGGGTATTAATATACTTGTAGTACCCTAAGAACAAAAATAGAAATGCATTGCATTCTGTGTCCGAACCGAATAAACTATACAACAGTTTCAAAAACAAACACATATTTTATACCAATAATCAGAAACCAAACTTATTATATGTCCATTTGACACAGGGCAAGACCGGTGAAGGTTAGTTTACATCACAAAGTCTACGTTGAGTTGGCACCGTATCTTTCTTGATTTAGATTTTTGTCGATTTTAGCCTTATTTATAGCTTGCTTTATTGCTAATTGAACATATCAACTTAACTAAGATGGAAGGCTTTAAACACTTTAGCCACCCACACGATCTTAAGTTCTACAAAAGCTTAGAAGGTGCACAACTCAACTGTACCGGATGCAACTTCCTTGTACGGTACCCGGTCTACTCATGCAGCGCATGCAAATACTTCCTTCACGAACAATGCTTTAATGCATCGCGTTCATTAGCCCATCCGTTACACCCCAATCACCCTATCTCATTATTCCTAATGCAACCCACCCATCGGGTTCCTTTCAATGTAACTTGTGCCACAAAGATGGCACGGGTTTTGTTTTTCTTGCGCGCATGTGAGTTTGATCTTCATGTTCATTGTGCCATTCCTTTTCCAAATGGGATCAAACTCAAATCACACCCAGCTCACGCATTGCATTATCTCTCCAAGTCACCTTATGGTGCAGATGGTTCATGTTCATGTGACGTGTGTGGTACTGATTGTGACGCGAACACTGAAATATACCATTGCCAATGTAACTACGATGCACATTTAGAGTGTGTTAACTTGCCCGAAAGAGTCAAACGCAAAGATCATAAACATGCACTTGCATTACTTCATGTAAATCCATACACGGAGTATGAATGCGATGTTTGTAGATGTGCAATAGCACAAAGCAACTGTATGTATGAATGTAAGCCATGCAATTATGGTACACACGTTAAGTGTGTAACCGCAAATTCGGAGAAACAGAGTCGTAGAGGGTGTGCGATGTGTGTTACCAAATCTTTAAGGGTCTCAAAATATATAGCTCGTTCTATATTTGGGGTCTCAAAATTCATTTACAACCAAAGTATCGGAAATATGTGTTATTTGGCAAACTCATACTCATTTTAAACTAACAAGGGCTAATATTGTAAAGTTTTATACTTTACAAAGTTTTTGTGCTATGTTTGTTATATCTTATTGTGCACGGGCTTAGATGGAAATATGGTGTATGAATACATCTCATATCCGGATCTAGGGAATTATTCACTCATTCTTATTTTCACACAGTTGGTTATACTCTCTTTTGGTTTTCATCTCTCTCTCAATTGATTATTTTGATCGGTCTGCTATTCTTGAGTGTTTATAGATAGGTTTTGTGTAACTGTGATTCTCTATTTACACTTGTATCCATTCTTGGGGACGATTGTCTTTCTTTTGTATTGTACGTGTCGTTTGAGGATAACGCAACCGATTTCTATAAGTAATAAAAAGCATGTGAGGAGGTTGGTTGAATGCAAATTGTGTGTTGTGGTTTGAGATCATTAGTTTTACTGGTAACACTGATGATGAGATTGAGAAATGTAAAGGTTTTTGTCTTCAAAGTTTCAAATTAATGATCAAGGCAGTCTAAAATACTTTTCAGGAATTGAAATTTTAGAAAATAAAAAAGGATTGTGTGTGTCACAAAGCAAATTGTGTGTTGTGGTTTGAGATCATTAGTTTTTACATTAGTTTTTACTGGTAACACCGATGATGAGATTGAGAAATGTAAAAGATTTTTGTCTTCAAAGTTTCAAATTAATGATCAAGCCAGTCTAAAATACTTTTCAGGAATTGAAATTTTGGAAAACAAAAAAGGATTGTGTGTGTCACAAAGTAAATATTGTATTGAGTTGCTTTGTCAATATGGATTATTAGCATGCAAACCTTTTGCTACTTCTATGCAACAGAATGTTGTTTTGGGTCATGTTGAAACTGAAAAAGAAAAGTTTAAATAATTTGACAGAGTATCAAAAACTGGTTGGTAAAATGATATATTTATCAGTTACAAGGCCAGATATTTCTTATGTTATTCATATTTTGAGTAGCATTTGCATTCTCATTCTACAGTTGCATTGAGAGTGCTAAGGTATTTGAAGTTGTCTCCAGGTTGTGGTATCCAAATCAGTAAAGGTAATATGATTAGTTTGTATACATTGTCAGATGCAGACTCGGCTAAGTGTTTGATATCAAAAAATTGTGTATCGGTTTTTCTATGTGATAATCTAATATTCCGGAAAAGTAAAAAACAAGGTACTATTTCAAGGTCCTCAGCTGACGCTGGGTACAAATGTATAGCTTCCACTACTTGTGTGGTAGTTAGGCTTGAAAATCTGTTAAAAGACTTGAAAGTGGATGGCTTATTACTAGTTTCTTTATTGTGATAGTACATTAGCAATTCAAATTGTTGCAGAGCTAGTTTTCTATGAAAAACTGGTTCGATCCCAAACTGTCAAGTTTATTACACAAGTCAACCACTTGTGAATGGTCAACCGTAATAAAATTCAAACAGCTCAGAACAAAATGCAATAAAGTCCAGAGGAGTTTAGTGTATCCCCGGGTCGTTAAGTCCCAACGAGGTGTGAACACTGTAATACAACGAATCTGTGATCGGGTGATATTGAATGGAAAAAGGGTTTTGAGTGATTTATACTAAGGAATAAAAGAAAATAGCTTAAACAAGCTATAAGAACAAGTACGTGAAAGCGTAATACTTAGAAACGTCTAAAATCTAAAAACGCGTACGTTTAATTAAAATTCTACGTAAACGTACGAAACAAAACGTGAAATTAAATAAATAAAACACCTATGGGTATGAAAATAATGTTTTACAATCCTAATGATGCAAGAAAATTATTAGAAAATTAAAATTATTTTATAACTATTTATTTAATTATTATTAATTAAAAACTATTTTTAACTATTTAATAATACCCTAAAATATAAGAAAATATGAAATAAAGCTAGAAAAGTGAAATTATGACTTAGAAAATCTAAAATAACTAAAGAGAATTTTCAAAACTAATTTTGTATTTTTCGATGATTTTCTATTTTCTACAAATTTAAAACTATTTTAAACTAATTAAATGGCTAAAATTATAAATTTAACTAGGAAAAATCTGGAAAAATTATTTTTTGCTTTTTATATTTATTTTAATCTATGAAAATTAAAACTTATTTTTTGAAGCTTTTCGATTTATTTGTATTAAAAGTTATTTAAAATGCTAAAAGCGAAATTAAATGCGAAAAAATAGTAAATGAGCAATGAAAAATATGAAAACTTCAGTCAACGATAAAATAATACGAGAACCCAGGAAAATAACAGAAACTATTTTGGAGCATAAGAACAATGATTTGGGCACAAACTAATATGAATAAGCACTTGAAATTAAGCTAAAAGCTACCAAAGTGCACCAACTTATCACAGAAGCTAGAGTATGCTAAAATTACTTAAAACCAACCTATTCCAACTACCCTAAACCTATGAAAAGCAATCTACAATGATATGATTCTATTTAAGCACTAGTGCCAAACAGCCCTAACTAGCTACTTTAAGCACTTGTGCGACTTATCTAATAAGCCAAAGTGAAAACCGGTTTGTGGACCTCAAGACCACCAACCAAAGATCGCTTTGTACCAAATTTGAGCACGAGAGAAGCTAAAATGAACTTTCTACAAGCTCTACAATAAGCTTAGATAAACTCGGTGTATCTTTGAAAAACTCAAGATATCTTTGAGTGAAACAGAACATAAGTAAATTGTTTGGACAGCTTATTTAGAGCTTATAGAGGTCTTCTAAAATTTCACAAAAATCATTTTCAAAAATAGACCAACTAAACTTGTTTATCCCAAAATTTCACTTAATTTGGATCGAAATGAATCCATGAAAAATCCACAAAGTTTGGTGAAAAGCAGTTTTCCAACTTTTGACTTTTGAAGTTTTGAAAATTTGACTTTATTGAACTTGTGAGCTTATAAAATGGAATGAAACTGATATTTTAAGCTAATATGCAACTAAATTAATCTACTCTAAGGATTTCTATACCTATATCTTAAACTGATGCATACTACTCTTAACTGATAAGATCATAAGAACAGGTAATGAGAGATTTTGACTTAAATGACACTAGTATCCAAACTAATTACTGAAATGGCTAAATCAAACCTAACTGAGATTAAAACAAGTGATCTCAACCTTTCTCTAACCTCAATAACAGACGCACAAGCTTATGCCAAACACTATATTACTAACTGATATGAAGTATTAAAACAGAAGACTACTCAACCATTCTACACTAACATTAAATCTAGATCAAATATAACTAATAATGACTAGATGCACAAATCCAAACAACAGAATCAGATTATAGCAAATGTAAAACCAAGGACAGATTTCAAAACTTACAAGTGGTCCTGTCACAATGACATGCTCAATGAGATCAAATAACTACTATCATAAACTGATGTTAACCCCAAATTATACTAAATCAACCCAAATCCAACTCCATATCAGCAAATCAGAATCAGATGAGCTCTTTTACTTGCAGATTGACTTTTGTTGACTGATGAGAATTTTGAATATGTAACTGATTTGTAGCAGTAAAAACTATTTAAAACTTATTTTGATCTTTAATAAACAAGAACTAAACTTATTTAAGTTGAAAATAATTTTGAAGTACTTTTTTATTTTCCAAATGTTTTTCCGATTTTTTATATTTTGATTAATGATGAGAAATGGATCATATTGTTTTTAGAATAAGTTTGAAATGAAATTAGCAATTCTATTAAGCAATAATAAGAAACATTTAAAGCTTAAACAAAGATTTTAGAACAAAAGTAAATTTCATTAAAACTTAAAATATGAGATTACAAGAGGAATTACAAAGCTAAAATAACTTGAAAACATAAAAGCGGAATTAAAACTACAACTATGAATGAAAATTACACTATGTCGATGCTAAACTACACTACTTACACTAGTTATTCAACTCCACCGCTTCTTTCCTTCTTTATAGGTATTTTGGAGTTCCACTAGCACTTTGGTCAAATCCCACTTTACTTCATGGCCCTTGGATCACTGCAACTCATCTTAGCCCTTGAAATGCAATTTGGCGCCAAAAGTCTTGATAGCTGGATTGAGCAGGTTTTTAACATTTAATGCACTTTGGGTGTTTGTGGAGGTGGAAGGGAGTGGGTAGACAGCTAGGTGGACAGGTGGTGGTGAAACCATGGAGGTGGAAGGTGGAATTGGTTTACAGTGTGTGAGGGAGAGGGAAAACAGGAAAGGTGGTTTGGGAGGGAGGTTGACCGGGTTTGACCTGGTATTGGGTTGGGTTTATATATTTGGGTTGGGTTAATAATACCAAGGGTCCGTTTGTTTTGTAGTTTAATCACAAGGACCACATTTGTAATTTCTGAAAAATAAAGGACTGAAATTGTAGCTTTCCCAAACTTATCAAAAGGGTCTATTTTGCCAATTATGAATAGCACAAGGGTAATATTTGATAAATTTCCATTTTAAATACAGAGGACTATTTTTGACACTTTTTCAAAGTTGAGGGACCAAAGTTGTAAATATGCAATTTTAACTTCAAAGGACTATTTCTAACAACTTGTGAATCCCAAGGACCTTTAATGATATTTTACAAGTTTTGAATTACGAGGACTAGATTTGCCAATTTATGAAAGTTTAGGGACTTAAAGCATAAATTATGTAAACTTTGTTGTTTTTCATCAGTTTTCAATCCTTTTGCACTTGCAACACATAAAAATACATTTCAATGATATTTATAGTATTTTGTGGCATTTCTGAGTGTTTTCAGATGTTTTTGTGGGTATAAACAATATAAAATATATGTGTTTTTAGACACATATAAAAAACCTAAGCACTTTGCGATTGATGTTCATTTGATCAAGGATAAAATTGCTTCTAGAGCTATTAAAATGTTAATGTGAATTGTGCTAATCAAATAGCAAATATATTTACTAAAGGGTTGAGTATAACTCAACGTAAACAATTTTATTCAAAGTTTATATGTTTGTAGTATGAGTTTGAGAAGGGGTGTTTGAAATATGTGTTATTTGGCAAACACATACTTATTTTAAACTAACAAGGACTAATATTGTATTTTTATACTTTATAAAGTTTTTGTCATATGTTTGTTATATCTTATTGTGCGAGGGCTTAGATGGAAATATGGTGTATAAATACATCTCATATTCGGATCTAGGGCATTATTCACTCATTCTTTATTTCACACAGTTGGTTATACTCTCTCTTGGTTTTCATCTCTCTCTCAATTGATCATCTTGGTCAGTTTCTGGTATTCAGTCTGGTATTCTTGAGTGTTTGTAGTGAGGTTTTGTTTAAGTGTGATTCTGTATTTACAATCGCATACATTCATGGGGACGATTGTCTTTCTTTTGTATTGTACGTGTTGCACTCGTTTGAAGATAACATAAATGATTCTATAAATAATAAAAAGCACGTGGGGAGGTTAGTTGAGTGCAAATTGTGTGTTCTGGTTTAAGATCATTAGTTTTTACCCAAAGTTGTGAAAGTTGTACTATTTTCTGTCATATATATTAGTTAAAACTTAAGATAGATCATCTAAACATTGTGTATTTGGTTTCAATAGTTTTTATAATACATTTTTAAACATGGTATTTAGTTATTGTATAATATTTCGCACACAACTTCCGTTTGCTCAACTACAACACTGTGGAGAAAGAACCGATAGATGCTACAACATTTCGGTAGAAATGTTCAAATTACATAATCAAATGAAACTACACCAAATGGCTATGGATACAAGGTTTTTGAGTACTTTGGGGGTACTCTTCTAATCGTCACTATCGATACTAATGGTTATATTTTTGAATGGGTCTTGTAATCCACGTCGAAATTTTTATTTATGTATTGCTCGTTACTAATGGTTATATTTTTTATACTTATGTTTCATTGTTCGTTACTTATGTATTGTTGTATTTTGGCTCTAGTCAATTTGGACCAGAGTGTGCTGTTTTTTTATTTATGGAATAATGTGAAGACTATAGACCCGCGGGTTTCGCGGGTGACAAAAAGAAGTCTTGTAAGGTAATGTGCGCACTGAAAAAAGGAAGCCACATAAACATGTACATGTTTACATTTGGGGGAATTGCATATATACCCACTAAAACTTGCATATTTGCGTATATACTCAAAACATGCTTAACTTGTATTGTACATCATGCATTGAAAACTTGTATTTTGTGAAAATATGCAAATATTTGAGTTTTAGTGGGTATATATGCAATTCTCCCTTTACATTTTAACATGTTTGTACCAGTGCTCTACATAGGTGCATAAAAATAGTAATTTTCATTGTAATTCAATTTCTATTAGAAAGTGCTTAAAATAAACAAAAGAATACAAAACCAAAGCTTAAGGCATCCAATAGGGGCAATAGCCATGAGGTAATGCTAGATCTGCATGAGTTTTACGAAAGGAAATCTACACAATGACATATCATTTCATTTTTAGATAAAAATACATATGGACATAAACCAAGTGGTTAAATGCTTCGAGTCACATTAAAATATGGTGCTAATTTGTAGCGGACTTTTAAGTTTGCGGTTTAAAACTTTTTCGACAAAGGATGAGAAAGAGTACTTGAACAAAAGAGTTGCTCGCGTAGCTCGATTGTTGATTGCCACTGTTCATGTATAGGAAGTCTACAATTTGCATCATTACGAGCTCTTCACTTGCCATCATATTCCTTCAAAATAAATAATGACCTGATTTAAATATCCAGGACAAACAATGAGAACCGAAAAGCAAATTGTATGAAATCAAGATAAAAGAACACACTTCAGAATAATAACAACTTAGCCTTCCAGAAAAAAGAATAATGACAACTTAAGACTCAAAATGCATAAAGTTAAATGATTTGTAGGACTTTTAGCGCTTCACAACCTGAACACATTTGACTCGTTTCCATTAAGACATTTCTCTATGTTACACATTTGACTTACAAATAATCCAACTCAAAGCAACCCATTCATATATAAATGGATTAAATTGCTACATCTGCCACACTCGTACATAACTTGTACCAGAAAAGCATTTTTGTTCATTAGTAAATGGCTCAAAACAACTACAGTTAACATACATGACACGAAGGCTCATCTAGAAGTATGCCCTATTTAATGGGAGAAGTGATTCAAGACTTTCAAGATTTGCATTGTGGGTGGTCCAAGAATGCTCCCGTATAAAAACAATCACACACCAACTACAAAATCACATAGTAATATCATTGCCTAGAAATACACAAAGTTTCCAAACAAAAAAAAGTATTAAGATATATCAACATCATATAATTGCATTTCGTTTGTTATAAAAAGAAGATAAAATTCATATAACACAAATGCTTGAGAAGATTGTTAAGTTGCAGTTAAGAGCGAGAAACCAACAATAAGTACAACTCAATCCATAGACAACATAAAAAATGTAACCACATACTAAAAAGATATTGCCTTATAGCTAAATAGCGTGGACAAATTTTCCTCTATAAAAACAAAATATGCTTCCTTTTATTGTCCATTTTCATCAAGAGCCGAATTTTTCAAATAAGAACTTTTTCAAATAAGAACTTTACTATTAGTAGTCATTAGGGGATGTTGACAATGCCTACATTGGTATACGCACAATAAGAGAAACAAACCTTTTTCTATTGCTAATTTTACAACATCTACCCAAAGAATAGCTGGTAAGAAATGGACTAATTCTTTCGAATTTGTATGTAGCATGAGTGTCCTTGCATAGCTCATTTATGTGGATAGCTTAAACCTGAAAGTAAAATTTATCCACAAAGTCAAAAGACAGTATATCATATATACAATTCTTGTTGTGATAGTAAACACTTTATAACCTATAAGTCGAGCCATCACATACAAAAATTTAGAAGCATTTTGCTTGCATTTAACGGTGAATAATGGTTAATGCTAGGTATGTTATAGTTTTAGTGATTAAAGAATAAGATGATAAACATGGCTAAAACTAATTTGCAAAGATATCAACTCACAACTTTTTTCTCAATATCCATATGAGTTCCTATGTAATGCAGAAAACAAATTAGTTGTTTGTAACTAAAGTTGGTCGTAACCATCTACTTGCTATCACAAAAGCACACGTATCACAAATGGTATTTTGAAACAATAAACTATTTTTATGAACAAATGATTCATGGCATAAAAACTATGCCTCATGTCGATAATAAATTACATACATGTAATAAATCTAAGAACTCCAAAACCAACTAACCAAATACTAATCAACATTTAGAACTCTTAATTTTCAATTGTGACTAACTCGGATTCAAAACCTGTTACAAATAGCGCATTATTATCATGCTATTTTCCACATTCTAAGGACCTTGACATTTCATCAAACACTTTATCAACATTTAGAACTCTTAATTTTCAATTGTGACTAACTCGGATTCAAAACCTGTTACAAATAGCGCATTATTATCATGCTATTTTCCACATTCTAAGGACCTTGACATTTCATCAAACACTTTATCGCATCCTCCAACTTGCCGCCAAATAGCTTATAAGCATACATGATGTTACAATCGTACTTACAACAAATAAACAGAGAAAAATTCGATATAAGAGATGTATAGAAAAACATACCCATGACAGAAAATTGTCTCGCCAACTCATTGAGAACAACCTCACTATGCTTGAGCGCAACTTTAAGAAATTCGATATCGAAGATTCGGATGTTAGCATAGGTTTTATAAATCTCACATAACTTTAAGGAATAAACAAAGGAAAACAAAGGAAAATCAAAACGGGCTTATGAACAATTTTGACCATATTTTATTAACTTTTTTTCCACAAAACTAATGAAAACCCAATCAAATAGTTGGGATGAATCATCATAAATTATTCAGTCAAGTTGCTGGAACAAGTTTAGCATAATCAAGTTAAGAAGATGAGTGTAGATTTGGCTTTTTTTTTATTTTTTAAATATTATCTAAAACTAAGAACAGATAATATTTTTTTGAATCATAAAAATTAAAATCACACAATCATACAAATTAAAATAAAGATTCAAAATAACAAAACCCCTAAAATGAATCATCAAAACAAAGCCCCTAATATAAAACATCATAATAAGAAACCCCAATATGAATCTGGTAAAAAAATTAATACAAATAAATTATTTACCTTTGTCAAATGATTCAGTAATCATAAACATCAACAAAAGGCTAAATGATCTTTAGAAACTTTGATTTTTTACAACACGAGATAAAAGATGCATACCGAATACTGTTGATATCAAATGAATCAATATGTCAAGATTGAATTTTTAATAAGAGATTTGTGAATTTAGAAACTTTGATTTTATTATTGAATCAAAAGAATACTAATGATATAAATTCGGTGTAAATATTAGAAAACATCTGATGATACAAAAAAGACGGGATGAAGTCAAGATGTAAACAGAAATATGACAGGTCTATATATGACGTCAATATATGACGTCAGAATAGGGGTGATGGCATTCAAAAAGTTTTCTTTTATTATATATAAAGATGTGAAGAGTTTATCTACAAAAGATGTATGCTTCTATAAAGAGATGATATAAATCTTTGACGTATTAATGCATTATTTTTAGACTTGTAGAATATGCATCGGTAATAACAAAATGGATTGTCTAGCGAGTGCCCTCAGGGAACCGGTTCAACAGCATTTATTAAACATAAACTTTCTTTTTAGATTAAAAATTGTATTTAATACACATTAATGAAACTTATAAATTTACATAATTAAATATAATTTTCATTAAATAAACTCAATTTTTCCTTTTATACTAACCTTAAACTTTGCCTTTAGTGCACCCGTTAAACAAACGTATAACAAAAAACAAACAATAACCAATCCCATCAAAAGTAGATATAAATTAAGTACAATAATTAAGTTGTAAATGAGAAGTGATTTGCACACTCTCACAATTAATGACACACTTAAATTATGAGTGTTTTGACATTCATACCATTACAGGGTGAAAATAAGTAATAATAATATGGTGATATAAATATCAAGACACTCATAAATTGAGTGTGTCAATCAATTATGGAAGTGTGCAAATCATTTCCCGTTGTAGATAGTTATATCTCGAGCGCAATAAGTTATGCATTTGTCTTTATTAATTTTTTTTAAATATCATATGTAAAGATTATGCATTGTTATATAACGAGCTAGAATGAGGTTGGGTGTTGCTGCGCTATTTAAAATAAATGTTTTTCGAGAAGCTATTTAGCATTGAAAATCCAAAACTATGAAAACTATATAACCACATAATCCAAACCCATAGTTTTTCCAAATGATTTTTCCTACTATATATTCGATGGACATTGAAAACCTTAAGAAAAACAAACTAATTTAGCAAAATTATTTTTGACATTTTAGCTCTTTTTTTTTCTTCGTTGTTTTCTTCTCATTTTTTATTTCATACCTCTCTAGCTCCTGTTCCTAAGGAAAATTTTGCGTTTGGCTAATTTGATACTCAGCTCAAAGTAATATTTAGATGTTTTATATTTTATAAACACAATCTTATTTAGTGGTTGTATATCTTAGATAATTTTTTTTAGATAGTTACAATAAACAAAAACACAAACATATTATAGTTACCATTATGGCTTTATCTAACTTGCGTCATTGAGGCATGGCTTAAAAGTATAAATTAATCATAATTCTTTCGTAAATTAAATTTATTTTCATGTAAAATGATGTTAAAATTAGCAAACAAAAGAAATTTTTGAAAGTAATAATATTAACTTACATTTAAATATGGTAATCTTAATTCATTTGGGCCTGTTTGGTTTGTTGCTAGGAATCACAATGGGTATTGGATTTGGTATGAGGTAGAATAACAATGGATATGAAAAAGTGTATCATTACGATTGTTTATGTTTGGTTGATAAACTATGGAATGAAAAAGTGTATAGATATTTGAATTTTGTAATGAAAAAAAGAGGGGCCCGCGGGAATGAATTTCATAGACACCAAATTGGTGTGTAATGAATCTATGACTATGATATACCCATTTCATTTCCGGGCCCACTAAACAAACACCATTAATCGGAATGAAATCCATATATCCATTCCGATAGGCGCATACCAAACGTATCTAATCTTTAAAACATGCGCCACTATGACACATCCTAAAAAATCATATTTATGTAGTCTTAACTGGGTTCAGATTTTAAGATATAAAAATATATTTTATTTAATTTTCTTTGTAAAATAGATACATTCCTTACATATTTTTTGAAATTTCTAATAACCAAAGTTAAAGAATTATATAAGAAAAGGCATTCTTGTATGAAAGTATATATTATAAAACTATTTGATCATTATTTACTTTCTACATTAAAAGATAAAGAATTTCAAAAAGTGTATAGATATTTGAATTTTGTAGTGAAAAAAGAGGCCATGAATGAATTTCATGATACCAAATTGGTGTAATGAATCTATGACTATGATATAACCATTTCATTTTCGGGCCCACTAAACAAACACCATTAATCGGAATAAAATCCATAGATCCATTCCGATAGACGCATACCAAACGCATCCTTAATCTTTAAAACATGTGCCACTATGACACATCCTAAAAAATCATATTTATGTAGTCTTAACTGGGTCCAGATTTTAAGATATAAAAATATATTTTATTTAATTTTCTTTGTAAAATAGATACATTCCTTACATATTTTTTGAAATTTCTAATAACCAAAGTTAAAGAATTAATGAAAGTATATATTATAAAACTATTTGATCATTATTTACTTTCTACATTAAAAAGATAAAGAATTTCAAAAAACAAAAATTATATCTAAGCTATTTCATATTTGAAAATAAAGAAATTTAAAATTAACAAAACCAAACATAACCCAAAGTAAATAGGTTTCTTACCAACATCACTATTTAAATTTAAATACCAAATCAAAAAAGTGGCATATTGCAAAATTAAAACTTACCATCACATGGATGGTAGGAAAGTATTTAACCAACTTAGCAACAACACACTTCTCTTAAAATAATTCACTCTCATTTTTTACGGTAAATTTCCACCTTGCTATAAAACAACGTAGTCCACTATGGTAATATTTTTTATATAATAAATAGTGAATTGCAAAAATCGTCCTTATGATTTAGCCAAATTACAGATTTCGTTCTTATGATTTGGAAATTGCAGACGGCCTTTCAGTGGAGAAATCTTGAGTTCATTTTAATTCATGACCAAAGTGAAATAACTATAGTCTCATCTTCATCCAGCTTTGCATTCTCCCTTTGAATTTTTATTTTTTTTCCAATTGATATACATAATCATCATCACTTTTTTCAGATGTATAAAACCAAGAATATACACAAACTTTCTTTTAACCAAATCAAGAACAGCATAACCCAAACCCATAATTCAACAAAATCAAAAACATTAAACACTTGGAACAAATTTTATCAATTTCTAAATGAAAAACACAATAAAATACTAAAATATTCAATAAACTTAAACAAATCCATAATTAAATATCAAGAACACACAACAGAATCGATCACCACAAGTAAAGAAGCTAACATGTCGGATTTTATAGGTCCGAAAATTGGATGCTCAAATTTATGTTTTGTTTGTATTTGGTTCAATCTAGTTTTACTAGCGGTTGTAAATGCCTCTACCTAGGTTTAATTTTGCCCAAGGACTAAAACGAACTTAAGGTTTTCTCATAGAGGCCGTCTGCAATTTTCAAACCATAAGGACGAAATATGCAATTTGACCAAACCATAAGGCGATTCTTGCAATTTACTCTATAATAAAGGAAAACCTTTATGACATAGAGATTTTTATAATTTTCCTTATTAGGTAATAGTTGTATTATTTAATAAAAAATAATTAAAACTTGTAATTTTATCTAGTTTGCCATAAATAATTTTAAATTTGTTTTGTTCATTTATGGATAAAAAATATAATATACATATGTACACAAAATGTATTAATTGATACTTTTAGACCAAATTATAAAATCCAACACAACAACTCTTCTCTTCCTAACCCCTCATTTGTTTCATTACCCTACCATTTTGTTTTATCAAAATCTTTATCTCAATTCTTTTTATCCCCTAATCACGAAACAAACAAGTTTATGCTACCAATTTGAAGCAAATTCCATCTTAAACAAATTTGACTTTTGTTGCGGATGGATTTCTAATTTGAATTAAGTCCAAAGTGACAACATAATAACAAGTTTATGCTACAATGAACAAGATAACATTTTGTGCATGCACGTATCATATGCAAATGGGTTTAATCCATATGTTGTTACTTTTTATAAAAGATTATGCTTTTCAGGAGCTCTTTTATATAGCAGTTCATTTTTGTTGATTTTATGGTGTACATGTTGGAACTTGATTGAGAATGTGTGTTATTATAAGTTTAATTAAGGTGTAGAAAACTAGAAGGGGTTGAATAGTTTACCAATTAAAACTTTGTTTTGAAACTTATTGAAAAGATCAATTGATATTGATCTTAGATATGTTAATGAAATATGCAAGCAATATGTAAAGAGTAAATAAGGAAAGAAATGATCAAACCACAACAAGTTGTTTATAGTGGTTCGGTCTACAAGGACTCTTTTCCTTGCCCTACTCCACTCCCGAGTCTCACACTCGAGAGTTTAACTTCACTAGTCAACAAGCTCCTTTCACCGGCGGAGAAAACCTTTACACTTCGCTTACACTATTTCCGACACTAAGCTAGATGTCGAGTTCTTTCCAAGGGTACAACTACTCCCACACACAATGTATTTTGAGGACTAAAATACTAACCACTCACACTCACAAGATTATGATGGTTTAATACAACAATGAAGTATGAATCAACACTAGATCATACAACACTAAACAAACAAGACTTCCAACTTCTCGTTTGAAGCTTGAATGTGACTTGATCTTCTTTGCTACAAAAGAGATCACTAATATGATATGAAACTGAGTTAGAAAGGTTAGAGAGAAGATATGTAAGAGAGTATGATAGAAAGGGATGAAAACTACTTGGTTTGGCTTTGCTATTTATAGCCAAAACCATCGCAAAAGATCCACGGACCGCGGACCCCTTAAAAGGGTTCCGCCTGTTGTGGATTTTGGTGCCGCGGGTCCGACAAAGAAGATATCAAAATCTTTGCCAAAGTCAACCATATCTATGTAAGATTGTGTAAGATATGAAGAGTACAAATCCACACAAAATATCTAATGAAATCTTTCAATGATTTCCATGATGCATCACATGATGTCATATGTTGTACTTCTATTTTAAGAAATATGCAAGTACTTAAGTAGTGTTTGGTTTTAAGAACCTAACACATTCTAAAAACTACTATCATACATAATGATTAGAGTCATATTAAGATATAACTAATCATAAATGTAAATGCTTGAATGATGAAGATATTGTTTGAAAAAGCTTGTTTTAATATCTATTAAACTTGACAAGCTTTAAGCTTTTATACAAATTAAATTTACTTTTGTCGTTAACAAAACTTAGGTAAAGATCAAAAATATAAATAACGTTTAATGACGATATTTGTATTAACAATCTCCCCCTTTTTGTTGAGGACAAAATATAAATTTTATTTTTATAAAAGATACAAAGTTTGTGCAAGAGTTATAAAAATATTAGTTTTAGAACTTGAAAAGGAAATGATAATGTAAGTGTATGATGTTTGACTTTTCGTAAAGTCAAAGTATTCACTAGTTGATGCATGATGTTGACTTTTTCGAAAAGTCAGTATGCGATTGACTTTTCGAAAAGTCAAGTATTACCTTAATGAAGTATTATGTTTGACTTTTTCGAAAGTCAAATATAACAAATGTAAACAAGTTCTATATTTTCTCCCTTTTGTCTCAACAAAAGAAGAGGCGATCTTGAATGTAATGAGCCCGAGCCATTATCTCCCCCTTGATCAAAGCTCCCCCTAAATTGGGTGCTTAATGGGAAGATACATGGATTGTGAAAATAAAGCTACAAAAAAATGTTAGTAATAATGATCATTCACAAGCATTTCCAAACACTATGTAAAAGCACCAACAATATAGAAAACACCATTCATTAGTTAAAATTTTTCATGAATAAAATCATGAAAAGAGAACACAATGATGTGTTTTAGTACAAGAAAAAAAAATTAATCCTAAGAAAAGAAAAACTTAAAGATGCTAATCTATGACCATTCTAATGAGATGGTGGATGAGAAAGAGCGTTGAGACGCTCAAGGATGTGATTGAGGATGAACCTCATTTCTTCTTGAAAGTCATGGACCATAACCCGGGTCCTATCAACGGTTTGGGCCGTTTGCTCACAAGTTGAGCAACCATGCCTAGGGGGTAGTATGTTTGGGGAGGTTGTGGTGGTGGAATGGTAGATGTGTTGGTGTTGGTGGGAATGTTTGGGGTGGTCATGATGGAGGCTAGCAAAGCATTTTGCATTTGCATAGTCTCACTTAAGTGAGAATCCACCATGCCTTTGAATTGGTGGAGGTTGTGGAGTTCCGCTTGAATCTCCTCTCTTGTGGGATTAGCATCCCACATGCACTCCTCAATGTCCTCAAGATGAGGGGACATTGATGTGGGGAGTGGATGGTCCCCATACAAAGGACCATGAATGTCTTTGTGAATGGGGTGGAAGAGAAGAGGTTTAGGCCCTAATGGGGCGTTTGGGTCAAAAGATGACCGAGGTGACTCATGAGCAATCCGCTCAATTGTGCCAAAGGATGGCAATGGTGGTGGATGATTTGGCCTAGGAGGCAAGTCATCCAAGTCCTCCAAGAAAGGATTTGGTGAAGTTGGTGGAGTGGAAAATAACTCCATAGGAATGAGAGTTGGAGACCTTGGTGGTGAAGGTGGTGAGGGTGTTTTGGATGTTTGGATGGGTGCCAGTAGAGGTGAAGTTGGTGTTTTTGTAGGTGGTGGAGTGGTGATCACAATGTGTGATTGAGTAGGTGTGACCAAGGTAAGGCTTGTATCATCTCGGATGGGAGATGAGATTGTGAGTGGAGAAGACTCGGATGAGGAGCTAAGGTTAACGAAGCAACAAGGCCTCACACTAATTCTAGCGGTTTTCTTGCAAGGTTTAGGAGAGGATTTTGTCATTTTGACTTGGGTTTTCTTTGCTAGATAATGGTAAGAATGAAGAAGGTGTGAGGATGATCATGGTAAAACCTCTCAATTTATAGAAGTGAAAATTATGGAGAAATGTGTTTGATTTGATGTTAAACCATTGAAGAGATGAGGTTCCTAATGATTTGGAAGTGGGTTGAATGCTAGTCATATCACCCAAGTCAATCCATACAAGAGAGATGGAGTGAAGAAGAAAAGATTTGCAATAAATGTGTTCTAATGAGTGGAATTTCCTAACAATCGATTACCCACGGATTTGAAGGTACCAAAATTTGGTTCCTTCCTTTATGCCAAAGGGCTCCTTGGGTGGATTTTTCAAATTTTGAATTTTGGTGGAAATGGATTTCTTATATACCTAAGTGAATTATACTAGTTCTAATAAGAGTATAAACTAGTTAAGATTGACTTATAAGTAATGGATGGTAATTTGGAATCACGAAAGAGTCGAAATTCGAAAAGTTACCGGAGGATCCACGACACCAAAAATTACACGGCCGGAACCCTAAAAGGGTGTCGTCGTCCGCTGCATGTGCACGGCGGTACCAATTTACATAACGGACGGTACCAAATCGTTGGTGCCGTCTGATCCGTCCGTGTGCAAAAACTTCACAGAGTATGTTTTTAGGTGTCGGGGACTTTTCCGAAACCTGAAATTTTTCTCAAAACTTGTGACACTAAACATTTCTAGTTAGGAAAAGTAAATAACACATGTATAAACATAGTGGAGCATAGATTTTGAGCAAGGCTTTTTGATTTTCACATTATAGTGAAAATGGGTAAAATTTGATAGCATACTTGTGCTATCCCCCTGCATAAGATTGTTAGCATATAACATTGTTTTAAGTTATATCATCATCCTACACAATAAAAACAACTAAATTGTATCAAACATTCACGATAATGTATTGTTCCAAACACTCCTTAAAGTACCCTCATTTGTCCAACTTCTTGTAAATCTTGCTCATCATCCTACCAAGGCACTTGAACATTCCCTTAGTTTGCTTGAACTCTGATGATTCATTCTCGATCTCAGGAAGAGACACGTAATACTCATGAGGTGGAAGATGAGAGCTTGGAAGTCCATCCTGAGCTATTTGATGATGATGATGATGGAGTTGGAGGTTTTGCTCTCTTGCCTTTTGTCTTAGCAACTCGTGCATCACTCAAAGGTACAAAGATGTGAGGGATGAGCTCATAGTGAAGGTGCATCCCTTTTGGGCTTGGTGGAATTGGTGCAAAGTTTCTATAGAGACGGGTGAGAAGCATCCCGTATGGAAGAGCAACCGATCCTTGAGTTGGAATATCAATCATTCTCCTAGCGATGTAGTAAGCTAAATTGAATGGTTGACGGGTGGACAAGTTGTAGAGCATGTGACAAAGGCAAGCGTTAATGTGATCCCTATTTCCTATGGTGCTAATGACGTTGGCTCTAAGTAGCTCCTCCCATTTCTTAAATTCGGGCTTAAGTTCATTTAGCTCCATTCCATATGGATCTCGGTTTACCTCTTTTCCCTTTCGGGTAACTCGGGTTGTATCACCCCTTGGGTTAAATAGGTGTTCACGGATAACATCCTTATCGGCCAAACGGGTTTGGTAGGGAGGAGTGCGGTCATTGATTGCATCAAGAACGGTGAGTGACCATTTATCCGAGTAGACACAAGTCCCTCGGTTGGGAATTCCTAGCACTTGAGCAAAGTTGGCTAAGGTGATGGTGTAGTCGTTTTGATTGATTCTAAACCTAAGACAAAATTCATCATCGTCTTCATCACTAAAGCCGGTCACACTAGCATAGAATTCTAACACAAACCTAGGACAAATTGGTTCATCGATGTCAAGAAGACAATCGAATTGAATGGCGGCTAGTTCTTCACGGAGATTGGTATTTTCAAGGAAGGATGAGTGAATGGTTCTACCCTCATGGAAGTACCTTGATTCTAGACCCTAAATATTTCTACTTGTTCCTTGGAAAGTCCTTTGGTTTTGTGATGTTTGGGAATATACCCAAGGGTGTCTTTGTGATCATAGAATCTTGCGGCTACCATGGTTATTCCTAAGGACAAGAATTGATATGTTAAAAATGAGAATAAACTTTAACGTTTTGGTTCTAGTGTGTGCCTATATGAAAACAATTTGGAGTTGCGGTTATCTCGACTCATTTTATGCACAAAAATGGTTTTAGTGGGGTGTTTGGCAAATACCATGAGATAACCCAAATGCTCCTAATTCAATGTGGCTTCATTTGAATATACCCGGGAATGCATATTAGTTATGCAATACCTTTAGTATTCAAGAGCATGCAAGTGATGAAAATCTAACGTTTCTATTTGTATTAACAATGAAAAAATTGTTTTCCTACAAGTGAGAAGCTTTTCAAAATTTTTGACATGGGGTGTTTGGTTATTTGAATAAGGCCTTATATTCATTATCTATTAATTAGTGGGAAACATGATTTGTTTATGCAATATGATAATGTAGTACCTAATTTCAATGACTAGTTATGCATTTTGCCAATTGAATTCATATTTGGTATAAAAGCATACATAAAACCCCATGTAATGATTTGTGATAGTTTTGTGCATAAATAAGAATCCTAGACTCAGAATTAAGAGATAAAATGTAGTTAGGATACTTACAATGATGTTATCTTCATGATTAGTGAGTGGGAAGATGTCAATAATGAGCTTGGTTTAATGTTTACACGTTTTGGTAAAGTGGTTTTGAGGAAGAAGATGTTTTGTAGGTAGCGCTTTTGTTTCAGAGACACCACGGACCGACGGTACCAAAATTTTGGTTCCGTCCGTGTTGTCGTTTGGTGTCGTGTACTACGAGAGCGTATACAAGACAAAATTGTTTTGTTTTGACTATTCTAATGTTTTGGGCTATGTTTATCCTACATGTTTGGTTCCATTAACCCTAAACCAAGTCTAAGAAGATTAAAAGGTTCTCGCTTAAGAGGCTTAGTTAAGATGTCGGCAATGTTGTCTTCGGAGGATACTTTCTCGATTGAAATGTTTCCTTTTGAACATTGTCGCAAAGAAAGTGATGACGGATTTCAATATGCTTTGTACGAGCATGTTGAACGGGATTCTTGCCGAGATCGATGGCTCCTTTGTTGTCGCAAAGTATCACAATGTCGTTGAGATGAATTCGTAATCTCGAGAGCTTGCTTCATCCAAAGAGCTTGTTGACATGCTTTTCCTACCGAGACGCACTCGGCTTCATGAGTTGAGATGGCTAAGGCCGTTTGCTTTTGCAAACCATGAGGTGAGACAATGTCCAACAAAAGTGCAAATACCACTTGTACTTTTTCTATCGACATAATCACCGGCATGATCCGAGTCGGCATACACTATGGTTTCTACACCCGTTCCTTTGGGATACCATAATCCTAAACACGTTGTTCCCTTAATGTATCTAAAAATCCTTTTTAAGGCTTCTAAGTGTGATGCCTTTGGGTTTTCTTGAAAGCGAGCACATAGACAAACACTAAACATAATGTCGGGTCTACTAGCCGTAAGATAGAGTAGGCTACCAATCATTCCTCTATATTTAGTGTTATCTACGGATTCACCTTCTTCGTCCTTGGTGAGTTTGGTGTCCGAGGACATGGGTGTTTTAGTTGGTTTGGAATCTTCAAGACCAAATTTCTTAAGCATGTCTTTTATATATTTAGATTGGTTAAAAATATGCCATCTTCTAGTTGTTTAATTTGAAGTCCTAGAAAGAAATTTAACTCACCCATCATACTCATTTCAAACTCGTCGTGCATGATTTTAGAGAAATCATCACATAGCTCTTGACAAGTTGATCCGAATATAATGTCATCAACGATATTTGAACAATGATAATATGTGATTCCTTTTTCTGGTAAAAGAGTATTATCTACTAATCCCATAGTGTATTTGTTATCAATAAGAAAAGTCTTAAGTCGGTCGTACCAAGCTTTTGGTGCTTGCTTAAGACCATACAATGCTTTCTTGAGTTTGAAGACATGATGTGGTTTCTCAAAGTCGGTGAAACCGGGAGGTTGAGCAACATACACTTCTTCGTTAATAAACCCATTAAGAAAAGCACTTTTAACATCCATTTGAAATAATTTAAAGTCATAAGCACATGCATAAGCAAGTAATATTCTAATAGATTCGAGTCTAGCTACCGGAGCATAAGTTTCATCATAATCAATACCTTCTTGTTGATTATAGCCTTGTGCAACAAGCCTAGTTTTGTTTCTAGATACTATACCATTTTCATCCATTTTATTTCGAAAACCCATTTCGCTCCAATTATGGTTTGATCTTTAGGTTTTGGAACTAATTTCCAAACATCATTTCTAACGAATTGGTTTAATTCTTCTTGCATGGCAATTACCCATGATTCATCTTTTATTGCTTCATTTATGTTTTTCGGTTCTATGGTGGATACAAAACAAAAATAATTACTTTGATTTTGGGCTTGTGACCTTAAGGTTCTTTGATTAAGTTGTCCTATGACCTTTTCTAAAGGATGACTTTTAGATTCTTTGATGTTGACAATCTCCTTATTTAATGGTTCATCTTCCTTGTTATTATTAATTATTTCTTGACTTTCTATCATTTGACTTTCAACTAAGTCATCATCTACCAAAGGTGATGTCTTAGAGGAGGTGGACTTTCGTCGAATGTTATGTTCAACGATTCCTCGACTATCATTGTTTCTTTGTTTAGGACAATATAAGCTTTACTAGTTTGAGAATAGCCAAGAAATACACCTTCATAAGACTTTGGGTCAAACTTGGTGAGATAATCCTTAGTATTAAGAATAAAGCATTTACAACCAAAGACTCTAAAATATCCTAACGTTGGCTTTTTACCTTTATAAAGCTCATATGGTGTTTTGTTTAAGAAAGGACGATTAAGACTCTATTCAAAATATATGTAGAAGTGTCAACGCGTTACACCAAAACTTTTGAGGAATGTTTTGTTCATTAAGCATTGTTCTACTCATTTCTTGAATTGTTCTATTTTTACGCTCTACTACTCCATTTGATTGAGGTGTTCGTGGAGCGGAAAAGTTATGTGTTATACCATTTGTATCACAAAAGTTTCCAAATTGAGTTTCGTTGTCAAATTCACGACCATGATCCGTTCGGATCGACACAATTTTAACACCTAGTTGATTTTGAATTTTCTTGCTAAGAATTTCAAATTTATCAAAAGCTTCATTTTGGTTTTCAAAACAACGTCCAAGTAAACCTTGAGTAATCATCTACTATGACCAAAGTGTATAAGTTGCCTCCGTAGCTTTTATAGCGGATGGACCAAACAAGTCCATATGCAATAATTCTAGACACTTAGATGTGGACACCATATTTTTAGATTTATGACTACTATGGGTTTGTTTACCAATTTTGCAAGCGTCGCAAAAGTGTTGGTCATATTTTAGTTTAGGTAAATTCCTAACTAGCTCTTTTGAAGATAGGTTTTGTATAAGTCTCATATTAGCGTGACCTAAGCGTCTATGCCAAAGAGATGAGCTATCATCTAATGTTGTTAGACAAAGTTTGTTGTTATATGTTTTATCTATCTTCATGACGTATATGTTATTTTTCCTAACTCCTTTAGCTATGGTGATACCATCTTTTAGTATTTTACTACCATTTTCATCAAATAGTACTTTATACTTTTTATCACATAATTGGCTAATACTAAGTAGATTAAATCCTAACCTATCCACATGAGCAACATTTTCAATAGTTAGGGAGTTATGAGCGATCGTACCTTTGCCAATGATTTTGCTTTTGAGATTACTACCAAAGTGACATTACCTCCGTCATACTCTTGGTATGATGAGAAGAGACTTTGTTGCCCGTCATATGCCGTGAGCATCCACTATCTTTTATCCATTCATCGGTTCCAATCCAACTTTCAAGCATACCTAAGAAGCAAATAACTCAAGCATTTGGTCCCCAATATCTCATGGGTCCGTTTGGGTTAAACATACCATTTATTTGATTCATGTATGGAAATGATGGGAAAGAGTTCCATGACATGTAATCTGGAGTTTGATATGGTCTAGGAAGTTTTGATTCCAACCATTGTGTTGGTAGTTGGGTTGTACGTTGTGGTTGCTCTTAGGAAAGGGCGTTTGGCAAAAGGTGCTTTATATCGTTGTTGAGTAGTTTTGATCTAAATTCATTTTAGCAAGTCCTACTCCCGATGTAACAAATGGTTTTAGTTTAACACTATCCTTGGTTTTCTTTGTTACTTTGACAAATTCAAGACGGTCCAGATTACGAACATTCTGTCTCATCAAGTACCCACGGCACCATTTGTTTCAACGGACGGAACCCTTATTTTGGTTCCGTCTCGTCCGTGTTGTCTTCGCAGTAGCTTTTGATGATTGTTCGTCCTTTTCGGCCGCTTTTGTTTTGACTCTTTGGAATTAATACTTCATTAAATCCTAGCCCATTCATGTCTCCCGGTGTTTTATGGATTTTAACTATTTCATCGGCAAGAGCGATGTTTTGTTAAACCTTTTAAATTTAGAATTATTTTCGATTAGAACATCTTGTGTGAGCTTTAGTTTTTCTATTTCAAGATTAAGCTCTTGACATGATTTACAACCATCGTCATTTGCTTTTCCTTTTCAAGTCGTTTTGCTTTTCTTTTAACTCATAAACTTCATTTTCCAAAAATTCCTTTTGGTTTTAAAAATTTATTTTTAGTTATGATTTTTAGACTTAGCTCACACAATTGATTATATTGTTTTTGCAAAGTGTCATCATCAATAGAAGAGTAAGAAGAGTCGGAAAGTACCTCGCTTGACTCATGTGCCATTAGAGCGATCTCTTCCTTGCTTGATTCTTCATCGCCTTCACTATCACTCCAAGCACCACTTACAAAAGCTCGTTGAGTTTTGCTTTTAGGTGGCTTGGGACATTCTCCTATGAGATGATTTGCATCACCACATCTAAAACACTTTCTTTCACCTTTACCCTTTTGTCATCCCGATCTTTTCGAATGGCTTCTTTTCTTCTCGAGGTTGTCTTACGAACTTTCCTCTTCTTCTAAAGAACTTCTTAAAATCTCTAACGGCCATGGCATATTCCTCATCTTCACTACCGAGCAAGATTCGTCATCATCACTTGATTCCGCCTTTGCTTTTAGAGCAACGGATTTGATCTTCTCCTTCTTCCTTTGATGATCTCCGAATCTTTCTCCATCACCATTTCGTGTACTTTGAGGTTACCGATTAGCTCGCCTAGTGACATTTTGAGAGATCTTTTGATTCTTCAATAGCGGTCACTTTAGCTCTCCATTTGGGATGGAGTGCTCTAAGAAATTTCCGACAAAGTTCTTACTACGAAAAGATTCATCAAGTGCTTTAAGTGATGTAATAATAGTATTAAAGCGAGCAAAGCCACAATCAATGGTTTCATCTTCGTGGATAACAAATTGTTCATATTGTTGAACAAGAAGATCAATTTTGTTATCCTTGACTTGTGAATTACCTTGATGTGTAACAATCAAAGATTCCCAAATATCTTTGGCGGTTTCACACATAAAAATTCTTTCATATTCTTTTCTAGGTAAAGCATTGTAAAGCATCATTTTAGCTTCATTATTTTTAGCAACTAATTTCTTTTGTTCATCAACGAAATGTCCTTTGTTGTAGAACTAAAATCCCTTTAACAATAATAAACCAAAGATCTATATCTTTTGACTTTACATATGTTTCAAAACGGTTTTCCAATAGATAAATCCATTGGTTTCAAAGAGTGGTGGTCTTTGCATAGATTGCCCTTCTTTAAAGTTTTCGTAATCCATGGATCGTTTCAAGTTTATAAAATACAAATTATTTTAGAAATTCTTGAGCAACGAGGCTCGTACCAATTGTAGAAAACTAGAAGGGGTTGAATAGTTTACCAATTAAAACTTTGTTTTGAAACTTATTGAAAAGATCAATTGATATTGATCTTAGATATGTTAATGAAATATGCAAGCAATATGTAAAGAGTAAATAAGGAAAGAAATGATCAAACCACAACAAGTTGTTTATAGTGGTTCGGTCTACAAGGACTCTTTTTCCTTGCCCTACTCCACTCCCCGAGTCTCACACTCGAGAGTTTAACTTCACTAGTCAACAAGCTCCTTTCACCGGCGGAGAAAACCTTTACACTTCGCTTACACTATTTCCGACACTAAGCTAGATGTCGAGTTCTTTCCAAGGGTACAACTACTCCCACACACAATGTATTTTGAGGACTAAAATACTAACCACTCACACTCACAAGATTATGATGGTTTAATACAACAATGAAGTATGAATCAACACTAGATCATACAACACTAAACAAACAAGACTTCCAACTTCTCGTTTGAAGCTTGAATGTGACTTGATCTTCTTTGCTACAAAAGAGATCACTAATATGATATGAAACTGAGTTAGAAAGGTTAGAGAGAAGATATGTAAGAGAGTATGATAGAAAGGGATGAAAAACTACTTGGTTTGGCTTTGCTATTTATAGCCAAAACCATCAGCAGCATCCACGGACCGCGGACCCCTTAAAAGGGTTCCGCCCGTTGTGGATTTTGGTGCCGCCGGGTCTGACAGCAAGATATCAAAATCTTTGCCAAAGTCAACCATATCTATGTAAGATTGTGTAAGATATGAAGAGTACAAATCCACACAAAATATCTAATGAAATCTTCCAATGATTTCCATGATGCATCACATGATGTCATATGTTGTATTTCTATTTTTAGAAATATGCAAGTACTTAAGTAGTGTTTGGTTTTAAGAACCTAAAACATTCTAAAACTACTATCATACATAATGATTAGAGTCATATTAAGATATAACTAATCATAAATGTAAATGCTTGAATGATGAAGATATTGTTTGAAAAAGCTTGTTTTAATATCTATTAAACTTGACAAGCTTTAAGCTTTTATACAAATTAAATTTACTTTTGTCGTTAACAAAACTTAGGTAAAGATCAAAAATATAAATAACGTTTAATGACGATATTTGTATTAACAAATTGTTTGTTCTTCTCTACTTCAAGAGTATTTAGCATGAATAATGTGTTGTCGATTCTGAGGTATCAAAACCAGCAAGGGGGAAGGAGACATACATCTAAAAATACAACGAGTACACATGATGAACTTAACACTTGTACCTGTTTGAAGTTATCACGGGAAGACAAAGGTCATAACCGTAGAGAAACTCAATGTTTAACTCGTAGCCTTTAGTGTATTATTCCAACTATTTGAGGGAAGGATGTATTATTCCAACTATTTGGGAGAAGTGGTCTCTGGAGACTGTTGGTATGTGTTACTTCAGCTTTCAGTAGGAAGAAATATGAGAAGAATATGTGGAGCGTGAGATGATATTGCTTATCGACATCTTCTATATGATTTATGATAAAGTGCTTCCGGTTAGTGCTTCATGTACACAATGTAATGATGATTCCGATAAGATCGCAACCATTAAGGGAG
The DNA here is from genome assembly GCA_022545495.1 of Chrysanthemum lavandulifolium. Taxonomy (NCBI): domain Eukaryota; kingdom Viridiplantae; phylum Streptophyta; class Magnoliopsida; order Asterales; family Asteraceae; genus Chrysanthemum; species Chrysanthemum lavandulifolium. The sequence continues at coordinate 41,041,931 of CM040243.1, forward strand.
AGATATGTGTACATCTGGGTCGCACAACATACTCACATGATCAAGCTTAATCGCTTATTCCGAGTTGACATCCGCAGAGAGATCGATGATTCAACCAGCTTATTGTGATGTCATTGTCTCTTCTCTTGTTGGGTACATGTGTACGTTATGGGATGATTGGTTATGTGTTAGATAACTGGAATGCATTTGGTAAAATGAAGGTGTTGATATATTGTTCTCCTGAATTGACAACTGCTCAAACTCGAAGAGTTATGTGTACATCGGGGATGCACAACAAGTTCATGTGATCAGGCTTAATCATTTATTTTGGGTTTGATAACTATAGAAATGATCTGTGTTAACTTGTTACTTCGGTGTTATCTTCATCTTTGGGTTCTTGAAGCTTCATACAATTAGACTGTTTGCTTCACTTCTTCTTCTTGGGGGAAATGGTCTTTTTACGTGGATTGTCGGTTTGGGGGGAAGCTACCAAAGATTCACTTTTTGAAGGCTCAAGTTCTTGCGACGATTTAAGAGCCTCGAATGCTTTGGTGGTGAAAGTTTAAGAGATGATGACTTCTACCTTCTACAAAGTCTTTGAACGATTTCCTTATCTCGGTACTCAGATCATCATCTTCTTAAATTATTTCTCTATCGTTGTAAATATTTTCAAAAAGCAAAATACAAAATATAAAACCAACAAAACAAAATAGAAAATATAAAATCAACAAAAGCCCATAAAAATCGAAAATTGAAACATCTACGGTCTTAGAAATGTCATTCAATAATGGCACGGGACTTTAGATGAAGTTCGACAGGAGGTGTAAATATTTCTTTCTAAACATGTCTCAAAAGATGGCTTACGCTTACTTGATCAGAACCCGTGTTAAACAATGGCTTGCTATTATTTCGATAGCAACCCGCTCTTCAAGGAAGGAAAGTGATGCGCTAAACCAATTTTCAAATATTTCGAGCACTTATCCCAAAAACAAAATGAGGAAAGTATGTCGAAGGACTGCTGTTCCTACTCAAATATTTTTCCGTCTAAAAATTCTTCAGAAAAATATTTGTTTTTACTTAATGGTGGTAAATGAGTTGCTTGAAAATCAATCAGATTCAAAGTTTTCGTTAAAATTGAAAACTCAATCAATGACTTCAGCGCTTTTAAACTTTTCAGAAAAATAAGTCATTGATTGAGGGGGAGAATGTTTTCAAATTTATATCATCTAACGGACTTATCTAATTATCCTAAATGCTTAACTGAAAAATGATGTTAACCTACGTTGAAGGACTAGGTGCCTAGGATATGATTGTTAGGATTAGATGATTAGAGTTTGATAAACATATTATTCCCATGCCTTTTATGATCTGATTGATATGTTGAATTGACTTTTATTAGTCGATTGCTGTTTGGGTGTTGTCAACCACCATATATCTGTTCGTGTTGACTAACGTATACAGATAAGATGGTTTATAAGAATGTTCCCGATCCGGATCCCACATAAAAAGATGATTGGATGCCGAAAGGAAAAGGTAACTATATCTTGGGTCGACAAAAGAAGAAACGGAGCTTAATCAGATCTCTCCATGGATAGTTGGCACGATAGATACAACTTCAGAGGTCTCGTTGCATCAGCAGATGGTTTTCTTTCAAACCTCCAGCAACAACAACAAAAGCAGCTCAACCACCTAACGTATCTTTGTGCAGGACAAGTAGTAAATAACTCCATTTTTAAACAATTTTAAAAAATATTGTTTTGGGAATGAAAAATATTGTTTTGAAAATAAATCGGATTCAAAGTTTTGAAATCAACCGGACTTTATTTATTCAAATCTTCAGTGATTTCAAATTAAATATTTTCAAACGATATTTCATCAAAAAGTCCGTTTGTACGTTAAAATGTGGTGATCTAAAGATTTAATGTTATGTCATGGTATGATTTCCTTTAAAAAATCACGATCTGTTAAAATGAAATCTTTTCTGTTCTTGTTTGATTGTGAAATTGTTTTATTTTACTTAAACATCTCTTAAAACAATCATACCTGACACCAACAATCTTTAATGTCTTAAAATGGTCCTTATCATCATTTTCAAAATCAAATCTTGCCACGCCTTTCCCAAAATTTTCTAAATGATTTAAATCTTTTGGGATCACAAATCTCAAATGGTTTGAAATTTTTGATCAGGGGAGAGATCGTGATTTAAATCTCTTATCTGTTTAAATGGAATCGGTTTTAATCCTTTAAAGGCACTCCTTCCTTCATGTGCCAAACGATTTTGAAATACATTATGCACATGATTGTGGAGGAGCAATTAACCAAAAACCAGAAGAGTATTTAAACAAGGCCACATATTCTCCCATATTTTCCAAACCGTATTAAATCACTTGGGATCCAAAATCTCAAAGGGTTTGATATTTTTGATCGGGGGAGAATTTGTGATTTAATATGAAATTTGATAAAAGATGATCGTTTTGATTCAAAGTGCAAGTTCTCTCTTATATGTGCCAAACTCTTTCGTATATAGATGCACATATTGAGGGGGAGCGAATGGTTTCTTAATGGCTTTTGTGATCGTGGATGTACTTCAAAAGAACTCTTTCCTCTATGTGATAAAATGATTTCAAATATTCTACGCACATATTGAGGGGGAGAATTTACCAAAGAAAATCAAATGGCTTTTTCTACGGAAATTGTGATCAAGAATATATTTCAAAGAACTCTTGCCTCCATGTGCTAAACAATTTAAAAATCATATGCACATGTTGAGGGGGAGCTTTTCTAAATGATCAAAACAATTAAGGTACAAAATGCTTTGATTTTATATCACAAGTACCTTGATTGATTTTTCAAATGATTTTTCAATTGGTTTCGTGAAGGAATGAACTGTACCAAAAGACCGACCATTTTACTTTATGCATGGAGTTATAAGGATGGTGAGGTTAGGTATTATTTCCCACGATCCGCCAGAACCGGAGGGATCTACCCAGGGACAATCCACTAGATAGTGTAGAGTCCTTAGGTATATTGAACAAAGGAGAAAAGTGAGAATTGGGAAGAGTGCGGATCGAGATAGAGCTAGAACTCGAATAAACCCAACAAGGTTCTAGTTATGAAGTCTCGTAAGCATTGAAGGGTTGAAGAATGAAAAGAAATGAAATGAGAAAAGGGTGAAAAGAAATAGCCTCCATTAATTCAACCTTAGGCGTAAACCGGTTCAACACATATGCTACCGGTGGTTACTAAGGTAACACCGGTATTGAAGACAAGACGTCATGGACCCAAAGTGACGCACCGCACTAACTTCCCAAGCTACTCAAGTTCCTCTTAAAAGGACTTGTTTCATTCTCACGAGGAACCTACATAATCTATCGACTTTCTATTAGAGATTGTTGATATTGAAGAAGGAGACCCTCTCCCTAGTCTCCGACATAGGAACCAAATGTCCACAATTGAGTCTAGAGCCAAGAGATCATCCACAATATCTCATTAGGACACATTATTCTTGAAGACTTACTGTTTCACACAATGTGGAAAGTGAGTATATATTAAGAGTCCTACGCATTATCCTTGTGGTATAGCCAGAACATCCGAGTGATATATTAAATATATTCACGATGAAGATGGAAAGCCTTCTAGAGCCAACATCAAACAAGCTCTTGGTGGGTGACATGTGAGATCTTTTATAAAGATCAAACTTGTGACAACTGGATAGAAACAATGGGGCGATTCATTCTTGAATCAACCTTGGTCCAGGAAATGAATTGACGTATACTTTTAGAAAAACCGTTCGATGTGCAAATCTTCTTTTCTCTAGCACATCGAATGTGTATTCATATTTCAAATTCAAAAGTATCTCGATTGAAAAATACTTTTGGAAAAACCGCTCGATGTGCAAATTTCTTCTTTTCTAGCACATCGAATGTGTACTCTTTTCAAATACAAAGGTATTTTGATTGAAAATTGATCTTTCTCATAAAACCTTCATCGTATTGCAAAACTCTTTCTTCTAAGCAATACGCGATTGTTTTCAAATCAATTTTTCATCAATCGCTGAATCTCAATTCATTGGTTCACTCACTCCGTGTTGTCTTCTTTGAGACATTTCGGTTTGAGAACGCCTAGAGTCTGTGAAACCCCGTCAAAGAGATTCTTCGAATTGTACCTAATCACAAGATTTGTAATCGATCAACGGGAACCGTGGGCGTGTACCTCAATTCAACGAAGTGATCAAAGACACTTTCGCACTTTGTTGCTAATCACAGTATGCGTGTACACCCGACGCTTGCGGTGATCAAAATGGAGATGTCAATCCATAGCCGCATGCTCACACAACACATTCATTTCTAAAGAAATCATGATAAGTGCATCAACGAACTGATATTATCACTCCATGCTTCACTACGCCGCCAATATCATGAATCAACTAAAGCTTCCGCTACTCTGATGAGAAGATATCATGATCTAGAATGTGAGCATGTCGGTCCAAAAGTCACAACATCACATGATGGCAACACAATAAAGGGTGATCCAGAGATTTATTGTAGCCGATGATCTCGAATAAAACTCAAGATCATCAAAGATGTGGATCGCTTAAAGGCCTCCACTAAAAGTACAAAGTTATCGGACTTTAAAGAATCATCGCTAAAGCACAAAGATGCGATGTTGAAGAATTAATGTCTACGAGCTCAAGACCAAGATTAAATAGAATTCTAGGATTCGAAATGTAAAACATGGGGTGACCTCCTTGGGAGATTGTTAGAATTAGAAATTCCATAGTGAAGTATCGGTCACCCCAAATATTATCTAGCATAAGTTAGCTCGTAGACATATCGTTAGTTACGTTATTTGTTAGTTTATTAGTTAGTTATTAGCGTAGTTTAGTTTAGTGCAACACCGTGGAGGAAGGACGGTCTTTACCCACTGTATGCTCGATCCACATCCGTTAGGAGGACGTATTGTATGTAACTATAAATACCATCTACCTCCCAAGGTAGAGGTTTGGACCTTTCACTCAATCTAACCTTTCTTTCTTTGTTTACTTTCTCTCCTTAGAAAGGCTCCCATCTTCTACTTTCTCTCTCTAAACTCTTAAACCATACGCCTCATTTATGTTATGATATGATGTATTTGTGAAATCCAATGTGTAACACATATTTTATGTCATTTATATGGATATATACTCTTATTCCTTTATATTTCGTTTTCAGGTAAAATATGAACATTGGAGCTTAGAGACGCGGATTTGGAGATTTTCCTAACGGTTTTATCTTAGTATGCTATTAATGAAGAAGCTATGGCGTAACTCATATTCTCAATTACGCTGTAGCTGGGATTTTGTCAAAGAGACCAACTCAACTTCAGTTACGGCGTAACTATCAACTTAAGTTACGCCGTAGCCATCTAGGTCATGAAGAATTTCGTGCCTTCGTCAACTACGCCGTAGCCTCATCACATGTATTACGATGTAACAACCTTCTGTTCAGAAGGTATTCAAGATACGGCATAGCTATCTACTAAATTGCGGCGGAGCTTCTATTCTGGCGTAACTATTCCATAGATTACGCCGTAGTAACCTCTACGAGCTTTTTGCTTAGAAGATACTAAGGTTACGACGTAACTCTTAACTTTGGTTACGTCGTAACTATGATCAGGCCTATAAATACAAACCCTAAAATCTGCATTTTAGATCATTCACTCACAACACAAAAGGCTGAGAACGTAAAGAGGGTTCCAAGGGCAGATCATACCAAGCATACGGAGCCATCTCCAAGGGATGAATCACACTATATCGATAAGCTTTAGCGATTACTACTATATTTCACATTAATTCATGTCTTTAATTATGTTAAACATTGAATTCATTGTGTCTTTTAATATGATCGGCTAAGCACCCTTGGTGCTAACCTAGTTATGATTCCTTTATTGTATTGTTTGTGTTTGCATGCTTCTATTATTGTTTCTAGTGTATGCATGCATAGTTCGATGGTAGTTACCCTAGCTTCGATAGCTTTAAAGTGCGGTCATATCTAATTGTTTAGGAGAATTGACCAACTGACCCTAAGTAAGTAGGTAGAGAAGGGGCTGGTGATTGGTGCAAAACCGTCAAGTTTTCTCACGCAAGCTAGCCACTTGTGAATGACCAACCGTAAGGAACTTAAAATAGTTCAAACACCAAATGCAATTTAGATCGAGAATACAAAGGATTCTCGGTCGTTAAGTCCCACGGAGGATGACCGGTGTTTAACACAATCGATGTCGAATAATCACTAAGGATAGTGATCAGAAGGATTTTGAGTTATTTTATAACTTACAGGGGCTTAAATGCAAATTAAAGGAAATTAAAAGATAAAATATATTAAATAAACGCTATCACTATTTTTACAATGATGTTTTTGATTTTACTTTTATAAAACTTAAATTAAAAACTACGTGACGACACAAGAAAATGTAAAAGCTGAAGCAAAGATTAATCCTAAAAATATGAAAATGATATTTTTACAAACCTAATGATAAAAGAAAATTTATAGAAAAAGAAAATTATTTTTATAACTATTTATCTAATTATTATTAATTAAAAACTATTTTTAACTATTAAATAATAACCTAAAATACAAAAAAAATAGGAAATAAAGCTAGAAAAATAAAATTATGATTTGGAAAAATCTAAAATAACAAAATAGAATTTTCAAAACTATTTTATATTTTTCTCGATTATTTTCTATTTTTTATGAATTTTAAACTATTAAAACTAATTAAATTACTAAAATTACAAATTAAACTATGAAAAATCTGAAAAATGATTTTTTACTTTTTATATTTATCTAAACTTAAGAAAAATGAAAAATTATTTTTTTGAACTTTTTCTGATTTAATTGCAATAAAAGCTAATTAAAAAAATCCTAAAAAATGTTTTAAATTAAGAGAAATAGCAAACAGTGTTGGAAAATTATGAAAATTTCAGGAAAAGTCTAATTTAATATGTTGAATCTAAGAAAATAGAAAACAATTGCTTATGTGGAAGAAAATGAATCGCCATGCAAGTGCTTATGTAATAAGCACTTTGAATAAGCCAAATGAAAACCAAAGTCCACAACAAGAATACGTAAGCTATAATATGATAAGAGAACTCAAAATGAACTAAAACAACTATCCTAAACTATCGCATCACCACCACACAGATTTGATTGTTTTGATTTAAGATGCTAAAACAGCTTCGAGTGCCACTTTTAAGTCGGAAGATAAGCACTTAAATAAGCCGGAAATTGGAAAATGCATTATTGGGGACTAAAGAAGACCGGCTAAGAACCCTTAAACCAAAAATCAAACCTAGTCAAGCTCTATTGAGCTTGGGACAAGCCCCAGAAACATCGAGAAAACTCAAGATTGATGAGTTTTGTGAATGGCACTTATACCCTTTTGACAAGCTTTTTTGAGCTTATAAAATTACTAAAATCTACTAAAATAACAATAAGAAAATAGACCATTGAGGTTTTAAGAACCAAAAGTCTCACTTGATTTGGACCAATAATGAACCCGTGAAAATCCTCTAGTTGGGTGAAACCGGTATTTTCAAGTTTATTCGACTTTGATGATTTTGAAACTTTGACTTTGTGAACTTTGGAACCAATTTAAGGACCGAGAATGGTGTAATATGATGAAATGGAACTGAATAAGGCTAAATCTATGTATTCTAAACACCAACAAGCTTTTGATTTATGAAAACTACAATGACATGAACTTAAAGGTGTTAAGGTTTGATTTTGACTTTGGTGATCGTGATAGACAGATGACTGACCAAATGACTCAAGTAACCTATATTGAGACTAAGTAGATAGATATCAAGCACAAACCATGGCTCAATCTCAACCAAGCAACTGATCCAAACACACCTTTTTATAACTGATTTGTAAATGATTTCACTTAAATGTTGAACTGACTTATGCTACTTGTTGAGACTGATTAAATATGACTTAAATGACAGTGAAATGAACATATATAAACTAAAGCTACTAATGAATCAAGACAGATAAAGGTTATGCAAAATTATACTAATATTGAAACTGAGTACAACACTCACAAGTATCCAGCCTGTTAATGCAGCTTAAACAGAACCCAATATATGCTATTCTATATCAAATCCAACCCAAACACTGCTCTGCAACAACCAATATCATCACCATGCCTGCTTGACCCAAATGTTCTGCACAGTTGACTTTCTTTGACCAAAACCAAACTTGATTGAAACTGTTTTCCCAAGCTTACAAAAAACTATATTGAGATTATATAAGCTTGTTTGAGCTTATAAATGTCGATTGAAACTTTAAGATCGATTTAAAATTGAAAATTGAAACAAAGGGACATGAAACATGAATTGTAAACTCAAACTTGAATTGATGCTTGATAACAGTTAAAGTACAATGAAATACTTAAGTTTTATATAATTAAGCTTGAAATTACAACTTTAAAGCTACTTAAGACATTTTAAGAAAAATACGACATACTTAAAATTAAAAAACTAAAGACTGCTTTCTCTCTTGCTTCTCTGCCTCTTTTATACACCAATTAGCTTCCACGTGTCCTTCTGATTGATTCCCACTAACATTTGTAGCCATTGGATGCGTAGAATTGATCTTGGCCATTTGATCATTTTTGGCGGGAAATGGCTATTTGACATGTGGCTCTGTGTTTTAGCAACTAGGGGGGGTGGCATTTATTGTAGTGGTTTGTGATGATGAGGGGGTGGGTTTGAGGAGAAAAGGGAGGCTGAGGTGATGGGAGAGAGCCTGTTGCAGGCAAGTGGTGGGAAGAAGAGGAACGGTGGACAGGTGGAGGGAAAGTTTGCAGCTTTTGACTTTGTTTGACCTGGGGGTTCAAAACAGGCTAATGACAGGGGGTCAAAGGTATAAGTGGCAGGGGTCAAAATCTAATTGACAAGGCATGGATTGATTTTAATGATAAGGACCAAATTGTAATTCTACCAAACTAAAGGGACCATAGCTGCCAATTTATCAAAGTTATCACAAGGACCAAAATTGACAAGTTTCAATAGTACAAGGACCAGTTTTGACATTTTCAATTTTCCAGGGACCAAACTTGACATTTTTGAAAGTTGAGGGACCTTTTCTGCCATTTAACAAAAGATTTATTCAAGGACCATTTTTGATAACTTAGAATATTTCAGGGACCTTGAATAACATTTTTCTTTATTTTGTTTTACCAGGACTGTTTTTGACAACTTTTGAAACTTGGGGACTAAACCGCCAATTATGCAAACTTGATACGCTTTTCACCAAATTTTGATATTTTGCATTTAAAACACATAAAACACTTATTTGTGATATTTTTATCATTTTGATGCATTTCGAGTGTTTTCGGATGTTTTGCGCTTTAAATGGTACAAAAATGATGAGTATTTAGACACTCATCAATCCCCACACTAAGATATTGCTAGTCCCTATCAATGTTTTGAGAAAATTAATGGATTTCAATCTCTTTACCAAAAGCCATTACTTCGAGTAGCCAAATGTTTCGCTTCAAGTAAGAACCTTGGTACATCGATAACCAAATGATTTTAAGCAAATCACCGCCTTCCAACGGATTTGATTTGTCTTTACCGTAAGTCGTTGCTTCGGACTAGCCAACTCTTAGATAATATATCTTTGGTGAGTCGATTACCAATTATGGTTTTTAACCGCCTTTAAAGTCTAAAGACTAAAAGCGCTCAAACACAAATGCAATTAAGATCGAGAGGAATATAGGGTATTCTGGTCGTTAAGTCCCACGGAGGATGAATTGGTGTTAAAACACTTAATCAGATGGTAGAATGATTACTAAGGATAGCAATCAGTAAGGTTTTGATTGGAAAATTATACTAAAAGAGAAAATCTGCAAATTAAGGCGACTTAAATGCAAATTAAAGGAAATAAAAGATAAAATCTATTAAATAAACGCTATCACTATTTTTAAAATCGATGAACGTTTAAAAACTACAACTTAAAACTTACGTTTAAAATAAAATAACGTCTACGTACAAAATAAAAAGTGAGTTTTAAAGAAATAAAAGACCTATAAAGATAAAAATGATACTTTTGGAATCCTAATAATAAAAGAAAATTATTAGAAAAATAAAATTATTTTTACAACTATTTATTTATTTATTATTAATTAAAATCTATTTATTAAGTATTTAAATTGCACTAAAATACAAGAAATTACAAAATTAACCTAGAAAATGAAATTATAACTTGGAAAAATCTAAAATATGATAAAACTTATTTTAAAACTAAAAATATATTTTTAGACTTATTATCTATTTATTATTAATTTAAAACTATTTAAAACTAATAAAATGCTAAAAATACTTTTTAACCCAAGAAAATTATGGAAAAATACTTTTATCACTTTTATATTTATCCTAACCTAAGAAAATTGAAAAATCATTTTTTGGACTTTTATAATTTTTAGTATTAAAAGCTATTTAAAATACCTAAAAGCTGCTTTTAATTAAGAAAAATAGCAAATGAACTTGGAAAAATCTGAAAATTTCAGGAAAAGTTTATTTTAATCTACTGAATCTAGGAAAAATAGAAAAACATGGTCTTGTGTAGAGAAATAAGCTACTGCTATGTAAACTGCTTATAAATAAGCACTAGAAAAAGCTAAATGTTGACCAAAGACTACCAATCCTTCACAGAAGCTATATTAAGCTATAATAACTCTATTTCAACCAAAAACAACAAGCTAGAACTTCTGGATACAAGTTTAACACAGATTTGAGTTTTTAGCTTATTTATGAAAACAGAAATTTGGTGGTGACTTTAAGCTGATGCACAGGACACTCAATAAGCTAAAACTGAAAAGCCATATTTAGAACTTGTTCTAGACCTGGGTGACTACCTAAATACCAAAGATGATGGCCAGGCAAGCTAACATGAACTTTTGAGAGGCTTTTCCAAAACCTGAGATTTCACTGATTAAAACTCAGTCAATACTGAGTTTTTTGGACAAAATGAAAAGCTCAAGCAGCCTTGGAAAATAAGCTCTAAATTGAAAAATGACACTTAAGACCTTGAGACAGCTTGGATGGCTTCTCAAAAAGCTAAAAATCACAGGCTATTTATTACTAATAAGCTCTCTAAGAGCTTATGAACTTGCTACCAAATCTGATGCACAGGGCACATATGACTTTTATAGAAAACTTAAGGTTTGACTTTAATGAACTTATAATCAAATTTATAGATTAAACATGTTATATTAAGGTGTAATAAGATTATACTAAGCTATATTAACTATTTTAAGCTAATATGATGACTCTTGCTACTAAAATTCCTAACAATTGGACGGATCAAGTTAAGTTGAGAGTGATTTTGACTTTTTATGTAATGAGCACAGGTTTTCTTTGTTAAACTGAGTTATATAGACCAAGTTAGACACAAATTAACCACAAGTACAGATCTGCACTGCCTTTTACACAGAGAAACAAGATAAACCAAACACTCCTTTATATGGTGAGTTGATGTTTTCAAAGATAATCACCGATTAAGACCAAGATTTTGATTAAAACACGATATTATCACTTATTTAGGCGAATAAGCATTAAACCATATAAATAACAACATAATATTGAGAAATTAAAACTATGCTAAATTAAGCGCTAAGATGAGTTTTTTATAACTTCAGATTTAAATTAACAAACTACTAGTTTTAAAACTTAAATACACTAAATTATGACTAATGAGCACTTAAGAAACAGATATTTCACTTTTTAGACAACTAGAACATATAAATGCAAAAATTGATCAAAAGGCTTACAACTGATATTCCAATTAAAAGCTAAGAACCAAGATCACCAACACAACCTAAAGCTTCCCATGAAGCACTAATCCCAAGGCAATCCCAAATACACCTTGCTCCAGCTTGCTAGAACCTTGCACCATGATTTCTGATTTTTGAGCTATTTAATTAGTATTTTGTGAATTTTGGATTTGGCTACCAATCTTGCTTTTAAGGTTTCTAAAAGCTTTGATAAGCAATAGGGAGCTTATGTGTACTACGAGTCCAAACTAACAACTAATTAACATCATTCAACATTTTGAGATTTCGATAAATAAGAAAAATTGCATAACTTGATAAAAGACTTGAAACCGAAATTGAGTACTTGCAAAGTTTTCTTTCACCTTAAAACATAAAATACAAAGCTTAAAGCTTTTACAAACACTTGAAATTTAAAGGTTAAGCTAAAACGACATTCAAATTTAAAATTACACTAGATACTTAATTACATTGGACCAAACTTGATATATATTGACTTAAATCTTCTCTTGTCGACCTCGAAGATATCCCACCAACATCCGACCCTTGATTTCATCCGATAGTCGAATTGACACATGGCGATTTTGGCGCCATTTTTCAAGGAGTGGGTTTTCCATTAATTGAGTTTGTATTGGAGTGGAGGTGGAGGGAGAGAGGTGGGAGGTGATGTGGAGGTGGATAGGTGGAAAACCGGTGGTTAAAACCACTTGGTTTTGGTGAAACAGTTTGGGAGAGAAGGGTGAATAGTAAGCGGTTTTAACCGTTTAAAATTTGGGCGGGTCTTGTGTTTTGGATTTGGATTGGGCTTAGTGTAATAATATAGGATCCGGATTGGCTTATTTTAACAACAAGGACAATATTTGCAATTTAGCCAAAGATGAAGGGTTGGTCTTGAACATTTTCCCAAGCTCTCATAAGGGTTAAACCTGCCACATAATAATAGTACAAGGACCTTTGATGTTAATTTCCATTTTACAAATCCAGGACTAAAAGCGTCAAGTTTTAAACTTGAGGACCAAATATGTAATTTTCTCAAAAGTTTATCATAAGGACCATTTTGTCAAATATGAATAGAACAAGGTTTATTTTTGATAAATTTCAATTTTGAAACCTTAAGGACTATTTTTGACATTTTTCCAAAGTTCGAGGACTAAAGTTGTCATTTTGTGATTTTTAAACTTCAAAGGGTTTATTTTGACAACTTTTGAATCTCTTGGACCTAAAATGATATTTTACAAGCTTTTGAATTTCAGGACTATTTTTGACATATTTTCAAACTTGGGGACTAAAGCGCCAATAATGCAAACTTGATACGTTTTTCATCGATTTTGATGTTTTGCATTTAAAACATATAAAACACTTGTTTGTGATATTTTCATCATTTTGATGTGTTTCGAGTGTTTTCGGATGTTTTGGCATTTTAACAATATAAAATGATGAGTATTTAGACACTCATCAATCCCCACACTAAGATATTGCTAGTCCCTAGCAATGATTTGAGAAAACATAATGGATTTTAAACTCTTTACCAAAAGCCATTACTTACGGAGTAGCCAAATGTTTCGATTCAAGTAAGAACCATGGTACAACGATAACCATGTGATTTTGAGCAAACCACCGACTTTCAACGGGTTTGATTTGTCTTTACCGGAAGCCGTACCCTTCTGGACTAGCCAACTCTTAGATAAATTATCAGGATTATCTTTGGTGAGCTGAATACCAATTATGGATTTTCCACTGCCTTTACCACAAGCCATAATCTTGCGGGCTAGCCAACTTTTCACTAGTTTAAAGATATGGTGAGTTGAACACCATACAATTTTAGGCAAATTGCAAGCCATAAACGGATTTGAGATATCTTTACCAAGAGCCGTTTGCTCATGGATTAGCCAATCCTTATGTGGGTTAGACATGGCGGACTGATTACCATTTGCTGAGTAAGTGAAAAACACTTACTCCAAAAAAAATTTTGGCCAAAACGGGGAATTGGGTGAAATAATTACATGAAATTCGTGAGAATTCCCCCACACTAAGAAATGAATATTGCCCTCAATATTCAAAGTACCGCGGTTATGCCGAAACAAAGAACATAAAAGGGAAATACTACGGCCATTATTTTGTTTTTGATATATACACATTTTTTTTTTTTTTTTTTTTTTTTTTTTTTTTTTTTTAAAATAGAAAGATTGAGAATATACAACAGTGTGGGTAGACTCCCCCACACTAGGGTGATAGAAAGGGGATAAGAAGACAGAAATATGGGTGAAAACCCATATGGTGCGTGCTACTATTTTTGATTCCCGAGTCACTAGCTTGACTCGATCCCCGCATTCATTGGTTCATGGGGAATGTTTGTAGATCCGGGACAACCACAGATGGAATGTCCTCTCCAAAGTAATGCTTTAATCGATGACCATTTACTTTAAAATTAGGACCATCAGGTTGAGATAACTCAATGGTGCCATAAGGATAAACCTTGGTAATGGTAAATGGACCGGACCAATGGACTTAAGCTTTCCGAGAAAATCTTCAATCTAGAGTTGAAAAGAAGGACTCGATCACCAACGTTGAAAACGCGGTTCTTGATCTTGGAGTCATGAATCTTCTTTGTCTTTGCTTGTAGATCAAAGAGTTCTCATAAGCTTGATCACGAAGTTCATTTAGTTCATTCATTTGAACTTTTCTATGATCACCTACCGTCTCAGTATATCGAAGTTTGCATGCTTTAAGGCCCGATAAGCCTTGTGCTCTAGTTCAATCGGAAGATGACATGCTTTTCCGTACACTAGCTTGTATGGAGTACACCCAATTGGTGTTTTGTAAGTCGTCACGAAAAGCCAGTGCGTCATCGAGTTTATCCGACCAGGATGCACGATTTTCACCCATCGTCCTTTCAAGTATTCTTTTAATACCACGATTTGAAACTTCCACCGCCCACTTGTTTGGGGTGGTATGCAGATAGATAGACGGTGGGTAACACCATACTTTTGCATGACTCTTTCAAATTGGTCATTACAAAATGTGTACCACGATCACCGATTATTGCACGAGGAGTTCCAACCGGCAAAGAGAGCTTTCAAAATTTCACAACTACTCGGGCATCATTTGTGGGTAAAGCTTTTGCTTCAACCCATTTTGACAAATAATCAACGACCACGAGTATGTACTTGTTACCACGAGACGAAGGAAATGGCCCCATAAAATCAATACCCCGGATGTCAAATATCTCACAAACTTGAATTGCATTTTGTGGCATTTCATTCCTTTGAGATATATTTCCATAACGTTGACATGAATCACATGTTTTGACAAAATCATGGGCATCTTTATAGATTGTGGGCCAATAAAACCCGGAATCAAACACCTTTTTGGCGGTGTAGTTTGGACTATGATGGCCCCCGGTGGGTCCAGCATGACAAGCTTTGAGAATGTCAAGAGCTTCTTGTCCATAAACACACCGACGGATGACTTGATCCGCACAGATTTTGAATAGGAAAGGGTCGTCCCAGAAATAGTGTTTAACATCCTTGAAGAATTTATTCTTCTGCTGGTTTGTCATCCCTTTCACGATGAAGTTACCCGCATGGTAATTTGCAAAATCAGCAAACCATGGGGTAGAAGAGTTTCCACGAAAAGAAACCGCATTAAGTGTCTCGAGAGGAAATGTTTCATTGATATCCTTTTTCTCGAAAACATCTTGGTGAGGGTTTTCTAATCTGGACAGATGATCTGCAGCCAAGTTCTCGGCTCCCTTTTTATCACGTATGATAATATCAAATTCTTGGAGAAGGAGAACCCAACGAAGCAATCTCGGCTTTGCATCTTGCTTTGCAAAGAGATATTTTAGAGCCGAGTGATCCGTATACACTACACATTTGGTCAAGATTAAGTATGGCCGAAACTTTTCAAAAGCATACACTACTGCTAATAGCTCTTTTTCTGTGGTGGTGTAATGAGTTTGAGCTTCGGTCATAGTCTTACTTGCATAGTGAATTGGCTGAAAATGCTTATTTCTTCGTTGCCCTAAGACTGCGCCGATAGCAAAATCACTTGCATCGCACATTAGCTCAAAAGGTAAATCCCAGTCGGGAGCAACGAGAATGGGTGCTTCAGTAAGCTTTTTCTTCAATGTTTCAAAAGCTATGATGCACTCGGGTGAAAAGATAAAAGGAGCATCCTTTTCAAGAAGATGGGTCATAGGTAGGGCGATTTTGGAAAATCTTGAATGAATCTCGATAGAAACCGGCATGACCTAAAAACTCCTAATACCTTTGACGGTAGTAGGATGAGGTAATTTAGCAATAACATCGACTTTTGCTCTATCAACCTCAATCCGTTCTTTGAAATCTTATGGCCAAGGACTATGCCTTCTTTGACCATAAAGTGACTTTTCTCCCGTTTAGACAAAGATTGGTGTCTTCACACCTTTGAAGCATTTTATCTAAATGGGAGAGACATGTTTGAAACGAATCCCCAATGACCGAGAAGTCATCCATAAACACCTCCATTGTTTCCCGATCATGTCGTGGAAAATGGCCATCATACATCGTTGGAACGTGCGGGAGCATTACATAAGCCAAAAGGCATCGTCTATAGGCAAAAGTTCCGTATGGGCGGTGAATGTGGTTTTATCTTGATCCTTTGGATCAATGGGAATCTGAAAGTACCCGAGAAACCATCAAGGAAACAATAGTATTCATTCCTGCTAATCTCTCAAGCATTTGGTCCATAAAGGGTAGAGGAAAATGGTCTTTTCGGTGGCGTCATTCAACTTACGATAGTCAATGCAAACACGCCATCCGTAACCAATCGAGTTGGAATTAACTCGTTATCTTCATTTGTGACAACAGTTATGCCACCCTTTTTAGGAACACAATGAATTGGGCTAACCCAAGGACTATCCGAGATAGGGTAAATCAATCCTGCATCAAGAAGTTTGATAACCTCTTGTTTGATAACATCATGGATTTTGGATTCACTCTTCTCGATGTTGAGCTGCGGCTTAAAGTCATCCTCCATCAAAATTTTATGAGTACAAAACTCGGGGTTGATACCTTTAATGTCGGAGAGTTTCAAGCAATTGCTTGCTTGTGTGACTTCAAGATTTTAATGAGAGCGACTTTTCATTTTACTCAAATCTCTAGCAATAATGACCGGTAATTTATCATCACCTTCAAGAAATGCATACTCGAGATGAGGTGGTAAGTCCTTAAGCTCAACCTCGGAAATTCTTGATTTTCTCAACCGACTTGACTTCCTTGTTATGAAGTTTGATGGAAGGGAGAGGATGAGAAATGTCATGATTTAACAACTTCTCAAGAAGAAAATCTCCTCAGTTTAATCTCATTTTGATTAATCTCATCGAGAATTGAATCACTAGAGTGAGGGCTAATGATGGATCATCATTAAGCAACTTCTCAATGAGAAGTATGTCTCCTCAATGTCAATTGGGCGTGATCAATTTCCCATGGAGCAGAATCATTTGGATAAGTATGCTTCAATCTCTTCTAAGATGAAGTCACTTTCCTCAAATGGGGTGAGAGAAGGAGTAGAATTGGCGATGATAGGTTGAGATGAATGAGTGAGATTATCACTCGAAGAATTATGATCATAACCAAGAACTTCTTGCAGTACTCTTGAAGCAACATCAATGATATCTATTCGGTTAACCGATTCGAATCATAATTTGCGGAGTACCTCGAAGTCGATCAAGGTTAAAAGTGATGACTTCATTTCCAACACGTAATGTGATTTCTTGCTCAAATACATCTATGAGAGCACGGCCCGTTCTCGTGAATCCTCGACCAACAATGAGAGGAACCCGATGATCGACATCGAAATCAACAACCACGAAGTCACCGGGAAATGGAACTTTCCTACTTTCACAAATCGTCCTCGGCAATGCCAAGAGGACGAGATATTGTACGATCTGCAAGCTCGAGAGTCATGCATGTAGGAGTGAGTTTCGGAAGAAAGTTTCTTCCATCTTGAATATGGCATAAGATTAATGCTTGCACCAAGATCTGCTAGGGCAAAGCATTCAACCATTCCCGGAATACACAAGGTAAGAGAAATTTCCGGGATCTCCAAGCTTTCGGAAGCTTTTGGGATAACCGCAGAGCGGTTCTCGTTAAGAGGAGTTTTAGCCATTTCAAACAGCTTTTCCTTGTTGCTTAACATGTGTTTGAGAGTTGATGCAAACTTGGGCATCGGCATGATAGCATCCGCAAAGCTTATGTCAAAATGTAACTCTTGGAAAATTTGGAAAAATTTGTCCATTTGATGACTAGCTTTTTCACGGAGCTTTTGCTCATTCAAACGTGATGGATAAGGAATAGAAGATTTGGATTTGGTATTTTCAATGGGAGCTACAGGTGGTTCAAAAACAACTCCTGGATTAGACTTGGGTTTCTGGACAACTTGAGGATGGACTACCAAAGGTGGGACGTGTGTGGCACTTCCATTATTAATAGGAAGTTCCTTGTCCTTTGTTTCCTTGGTAACATGACTCATTGCCACAGGAGGAGGGGGCATTGGAGTCGTAGGTCCATTGTGAGTCAGAGGTTCACTTTCCACTACCTTTGGAAGAGAAGAAGAAGTAGTAGGAATAGCGGGTCCATCATATGAAACACCACTTCGGTCGTGATCGCCTTAGCATCGCCCCTCGGGTTAGCGATCGTGTTGCTCGGAAGTTTTCACGAGCCCGAGGGTTGATCATTTAAAGACTTCTTGAGATCGGTGATCGGACCGACCAACAATCTGTTCATCTCATCTTGGGATTTCATAAACCGCTTGATAACTCATCGGATGATGGTCCCGGAGGAGTAATGATGGGAGGTGGATTAGGAGGAAATTTTGAGGTCGGGTGTTTTGATTATGACCTTGTTGTTGAAAATTCCTTGATTAGGATTCACATTCCCATGAAATTGATTCCCACGATTGAAATTGTTTTGATGAAGGTTCCTTGTTGTTGGAAACCTTGATTGGGTCCAGGATAGAAATTACCTTGGTTTTGATAACCTTGGCTCATTCTAGGTTGATTCGACTCGGTTAAGATTTTGGTTAAAACCGGGTGGTGCACGATATGTGCTAGCACGGTAGCTTGGTTCATTCGAGGACGGTATTGATTACCTCCTTGATTTGAAGTACCGGCTATAGCATTTGCTTCAAACGGACTACCATCGGTGGCGATCAGGTTGTAGTATGCATGAGGACCACCACAAGTGACACAAACTTCAACTTTCTTCACTTCACCATGTGATGGTGTTTGAGTGAATGTGACTTTCTTTTGGTTAGCAAGAACCAAAGCTCGAACAATGTCCGTGAGTTTATCAATCTTAGCATCGGTGCTAGATGTACTCACAGGAGATGAAGTAGAAGGTCCAAGATTAGGCGATTTTGATAAGTCTTAGTGCGGAAAGAACGGACACAGGACTTGTTTTCAATTATTTGTAAGGCTTCTTTGGTGGTTTTGCTAAGGAAATTACCTCCAGCGGAGGCATTCGAGAGTCTTGGTCACTTGTCTCGCACCATTATAGAAAGTATCCATTTGCATTAACTCGGTAAAACCATGATGTGGACACTTGAGGAGCAATTCTTTATAACGATCCCATGCCTCCCGAATGATTCATCAAATCTACGAGAAAATTTCATTATCTCATTCTTAAGACTTGTGGTTCGAGATGGAGGATAGAACTCGTTAACAAACTTGGTGACTAGATCCTCCCATGTCTCTATAGAACGAGGGGTTGTTTCTCAAGCCAATTCCGGCTTGTCCTACAGAAAATGGGAGCAGAAAAGCTTGATAGCCGTGTGGGACATTCTTGTACTTGATGGTCGATGCTATCTTATTGAACCATCGAATGTGTGCATGAGGATCATCCCGCTCAAAACCATAGAATTGGCTTTGGGTTACAGTTAAGCAACCCGGTTTTGAGCTCGAAGGTATCGACCACAATGGTTTGGGACAACAATGGCATCTCCGTAACCCTCGATGGGTGCTTGGAGAAGCTCATTCATAGGTTTGTCTTCGCCATTTCGACGGTGGTGGTGGTGGTAGGCGTTCCTCGACACGGTGAAGGAGCCGAACGTCCTCTACGTCTTGAGGAATGTTTCCTAGTTCGGAAAGTGGACTTGTAGAATGGAAGAGCAGTCTTGCATGCTAAGTATAAAAATCAATTTTCCAAAACAAATGAGGCAAAACACAAGTGAACTTAACCAATAATCCCAAATGAAATGGCTTCTTTAAAAAGGTACACCAAATCACAAGTGACACAAAGGCAAGTTTTAAATCGATGTTCGGGAACTTATTAATGGTCGCACCCCAGTTAGGTAGTCTGTTGCCTTGATTTGCGGTGGTTGATTTTATGTATATATTAAGTACCGGTGAAAAGACGTAGGTATGATTTGTCTTGATGGGGTTTAAAACTTTTGGAAAATATTTTGGAATCGTCTCGTTTAACCAAATCGTATCTCTTTAAGAATCACCTTAAAAGAAACACAAACTAGAAAACGTTACGATTGTTTTGTTGTTTTATATTGTTTTGGGTTTTAACACTTTAGGAAAAGTGTTAATGAACTTTTGGTTTATATTAACTTTACGAAAACTTTTACAAATTGTGGTATATGTGCAAGTGCGGTCCGATAATGCTAGAAACACGCTTCTGACCTCCCGTGGCGCCAAAATTTGATCTGCGTCAAAACAGTCAAGTCTAAAGACTAAAAGCGCTCAAACACAAATGCAATTAAGATCGAGGAATATAGGGTATTCCGGGTCGTTAAGTCCCACGGAGGATGAATTGGTGTTAAAACACTTAATCGGATGGTAGAATGATCACTAAGGATAGAATCGATAAGGTTTTGATTGGAAAATTATACTAAAAGAAAAATCGCAAATTAAGGCGACTTAAATGCAAATTAAAGGAAATAAAAGATAAAATCTATTAAATAAACGCTATCACTATTTTTAAAATCGATGAACGTTTAAAAACTACAACTTAAAACTTACGTTTAAAATAAAATAACGTCTACGTACAAAATAAAAAGTGAGTTTTAAAGAAATAAAAGACCTATAAAGATAAAATGATACTTTTGGAATCCTAATAATAAAAGAAAATTATTAGAAAAATAAAATTATTTTTACAACTATTTATTTATTTATTATTAATTAAAATCTATTTATTAAGTATTTAAATTGCACTAAAATACAAGAAATTACAAAATTAACCTAGAAAAATGAAATTATAACTTGGAAAAATCTAAAATATGATAAAACTTATTTTAAAACTAAAAATATATTTTTTTAGACTTATTATCTATTTATTATTAATTTAAAACTATTTAAAACTAATAAAAATGCTAAAAAATACTTTTTAACCCAAGAAAATTATGGAAAAATACTTTTTATCACTTTTATATTTATCCTAACCTAAGAAAATTGAAAAATCATTTTTTGGACTTTTATAATTTTTAGTATTAAAAGCTATTTAAAATACCTAAAAGCTGTTTTAATTAAGAAAAATAGCAAATGAACTTGGAAAAATCTGAAAATTTCAGGAAAAGTTTATTTTAATCTACTGAATCTAGGAAAATAGAAAAACATGTGCTTGTGTAGAGAAATAAGCTGTCTTTGTGTAACCGCTTATAAATAAGCACTAGAAAAAGCTAAATGTTGACCAAAGACTACCAATCCTTCACGAAGCTATATTAAGCTATAATAACTCTATTTCAACCAAAACAACAAGCTAGAACTTCGGATACAAGTTTAACACAGATTTGAGTTTTAGCTTATTTATGAAAATGCAAATTTGGTGGTGACTTTAAGTCGATGCAGGACACTCAATAAGCTAAAACGAAAAGCCATATTTAGAACTTGTTCTAGACCTGGTGACTACCTAAATACCAAAGATGATGGCCGATAAAGCTAACATGAACTTTTGAGAGGCTTTTCCAAAACACGAGATTTCATCGATTAAAACTCGGTCAATCTTGAGTTTTTGGACAAATGAAAAGCTCAAGCGACCTTGGAAAATAAGCTCTAAATTGAAAAATGACACTTAAGACCTTGAGACAGCTTGGATGGCTTCTCAAAAGCTAAAAATCACAGGCTATTTATTACTAATAAGCTCTCAAGAGCTTATGAACTTCTACCAATCGATGCACAGGCACATATGACTTTTATAGAAAACTTAAGGTTTGACTTTAATGAACTTATAATCAAATTTATAGATTAAACATGTTATATTAAGGTGT
Source organism: Chrysanthemum lavandulifolium (assembly GCA_022545495.1). NCBI lineage: Eukaryota > Viridiplantae > Streptophyta > Magnoliopsida > Asterales > Asteraceae > Chrysanthemum > Chrysanthemum lavandulifolium. The sequence goes on from CM040243.1 coordinate 41,063,975, forward strand.
AATAAGATTATACTAAGCTATATTAACTATTTTTAAGCTAATATGATGACTCTTGCTACTAAAATTCCTAACGAAGGGAGACGGATCGAGTTAAGTTGAGAGTGATTTTGACTTTTTATGTAATGAGCACAGGTTTTCTTTGTTAAACTGAGTTATATAGACCAAGTTAGACACAAATTAACCACAAGTACAGATCTGCACTGCCTTTTACACAGAGAAACAAGATAAACCAAACACTCCTTTATATGGTGAGTTGATGTTTTCAAAGATAATCACCGATTAAGACCAAGATTTTGATTAAAAACACGATATTATCACTTATTTAGGCGAATAAGCATTAAACCATATAAATAACAACATAATATTGAGAAATTAAAACTATGCTAAATTAAGCGCTAAGATGAGTTTTTTATAACTTCAGATTTAAATTAACAAACTACTAGTTTTAAAACTTAAATACACTAAATTATGACTAATGAGCACTTAAGAAACAGATATTTCACTTTTTAGACAACTAGAACATATAAATGCAAAAATTGATCAAAAGGCTTACAACTGATATTCCAATTAAAAGCTAAGAACCAAGATCACCAACACAACCTAAAGCTTCCCATGAAGCACTAATCCCAAGGCAATCCCAAATACACCTTGCTCCAGCTTGCTAGAACCTTGCACCATGATTTCTGATTTTTGAGCTATTTAATTAGTATTTTTGTGAATTTTTGGATTTGGCTACCAATACTGCTTTTAAGGTTTCTAAAAGCTTTGATAAGCTTAATAGGGAGCTTATGTGTACTTCTGAGTCCAAACTAACAACTAATTAACATCATTCAACATTTTGAGATTTCTGATAAATAAGAAAAATTGCATAACTTGATAAAAGACTTGAAACTGAAATTGAGTACTTGCAAAAGTTTTCTTTCACCTTAAAAACATAAAATACAAAGCTTAAAGCTTTTACAAACACTGAAATTTAAAGGTTAAGCTAAAACGACATTCAAATTTAAAATTACACTAGATACTTAATTACATTGGACCAAACTTGATATATATTGACTTAAATCTTCTCTTGTCGACCTCTGAAGATATCCCACCAACATCCAGCCCTTGATTTCATCCAGATAGTCAGAATTGACACATGGCGATTTTGGCGCCATTTTTTCAAGGAGTGGGTTTTCCATTAATTGGAGTTTGTATTGGAGTGGAGGTGGAGGAAGAGGTGGTGGGAGGTGATGTGGAGGTGGATAGGTGGAAAACCGGTGGTTAAAACCACCGGTTTTGGTGAAACAGTTTGGGAGAGAAGGGTGAATAGTGACCGGTTTTAACCGTTTTAAAATTTGGGCGGGTCTTGTGTTTTGGATTTGGATTGGGCTTAGTGTAATAATATAGGATCCGGATTGGCTTATTTTAACAACAAGGACAATATTTGCAATTTAGCCAAAGATGAAGGGTTGGTCTTGAACATTTTCCCAAGCTCTCATAAGGGTTAAACCTGCCACATAATAATAGTACAAGGACCTTTGATGTTAATTTCCATTTTACAAATCCAGGACTAAAGCGTCAAGTTTTAAACTTGAGGACCAAATATGTAATTTTCTCAAAAGTTTATCATAAGGACCATTTTGTCAAATATGAATAGAACAAGGTTTATTTTGATAAATTTCAATTTTGAAACCTTAAGGACTATTTTTGACATTTTTCCAAAGTTCGAGGACTAAAGTTGTCATTTTGTGATTTTTAAACTTCAAAGGGTTTATTTTGACAACTTTTGAATCTCTTGGACCTAAAATGATATTTTACAAGCTTTTGAATTTCCGGGACTATTTTTGACATATTTTCAAACTTGGGGACTAAAGCGCCAATAATGCAAACTTGATCGTTTTCATCGATTTTGATGTTTTGCATTTAAAACATATAAAACACTTGTTTGTGATATTTTCATCATTTTGATGTGTTTATCGAGTGTTTTCGGATGTTTTGGCATTTTAACGATATAAAATGATGAGTATTTAGACACTCACGGTGATCACCACCGTCGAATATCGAAGTTGGCATGTTTCAAGGCCCAAGATGCCTTGTGCTCAAGCTCAACCAACAGATGACACGCCTTCCGCACACAAGCTTGTATGAGTACACCGACGGGTGTTTTATAAGTCAGACGGAAGGCCCAGAGCGGCCATCTAGCTTATCCGACCAAGAGGCACGGTTTTCGCCAACCGTCCTCTCCGTAATTCTTTTAATCCCTGGTTGAAACTTCTACTTTCCCACTTGTTTGTGGGTGATACGCAGAGAGAGGCGGTGAGTTACACCATACTGCATGACTCTTTCAAACCGGTTATTGCAGAATGCGCACTACGATCACCGATTATGGCTCGTGGAGTTCCAAACCTAGCAAAAGAGATTTCAAGAATTTCACGACAACTCGAATCGTTGGTAGGCAAAGCCTTAGCTTCAACCCATTTTGACAAGTAGTCAACGGCCACGAGTATGTACTTATTATCATGAGAAGAAGGAAATGGCCCCATAAAGTCAATGCCCCGATGTCAAAAATCTCACACACTTGAATGGCGTTTTGCGCATTTCATTTCTTTGTGAGATATTCCGTGACGTTGACAAGCATCACGTGTTTTGACAAATTCGTGGGCATCCTTGTAAATTGTGGGCCAATAAAACCCGGAATCAAACACCTTTTGGCGGTGTAGTTTGGATTATGATGGCCCCGGTGGTCCAAAGATGGCAAGCTTTGAGAATGTCAAGAGCTTGTCCATAAACACACCGTCGGATGACTTGATCCGCACAGATTTGAATAAGTAGGGTCGTCCCGTAGTAATGTTTAACATCTTTGAAGAATTTGTTCTTCCGTTGGGTCGACATCCCTTTCACTATGAAGTTACCCGCATGGTAATTTGCGAAGTCGAAGAAACCATGGGTAGAAGAGTTTCCACGAAAAGAAACCGCATTGAGTGTCTCGAGAGGAAATGTTTCATTTATTTCCTTTTTCTCGAAAACATCTTGGTGAGGTTCTCTAATCGGACAGATGATCGTGACCGGGTTCTCTCGCTCCTTTTTATCACGATAATGATATCAAATTCTTGCGGAGGAGAACCCAACGAGCAATCTCGCTTTGCATCTTGTTTTGCAAAGAGATATTTGAGAGCCGAGTGATCGTGATACACCACGCATTTGGTCAATATAAGGTATGGTTTAAATTTCTCAAACGCATACACCACGCCTAATAATTCTTTCTCTCAGTGGTGTAATGGGTTTGAGCTTGATCATAGTCTTACTTGCGTAGTGGATAGGCTGAAAATGCTTGGTTTTACGTTGCCCCAAGAGTGCACCGATAGCAAAATCACTTGCATCGCACATGAGCTCAAAGGGGTAAATCCCACCGGGGCAACTAGAATGGGTGCTTCCGTAGTTTTTCTTTAATGTTTCAAAAGCTCGATGCACTCGTGAGAGAAGATAAAAGGAGCTTCTTTTTCAGAAGATGGGTCATAGGCCGAGCGATTTTAGAAAATCCTGTATGAATCTACGATAAAACCCGCATGACCAAGAAAACTCCTAATACCTTTGACGGTAGTAGGATGAGGCAATTTAGCAATAACATCAACTTTTGCTCTATCTACCTCAATCCTTTTTTGAAATATTACGCCAAGGACTATGCCTTCTTTGACCATAAAGTGGCTCTTCTCCCAATTTAGACAGAGATTGGTGTCTTCACACCGCTTTAGCATTTTGTCTAAATGGGAGAGACATGTCTGAAATGAGTCCCCAATGACCGAGAAGTCATCCATAAACACCTCCATTGTTTCCGATCATGTCGTGGAATATGGCCATCATACATCGTTGAACGTGCTGTGAGCATTACATAAGCCAAAAGGCATACGCTTGTAGGCAAAAGTTCCGTATGGGCGGTGAATGTGGTCTTCTCTTGATCCCGTGGATCAATGGGGATCTGAAAGTAACCCGAGAAACCATCAAGGAAACAATAGTACTCATTCCCTCGCTAATCTCTCAAGCATTTGGTCCATGAAGGGTGAGGAAAATGGTCTTTACGGTGGCTTCGCTCAACTTACGGTAGTCAATACACGCACGCCATCCCGTAACCAATCGAGTTGAATTAACTCGCTTTCTTCATTCGTGACAACAGCTATGCCACCCTTTTTGGAACACAAGAATTGGGCTAACCCAAGGACTATCTCGAGATTGGGTAAATCAATCTCGCATCAAGAAGTTTGATAACCTCCTGCTTGATAACATCATGGATTTTGGATTCACCCTTCTCTCGATGTTGAACTGCTGGCTTGAAGTCATCCTCCATCAAGATTTTGTGAGTACAAAACTCGTGGTTGATACCCTTAATGTCGGAGAGTTTCCAAGCAATTGCTTGCTTGTGTGACTTCAAGATCTTTATGAGAGCGACTTTTTCATCTTTACTCAAATCTCGAGCAATAATGACAGCAATTTATCATCACCTTCAAGAAATGCATACTCAAGATGAGGTGGTAAGTCCTTAAGTTCGATTTCAGAAATTCTTCGCTTTCTCAACCGACTTGACTTCCTTGTTATGAAGCTCGACGGGAGGGAGTGGAGGAGAAGTGTCCCGATTTAACAACTTCTCAAGAATAAGAATATCTCCTCCGAATTAATCTCATGGTGATTAATCTCTTCCGAATTGCATCACTAGTGTGAGAGGTTGATGAGTGATCATCTTTAAGCAATCTCTCAATGAGAAGTATGTCCCCTCGATGTCAATCGAGCGTGATCAATTTCCCATGGAATGTAATCACTAGCCAAGTATGCTTCAATCTCTTCCAAGATGAAGTCGCCTCAAACGGAGTGAGAGAAGGAGTAGAATTGGCTATGATAGGTTGAGAAGATGGTGGGATCCCCACTCACGTAATTATGAGAATAACCAAGAACTTCGAGAGTACTCTTCGTATAACATCAATGATATCTATTCGTTAACCGACTCGTAATCATAGTTTGCGGAGTACCTCAAGTTTGATCAAGGTTAAAGGTGACAGCTTCATTACCAACACGTAATGTGATTTCTTGCTCAAATACATCAATGAGAGCACGGCCTGCTCGTGAATCCTCTTCCAACAATGAGAGGAACCCGTGGATCAAGATCGAAATCAACAACTACAAAGTCACCGGAAAATGGAACTTTCCTACTTTCAAATACGCCCTCGGCAATTCCAAGAGGACGGATATTGTACGATCCGCAAGCTCGAGAGTCATGCATGTAGAGTAAGGTCCGAAGAGAAAGTTTCTTCCATAATGAATGAGGCATCGTGTTTATGCTTGCACCAAGATCGGCTAAGGCAAAGCATTCAACCATTCTCGAAATACACAAGGTAAGAGAAATTTTCCAGATCTAAAAGCTTTTCGAAGCTTTTCAAGATAACTGCAGCGCGCTCGCTCGTAGGAGTTTTAGCCATTTCAAACAACTTTTCCTTGTTTCTTAACATGTGTTTGAGAGTTGATGCAACTTGGGCATCAAGATGATAGCATCCGCAAAGCTTATGTCAAAATGTAACTCTTGGAAAATTTGAAAAATTTGTCCATTTGATGACCGGCTTTTTCATGGAGCTTTTGCTCGCTCAAACGTGATGGGTAAGGAATAGAAGATTTGGATTTGGTATTTTCAATGGGAGCTACAGGAGGTTCAAAACAACTCCTCGATTGGATTTGGGTTTCGGACAACCCGAGGATGGACATTGCCGGTACCTCCGTTATTAGTAGGAAGTTCCTTGTCCTTTGTCGCCTCGTGTTCACTTTCCACTACCTTCGGGAGAGAAGAAGAAGAGGTAGTAGGAATAGCGGTCCATCATAATGGCACCACTTCGGTTGTGATCGCCTTTGCATCGCCTCGGATTAGCGATCGTGTTGCTAGGTAAAGTACCGAGCCCGAGGGTCGATCATTTAAAGACTTCTTTAATTCAAATGATCCGACCGACCAACAACCTGTTTGTCTCCTCTCGAGTCTTCATGAATTGCTTTAAAAGCTCATCAAATGTTGATACAGAGGAGGTGGAGGGATAATTTGAGGCCGTATGTTCCGATTATAACCGTAATTCCCTTGATTAGGGTTCATATTTCCTAAATTGATTCCCCGATTGAAAGTGTTTTGATTAAGATTTCCTTGATGTTGGAAACCTTGATTTGGTCCGGGATAGAAATTACCTTGGTTTTGATAACCTTGGTTCATTCTAGGTTGGTTCTCGATTCGGTTAGGATTCGTTAAAACCGGTGGTGCTCGATAAGTATTAGCTCGGAAGTTTGGTTCATTTTGAGGACGGTATTGATTACCTCCTTGATTTGAAGTACCGCTATAGCATTAGCTTCAAACGGACTACCATCGTGGCGATCGCTTGTAGTATGCATGAGGACCACCACAAGTGACACAAACTTCAACTTTCTTCACTTCACCATATGATGGTGTCTCGTGTGAAAGTGACTTTCTTTGGTTAGCAAGAACCAAGGCTCGAATAATATCCGTGAGTTTGTCAATCTTAGCATCGGTGCTAGATGTACTCACGGAGATGAAGTAGAAGGTCCAAGACTAGATCGAGTCTCGATATGTCTTTGTGCGGAAAGGACGGACTCGGGACTTGTTTTCAATGATTTGCAAGGCTTCTTTTGTGGTCTTGCTCAAGAAATTACCTCCGCGGAGGCATTTAGAGAGTCTTGGTTAGTCCGTTCGCACCATTGTAGAAAGTATCCATTTGCATTAACTCGGTAAAACCATGATGCGGACACTCATGAGCAATTCTTAAGACTTGTAGTTCGGGATGGAGGATAGAATTGCTCACAAACTCGTGACTAGGTCTTCCCATGTCTCAATGGAACGAGGGGTTGTTTCTCAAGCCAATTCCGGCTTGTCCTCTGAGAAAATGGGAATGTAAGCTTAATGGCTTCATGTGGACATTCTTTTATTTGATGGTAGATGCAATCTTGTTAAACCATCGAATGTGTGCATGAGGATCATCCCGCTCAAAACCATAGAATTGGCTTTGGGTTACAAGATTAAGCAACCCGCTTTGAGCTCAAAAGTATCGCCCACGATGGTCGGGACAACAATAGCATCTCCGTAACCCTCGATGGGTGCTTGGAGAAGCTCATTCATCGGCTTGTCTTCCGCCATTACAAGAGGGGTGGTGGTGGTAGACGCCTCACCACGGTGAAGGAGCGTAACGCCCTCACGCTCACGAGGAATATTTGCAAGCTCGACGGTGGACTTGTAGAATCGAAGAACGAGCGCATGCACTAAGTATAAAAATCGCCAAAACAAATGCGAGGCAAAACGACAAGTGAACTTAACCAATAATCACAAATGAAATGGCTTTTTGAAAAGGTACACCAAATCACAAGGACACAAAGGCAAGTTTTAAATCATTGTTCGAACTTATTATGGTCACACACCCGCTAGTAGGTGTATCGCCTTGATTATGGTGGTTGATTTTATGTATATATTAAGTACCACCGAATAGACGTAGGTATAGATTTGTGTTGATGGTTTAAAAACTTTTGGACAATATTTTTGGTATCGCCTCGTTTAACCAAATCGTATTTCTTTAAGAATCACCTTAAAAGAAACACAAGCTAGAAAACGTTACGATTGTTTTGTTGTTTTATATTTTGTTTGGTGTTGTTAACACTTTAGGAAAAGTGTTAATGAACTTTTTGATTTTGTTATAACTTTACAAAAACTGCTTTTACAAAAGGTGGTATATGTGCAAGTACGGGTCCGAAAATGTTTAGAACACGCTTACACCTCCCCGCAATGGCGCCAAAATTTGATTGGTGCAAAACCGTCAAGTTTTCCCACGCAAGCTAGCCACTTGTAAATGACCAACCGTAAGGAACTTAAAACAGCTCAAACACCAAATGCAATTTAGATCGAGAATAAAGTGGATTCCCGGTCGTTAAGTCCCACGGAGGATGACCGTGTTTAACACAATCGATGTCGAATAATCACTCAAGGATAGTGATCAGTAAGGATTTTGAGTTATTTTATAACTTACAGGGGCTTAAATGCAAATTAAAGGAAATTAAAAAGATAAACTATATTAAATAAACGCTATCACTATTTTTACAATGATGTTTTTGATTTTACTTTTATAAAACTTAAATTAAAAACTACGTGACGTACACAAGAAAATGTAAAACTGAAGCAGTATTAATCCTAAAAATATGAAAATGATATTTTTACAAACCTAATGATAAAAGAAAATTTATAGAAAAAGAAAATTATTTTTATAACTATTTATCTAATTATTATTAATTAAAAACTATTTTTAACTATTAAATAATAACCTAAAATACAAAAAAATAGGAAATAAAGCTAGAAAATAAAATTATGACTTGGAAAAATCTAAAATAACAAAAGAGAATTTTCAAAACTATTTTTATATTTTTCCGATTATTTTTCTATTTTTATGAATTTAAACTATTAAAAACTAATTAAATTACTAAAAATTACAAATTAAACTATGAAAATCTGAAAAATGATTTTTTACTTTTTATATTTATCTAAACTTAAAAAAATGAAAATTATTTTTGAACTTTTTCGATTTAATTGCAATAAAAGCTAATTAAAAATCCTAAAAGCAGATTAAATTAAGAAAAATAGCAAACAAAGTTGGAAAATTATGAAAATTTCAGAAAAGTCTAATTTAATATGTTGAATCTAAGAAAAATAGAAAACAGTTGCTTATGTGGAAGAAAATGAATCGCCATGCAAGTGCTTATGTAATAAGACTTTGAATAAGCCAAATGAAAACCAAAGTCCACAACAAAGAATACGTGGCTATAATATGATAAGAGAACTCAAAATGAACTAAAACAACTATCCTAAACTATCTGCATCACCACCACACAAATTTGATTGTTTTGATTTAAGATGCTAAAACAGCTTCGAGTGTCACTTTTAAGTCGGAAGATAAGCACTTAAATAAGTCGGAAATTGGAAAACAAACTATTGGGGACTAAAGAAGACCTGGCTAAGAACCCTTAAACCAAAATCGACCTATTCAAGCTCTATTGAGCTTGGGACAAGCCTCAGAAACATCGAGAAAACTCAAGATTGATCGAGTTTTGTGAATGTGGCACTTATACCCTTTTTGACAAGCTTTTTTTAGAGCTTATAAAAATTACTAAAAATCTACTAAAATAACAATAAGAAAATAGACCAGTTGAGGTTTTAAGAACCAAAAGTCTCACTTGATTTGGACCAATAATGAACCTGTGAAAAATCCCTCTAGTTGGGTGAAAACTGGTATTTTCAAGTTTATTTGACTTTTGACAGATTTTGAAACTTTGACTTTTGTGAACTTTGGAACCAATTTAAGGACTGAGAATGGTGTAATATGATGAAATGGAACTGAATAAGGCTAAATCTATGTATTCTAAACACTGAACAAGCTTTTGATTTATGAAAACTACAACAGACATGAACTTAAAGCAGGTTAAGGTTTGATTTTGACTTTTGGTGATCGTGACAGACAAGATGATCGACCAAATGACTCAAGTAACCTATATTGAGACTAATTAGATAGATATCAAGCACAAACCATGGCTCAATCTCAACCAAGCAACTGATCTAAACACACCTTTTTATAACTGATTTGTAAATGATTTCACTTAAATGTTGAACTGACTTATGCTACTTGTTGAGACTGATTAAATATGACTTAAATGACAGTGAAATGAACATATATAAACTAAAGCTACTAATGAATCAAGACAGATAAAGGTTATGCAAAATTATACTAATATTGAAACTGAGTACAACACTCACAAGTATCCAGCCTGTTAATGCAACTTAAATGTAACCCAATATATGCTATTCTATATCAAATCCAACCCAAACACTGCTCTGCAACAACCAATATCATCACCATGCCTCGCTGACCCAAATGTTCTCGCACACATTGACTTTCTTTGACCAAAACCAAACTTGATTGAAACTGCTTTTCCCAAGCTTACAAAAAACTATATTGAGATTATATAAGCTTGTTTGAGCTTATAAATAAGCTGATTGAAACTTTAAGATCAGATTTTAAAGTTGAAAATTGAAACAGTGGACATGAAACATGAATTGTAAACTCAAACTTGAATTGTTGCTTGATAACAGTTGAAGTACAATGAAATACTTAAGTTTTATATAATTAAGCTTGAAATTACAACTTTAAAGCTACTTAAGACATTTTAAGAAAAATACGACATACTTAAAATTAAAAAACTAAAGACTGGTTTCTCTCTTGCTTCTCTGCCTCTTTTATACACCAATTAGCTTCCACGTGTCTTCCGATTGATTCCCACTAACATTTGTAGCCATTGACGCGAGAATTGATCTTGGCCATTTGATCATTTTGGCGGAAATGGCTATTTGACCCGTGGCTCGTGTTTTAGCAACTAGGGGTGGCATTTATTGTAGTGGTTTGTGATGATGAGGGGTGGGTTTGAGGAGAAGGGAGGCCGAGGTGATGGGAGAGAGCCATTGCAGTGCAAGTGGTGGGATGAAGAGAACAAAGGACGGTGGAGGGAAAGTTTGCGCTTTTGACTTTGTTTGACCCGGGGTTCAAAACAAAGCAATGACAGGGGGTCAAAGGTATAAGTGGTAGGGGTCAAAATCTAATTGACAAGGCATGGATTGATTTTAATGATAAGGACCAAATTGTAATTCTACCAAACTAAAGGGACCATAGCTGCCAACTTATCAAAGTTATCACAAGGACCAAAATTGACAAGTTTCAATAGTACAAGGACCAGTTTTGCCATTTTCAATTTTCGAGGGACCAAACTTAACATTTTTGAAAGTTGAGGGACCTTTTCTGCCATTTAACAAAAGATTTATTCAAGGACCATTTTGACAACTTAAAATATTTCGTGGACCTTGAATAACATTTTTCTTTATTTTGTTTTACCAGGACTGCTTTTGACAACTTTTGAAACTTGGGGACTAAACCGCCAATTATGCAAACTTGATACGCTTTTCACCAAATTTTGATATTTTGCATTTAAAACACATAAAACACTTATTTGTGATATTTTTATCATTTTGATGCATTTCTGAGTGTTTTCAGATGTTTTTGCAGTTTAAATGGTACAAAAATGATGAGTATTTAGACACTCATCAGCTGGTAAGAATTGACCAAAGACTACATTTCCTTCTTGTGCGAATTGACAAAAGGATCACCATTCGGATGGATGAACTTAAGAAGTTAGGGATGCGTGTCTAAGATGCTAGCGCCCGGGCACACATTATTTCGAATCTTGCATATAGGGTACTTAATGACTTGGCTTAGGTTGCTTAAGACCCTCAACTCCCCAAAGGGTAGGCCTTTAACGTCGGGTAGGAACCTTTGTTGATAGGTTATGATGAGTTGACCAAATGCTGTCATAGCGACTTAAACCCACTTAAATCAATAGGAAGTAATTAGAAAACATAGACATTACATGATAGGATGAATAATTAGGTTAGCAGACTTTCTCACCACTGTTCACAACCTTAATTTAATTTGCGCATTTTAATTCTTGTCTTTAGTTTAATTAATCATTTCAATCTTAAAACCATTAAAAACAGTGACACTTAGACTTAATAGGATCCTCATCTACATAGCTCTTGGGAACAACCTCGGCTTTACCACCTTCTATATTACGCACGATCGGGTTCACTGCTCATTAGTGCAATAGCTAGACCTTAGGTAGACGAGAACTATAAGTATTAAATCCTGGTCAGAAAACCTACATCAGAATTTAGGCGCCGCTACCTGTGACAACTCGTAAATTCCTCGACGCGTCGTAATTGGAGAAATGTTAATTAGAGCTATCGTTTTAATCAATTTGAGATACGAGTCATATTATATAACGTTTTTATTGGAAATAATACTTTAAAAACATTGGCGTAACTCTCGTGTCACGAATCCCTCGTATACTAGTACAAACGAGCCCCGAGCCTAATATATCAAAAGTTTGAGAAAGTTTCATAATTGGCCCTTGTGAAAGTTACATGGCCGCCCCCTATAGATTAAAGGATACAAGTTAGGTCCCTTGTGGGAGTATATATACCCCAACACTTCCACCTCTCCTCATTTTAACCTCCCTCTTTCTCTCTCTTAAATTTCACACACAAACTCTCCACCCTCTCTCTAAAATAATCCGTCCACCCCCTTAGGGTTCCGGCGCCATCGCCGGATTCCGGCCAACTTCTGGCCACTCCATTTTGTTACACCGCACCTCCCAATCGATAGATCGGGGTCTTGTGACCCCGTTTATGCATCTTATACACTCTCAAACCCCATGACGCGCTCCAAATCTGAGATTTAAGCTTCGACTTTTTAGGGTTTCAAGGTATAACGAGTCTAAAGGTTCAAGCTTGGTGGTTACGAGTAGTACTCGTAAGAGATACCATTCATGCTCTCGTCTCTCTTTCTCTCTCGGTAAACCCAACCCGTTGACATTCTTTTATTTCTTTTCTTTTCTTAAACGAGTGTATATATTCGTATATATATAGATTAAATGTGTTGTTTTCGTGGATAAAATGGTATGAAACGGATTAATAATGTTATGGAAAAATGATTAATAAAAACAGGATAAACAAGCGTGTTTTGATTTTTCGTGTGGTGAGAAATCATTTTCAGTGGGATTGTTTGTTTATACGAACTGACTAAACTCAGTTGAGTCGTGCCACACTCGGGTCAAACTTATGTTTATATATTGGTCCTTGTCGGATCTGTCTTAGGGTGACGAGTCAAGTAGAAAAGGGTGTTTGTTTGAGCGTGTAATCGGGTCGGTAAATCGGGTCGAGTCCAAGACCCATAGGGCTGTGTCGGTTGGGTCAGTTAGAGCCCGGGTCACGTTGGTATTTATTTGAGATAACTTGTTCACGTTAGGGTGTGTATATATATGTGTTACATTGCGCTCGGGTTACGTTTGACCCGGATAATAACTTGGTGTTTGTTTTTCCTTAGTTATAATTGGGATATATGATATGAGTTATAAAGGTTACGGGTTCAATTCAAGTAAGACTCGGTAAATGTTGGTTGATAGGTCATAAAAATGTTGTAATAAGGAATAACGAAAACTAATAAATGGTAAACGGAATAATTCAAAGGGTATTCTCTTAATATGACTACAAATAGCAATTTGACTAATAGACATATTGGATGATAACGGTTGTTATAACGGGATAACGGGACTAATGAAATGGTTAAATAATATAAGTTAAATGATTAGTTTGTAATAAGCCGGGATGATAAATATTACAACTAGATACATGGCTAATAGTTAATATCAAATATTACGTATACGATATAATTTATAAGGATCGAATACGGTTTATAAACATGGAATAACTATTGATAACAAGTTTTATTGATTAATAAGTTGTACTTTATTAAACGTTTTGGCTTAAACAAGTATAATATGTTAGACTCGGAAATGAGTTTGATATATTTGTTTTGCGATAGGCCTAAGTATTTCCTTCTCACATTTTAACTAACAATGAAATAAATAAATATATACTATCGACATATATGGTTTATTTTATTCTAAACCTTTATTAAATATGATAGTAACTCATGTTTTATAAATACGCATTAACTTTTATAAACTTGTTTGGAAAGATCATTTTGATAAGACAATATATTAGAGTCGTAATGGGTTGGGAACGATGAATAAATAAACGCGTCATTTGTAATACACCACTAAGTATACCTTATATGAAGTACTTTCTTATAAACTTCTATAATTACTAATAACGACCGAGAAACATTTATTGATTAAGTAATAAAAGGAAACTTATCTCTTATTTCTAACATGTACGTTGGGATTATGGGGAAATTATCAAAATTTAACCTATCTATGGGTCATAAATAGATATCGTCATTTTCTAGTCTTTGACTAGCTTGATTATTGTCAAGTATGTCTTGACTTAGTCAATGCCTTTTCCTTTTGGCGTGCATTCTAGCTAGTATGTCTCGACCATGTTGGTGTCTTCTTTTCTTTCGCATGAGTTGTAAGCCGCGTCTATATTTCTTACCACCACACAAAATGTTAAAACTAAACTTTTGAGATATTAATTATAAACTTTTGGGAACGAAATGGACTTTTGAAAGTAACGACATGAATGATCCACGAAAACTACGACACAATACTTTTATCAACTTTTTATCATATGAGTTGTATTTTAAGATTATCGATACGCATTAGGTTGCGCCACTTCTATTCTATCGCATTTGTCGTACATTCATCCGGATGCCTTGGAGATTAGCTTTAGACGCCAATCGTGTCAATAGTGAATAGTGCATTGTTGTGGCTAAGGTGAGTTTCATAGCCCCTCTTTTCAAATGTTTTCATAACTATTTTGGGGGAGAATACACGCTGCTTGATTTATCGATATACTCTGACCAAACTAACTATGTAGCTTGTAAGGGTTTAACAACCTTGGATAAATCCTAAATTGCTAACAATGAAACACTGATATAACTCTATTAAGTATGCAGCAACTACTTCAATAAAACTAAGAAGAATAACTTTAACTTCAACGATTATATTAAAACCAAAGTCTGAACTTGCTTATTATACAGATTCACTAACAAGCCTAATCGCTAAATAATCTCTAATATCGTACTTGCATGTAAGTTCTAAGTCGTGTATCTCTAATGCCAATCTAGGGGTCCTTTTATAGGCATAAGGAGTACCCTAGTCGGTTTACAATTACAATCCTTGTACGACAAGTAATACTAATTCTAATCTAAGAATATTCTAGAATTACATAAAATTCCATAAACGATATAGCATAGCAGTCCTTTAGCCTTGCAGTACTTTGGCGCGAGCAGTACTTTGACTTTCATTAAGCAGTACTTTGACTTTCTTCAGTACTTTATATCCCAACAATCCTCCCCTAACTTGAATTCTACTTGCTTGATTTCAAGTTCTTTTCTATCTTTAACTTCAACATCTTTGTCTTCAAGGAAAGATTGTGTCTTTATCTTCAGATTTATCTTGTACTCATTGTGCTTGTATTGTCATCATCAAAGTAATCTTTACAAGCAATCCTTTTCAAAGAATCATAATCGTGAAACTTCATCTTTTCAAATACTCAAAGAACATATGGCAAAATGTACATCGATCATAATGTTTTAGACTATTCTCATCACTTCTGTGTGTAAACTCCGTGAGAGGTGAATCATTGAAAATTTAATGGATTTTGATGTCTGCTTACCAAAGCTATTAACTCTGGAGTAGTCAATGTTTAGGTGTGTAAAACTATGGTACATTGATAACCATATGATTTTTAGCAAATCATCAGCTATCAACGGATTTGTTAAGTCCTTACCAATAGCCGTTTGCTTTTGGACTAGTTAGTTCTTACAACCATGGTGAACTAATTACCATACAAATGATTTTTACACAGCCTTTACCACAAGCCATTTTCTTGTGGGATAGCCGACTCTTCACTATTACAGATATGGTGAGTTGAAAACCATACAATTTTTAGTAAATTGCAACTGAAAACGGATTTGATAATCTCATCAGAGCCGTACCCTCATGATGAGTCAAACTCTTTCTTATTTATTAAACATGGTGAGTTGATTACCATCAGGTTTTACTCTCAAAACAATTTGTTGTTGTTATCTTGTGCTTCAAAAAGTATTTTGCACTTTACAAAAATTGCTTATTTTTATATTAAAAGACTACTGGTTTTGAGCTGCAAATAGTACTTTGAGAAAGTACTATTTGTCAAGCAATACTTTGAATAAAGTATTGATTTTTCAAAATATTTATATAATAAAGAACCATACTAGTATTTATGCATCATCATCAGCCAAAGTTGTCCATTTGATAAACAACTCAATGACCATAAGAGCTGTTTCATTCTCCTGTTCAACCTCCATACCATGATCTAGCATCCTGATCATAAGATCTCTTGTAAGTGGATATCTTCTTTCTGCTAACATATGGATCATGGTCCCATCTTCTAACTCCAAAACATGCACTCCTGATTCTTCAAAGAATCTCCACCAGATCTCCCAAACTTCTTGATTGTTCTAGACCAGCATCGTTGCTTGTTTCTTCCGTCTCCCGTGATAGTTATAAGATCTCCAAAGAAGACTAAACCGACTCCAGTTGGTGGAATATGCTCAAAATAATCTTGCACTAGTTGATACAGATGGAATGATCTTCTCATCTATCATATGCAGTATGTCTCCTTCTTTTGATTCTACAACTTCAAATGTAGACATCTTAGACTTCATTACTGCAACATCTTTAGACTTAGGATGCTCAAAATCAACAACCCTTAGATAATTCCTCAGCTCATCAACTGTATTTGTTCTCAATTGTATCTTCTTTGATAGTTGTTCATCATCAGTTGTTCTTTTTCTCTTTAAACTTCTTTTTCTTGCATCCTCATTTTGCTTCTCATCATCAAAAGGAATAATACCTTCTAGTTCCTTTTGATAAGACTCTCTAACAGCATCATATAAGTCTTTCATCTCTAGATATTTCAACTTCTGTAATCCTGTATATCCTCTACCCTTCAGATAAGCCATCATGGCATTCCTTTCTTTAGCAATACCTTGTGGTCTTCTAGGTATAACAGGTTGCTTTTCTGGTCGAACAATTTCAGCATCTAACTCAGCTTGTAACTTTCTAGCATCTTTTTCATTTTTAGCTACCTCAATAGCTCTTAATTCTGCCAAAGTAAGCTTCTTCTTTTTCTTTGTTTCTACCAGAATACCTTTTCCTTTATCTTTAGGATCTTGAATAGGTTGAGAAGATTTCAAGACTTGAGGTTGTTCTTAAACTTCAGGGATACTAATACCTCTTGGTCTTGACATGTTGAGCATTATCTGAGCAATGGTCTCATCATCACTAGTAGTATGTTCTACTTTAGAGGTATCAGCTTCTTCTTCATGTAAGATTGTTGAAGGACCAACTTCTTCATCAAAATTTAAGGTTCTTGGTGTAATGAGCTCTTGCCTACAAGTTCCTTGAAGAGCAGTACCTTGATCACCAGCACTTTGAACATCAGCACCTTGATCACCAGTACTTTGAACACTAGTACTTTGTACACCAGTACCTTGAGGCTCAGCTTGCTCAATTTTCTCAGCTTCTTTATGTGAATCATCATAAGTTTCAGCATCTTCATAAGGTTTAGCATTTTCATTCAAATTCTGTTGCTCCAAATTCCTTCCCAATTGGAATGAAGAATGCTTATGAAACTTCTTGCCCTTAGAAACCTTCTTAGATTTCTTACCTATCTTCTTTTGAGATTTCTCCCACAACCAGTGATGCTGAACTAGTGGCCAGACAAATTTCTTCAATCTATTAAACTTGTTGTTCAGCTTCAAAACTTGCGCAGCTTGAGCTTCATAATCCTTTTTCAATCTCAATAACTCCCTTGTCAAAGCATAGTTATCCAGAACCAATCCCTCAGAAGCCATAACTCCCTCATCTCCTCCAGATGTTTGAGACCCATCTGGGGAAGTATAATCATTAGGAGATGATGGTGGGTTGACATCTGTTTCTGAATCAACATGCACATTATTTTGCAAAGTTGCAGTATGTTGAGATGCAGTACTTTCCCTTGAAGCAGTATGTTGAGACACTTCATGATCTGGGGAAGGTGCAGTAGGAGAAGCATTTCCTTTCTTTGAAACTGAAGGCTCATTATCTTCACTTGATTCTACTTCATCTCTAACAGCCTGTGCTACTTCCATCATGTGAGCGAAGAAGGTGTATCCTCCCACAAAACTTGTCACTCTTTCTAGCCATGAAAGTAAACACTTTTGGAGGAAGTACAACAGATAATGTGCTTGAAGGTTTAGGGAAATCTTGTCGCTTGTTCAAGAATACTTGAACAAATCGAGGGTACATTAAAAATGGTGAACCATTTGAGATATGACAAAGCATACCATCCAGAATCATTCTTGAAAATTTAAAGGGTTGATTGATAGCTAATCCCACTAATGCAAAGGAAATATTTGATCCAAATTGTTCCCATGAAGTACTTTTGGGACTTAAGCAATGAAACATGAACGAGATATTTCCATTGAGGACTAAACAAGGGCTTCCTAAAAGTTGTTTCAAATGAGTGAACCTTCATACCCTATGTCTCGGAGTGTATCCCAAAGCACTTGTTTCTCAAAGCTAACAAAGACCTTCTTCATCATCAAACAATAAATCTTCCCTGATTGTGGCTTCAATAATTCTTACTATCTTTCTAGCAACCTTAGCCGTTGTTTGAATATTACCCCTTATTTTGACCGTTGGAACAGTATGTTGACAAGACTGCAGTGCTTTCCACGTAAGCAGTACTTTCAGAGCAATACTTTCAGATAAACTTTAAGTAGTACTTTACATCCTCTTCTTCATAATGGCAAAAGCATTGTATAGCCTCCCCTTAAACAACGCATGGGACTAACTAACTAACTAATAAGTCCTCCCCTTAATTATAACTTAATAATTAATAATACCAATACTCACCACTAAATGATTGAATCTTGAAACATCAAATCCCTTTGTGAGTAGATCAGCTACGTTATCATATGTGTGGACCTTGACAACATTAATGAGCATATGCTCATAACAATCTCGAATAAAGTGATGCCTAATCTGAATATGCTTGGGCTTGGAATGATAAACAGGATTCTTCACAATGCAAATAGTACTCTTATTGTCAATGTAGATAGGAGTATTCTTAAAAATTGAATCCCTAATCCAAGAGTCGATTCTCGCATCCACAAGACTTGTCCATTAACAATTGTAGCAAAGAACATATGTCGCTCAGCTGGATGATGTTGCCGCAATGGTTTGTTTCTTACATTGCCATGAAACTAATCTTCTTCCAAGATATTGGCATCCTCCGGTGGTTGATCTTCATCATAATTATCACTTGCATAATCACCGTCTCAAAAGGCTTCCAAGTGAAAAGGTGAATCCTTAGGATACCACAATCCTAACTTAGGTTGTTGTTTTAGATAACTAAAATCCTCTTGATCGCATTCATATGAGAGACCTTAGGTGAGACTTGATATCTTGCACATAAACATACAAAGAAACATGATATCGTGTCTAGATGTAGTTAAGTACATAAGACAACCAATCATTGATCTCAAAGCTTGACATCCATAGCTTGTCCATCTTCATCCTTTCCTAATGAGTTTATAGCTTTAATGGGTGTGGTGATCGGCTTGATAGTACCGGGTTAAACTTCTTAAGAATGTCGCGACATACTTATCTTGACTAATAAAGATTCCAGTACTTGATTGTTTAACTTGAAGCCCCAAAAAGAAAGTTAATTCACCCATGGAACTCATTTGAAATTCTTGTTGCATGAGCTGTTCAAACTCTTTCACCATTGACTATTTTGTAGCTCCAAGGATAATATTATCCCCATAGACTTGAACAAGCATTATATCCTTTTTGTCTCTCTTGATAAACAAAGTCTTATCAATGGCACCTCTCCTGTAACCATGTTGCAATAGAAAAGTGGAGAGTCTTTCATACCAAGCTCTAGGTGCTTGATGAAGACCATACAGAGCCTTAACAACTTTGTATACTTTGTTTGGATGTGTAGGATCCTCAAAACCAGGAGGTTGTTTTACATAGACTTCCTATGTAATTTTGCCGTAAAGAAAGGCACTTTTGACATCCATTTGATAAACAGGAAAGCCCATATAAGAAGCAAAAGCAAGGAATAATCTAATGGCTTCAATCCTTGCTACAGGATCAAACACTTCATCATAGTCCACTCCTTCTTCTTGTCTATATCCTTGTGCAACCAATCTTGCTTTGTTCTTGATGACATTTCCTCTTTCATCTCTCTTGACTCTGAAAACCCATCTTGTACCAATGACTTTATTTCCATCTGGTAAATCACATAGTACCCAAACGTCTTGAAGTTTGAATTGAAGAAGTTCTTCTTGCACGGCCTCAACCCAACTCTATTTGGCTAATGCTTGAGCTACAGTCTTGGGTTCTTCTTGAGAGATAAAGCAAGTGAATAAACATGTTTGTTGATCCTTATGATTCATCCTATTTTGTCTATACACAAAGCTAAGTAAAGCATTATGTGGCTTAAAGAAACCTTTAGCTTTGGTTCTTGTGAGCACCCCTGATGTAGAAGGTCCAATGATTTGACCAGTAGGATGATCCTTATGAATTCTTAATGTAGGAGTTTGTGGAACTTCAAGATCACCACCCAAATTTGTGAAATCAGCTTCTTCATTGGAATTTGAGAAAATACCTTCATCTCCTAACTCATCATCAGTGTCTTCTAACCCAGGCATGTTTGGATCATTCAAATTATCAGAAGTACTATCAATTGGTGCAGCAGTACTTCGATCCAAAGTACTGTGAGAGTAATCTGTAGACTTACCCTTTTTCTTTGCTTCTTCATAAGCTCTTCTTTGATCATCCTCATAAGATTGTGCTATCGTTTCTTGAAAAATCATCCTATTAAGCTCGTCTTGGAGAGCTTGATCTTCATCAGATAAAGTGGATTTTGGTTCAACCGTACTTTTCTCCTTTTCAATAGTGATAGTTTCTTCATCAGGAACAACATCAGGTCTAAGATTAACTCCATGAACAATGTACTGTAAATCTTCTTCCTTGTGAACAGCTTGATTTTCTTCTCTAACAGGAACATAGTTCATAGAAGGAGTTAAAACATCAAGATCAAACATCCAATCAGGACCTTTACCTTTTTGATTGTCTTGATTTTCAAGGAATTCAACATGAAGACAATCTGGAACCTTTTTGGTAACCTTGTTGTACACTCTAAATCCTTTGCTATTGGTACAATAACCCAATAAGTATCTTTCATCTGACTTGCCATCAAATTTTCCCAGAGTGTCAATAGTATTGAGAATAGTCAGAGGACATCCAAAAGGTTTCATAAAATGAATGTTGGGTTTGTTGCCCATAATAAACTCATAAGGTGTCTTCATCTGAGGTTTAGTGACTGATATTCTATTCAACACATAACAAGCAGTACTTACAGCTTCAGCCTAAAATTGAATAGGTAATAAAGAATCTGCAAGCATTGTTCGGCCGCTTCTATCAAAGTTCGTTCTTCCTCTCTCGCAACATTATTTTGTCAGGAGTTCTAGCAATGCTAAACTCCTCTTAATCCCTTTCTTGGCACAAAATTCATCCATAAGCTTGTTTTTGAATTCATCCCATTATCACATCTAATAGCTCTGACTTTGAGTCTCAATTTATTTTCAAGGGCTATTATAAGATCATGAATAGCATCAAAGGTTTCATCTTTAGATCCCAAGAAAAAGACCCAACTAAATCTACTACAATCATCTGTTACAACTAAGTATTACTTCTTCTTGTTTAAGCTTGCAACAGAAACAGGTCCAAACAGATCCATGTGCAACAATTCTAATGGTTCTCTAATAGTTATTTCCTCAATCTTCTTGCATGAAGCTTTGTGTTGTTTACCCTTCTTGCACGCCAAACATGAATGATCATTCTTGTATGTTTTGGAAGGTAAACCTCTAACTAAATTGCCTTTAACCAACTTGTTGATATTCTTGAAATTCACATGTCCTAATCTTCTATGCCATAGATGTGCTTCCTCAAGTGTTGCCTTTGCTACTAAACATGTTGCTCTTTCAAGAGAGTTAAGATTTTCAAATCTAGACTCATACATCATTGGTTCTTGGTAATCTCGGTGTTACCAAGTGATCATCAACAAGCTTGAACTTAGGGGAAGAATAAGACATTATGTGTCAGTGAATAACACATGGTGCTTCTTGTCACAGATCTGAGATACTGAAAAAAGATTGAACTTGAGCTCCTTCACATAACGAACATTCTCAAAATCAATGCTTCCTGCCTTGATGGTTCCTTTCCCAAAAATTCTACCGCGATTAGGATCATTTCCAAAAGAAACTCTTCTACCAAAATATGATCTAAAATCTGATAGAATCTCTTTGTCTCCTGTCATGCTTCCAGAGCAACCACTATCAACAATTAAATGATCTTTAAGCTCCTCTTCTGGGTTGCCCTGCACAAAGATGAAAGAGTTAGTTTCTTTTAGGAACCCAATCCATTATCGACTTAGTTCCCTTCATGAGTGACATACTTAAATTTTTTAAGTATGTAATCTCCACTATTTTTGAAAACATGATCAATTATTTCTTTTGTTACAAAACTTGTGTTGGTTTTTCAACAAAACTCTCTTTTTCAGCAAAATTCTCTTTTTCAACAAAAGTTTCTTTTTCTTTTTCAACAAAACTTGCTGAAAATACTGTTTGTTCCCCATCAGTACTTTCTTTCTTAACCCAATTGGTTCTCACTTTTTGAGTAGATTTCTTGGATCTAGGTACTCTATTTGAGGTGTAATGCCTTCTAGGTTGATAGTAATTGGTTCTCCTAGGGCTTCTATTCGAAAAAGTGCTAGCGACCTTGATTGGTGAAAACCTAGCGATACTTTGAGAAGGCACCGCTTGAGAAACTTTGACTTACCAAGACTCTTGAAAAGTGTTGCTTGAGGGTACCGTGGTTTGAAAAGGATCTTTTCCGGTGAGGGTACCTATAGTCTTTTGAGAAATTACTATGGTTAACCCTATGTGAGTGATTCCAAACTGGTTTATTCTCCCTTGGCTTATGGTTGGTAGATGTAGTCTTTGGAAATTTGCTTAAATAATCTGAGTGAAAGTCACAGTCCTTAATCAAATGATCAGGACTATAACAAACAAAACATAATTTTTGACCCGTAATCCTAAAATTTCTTCCTTTAGTTCTATGACCAAAACTATCCTGACTTTTTGGTGAATGACCAAAACTATCCCAAAACGGTTTAGCAGTATTTTGAAATTTTTTTCTTGAAGGTACTGCTGAATGTTTAGCAAGATTGAGATGAAGGTACTGCTTAACTCTTAACATTATCATCCTTAGGTTTCTCAACTGCTTTTGGAGATTCGTAACTAGATGGACTTGAATTAGATCGACCAAGAAGCTTTTTCCTAAACTCTAAATTGTCTACTCCAAAACAAGAAACATCTCGTCCTAAGTGGTTGAAAACTACCAACAGGAGGAACCGCATTATAACCCTTGTCTTTCTTAAATTCGTGAGGTGTTTGACTAATTGATTCCTCATTACTAGATGTGTTTTCTTCCGAGCTAATGAGTTCATCATCACTAGTTGTTATCTCCTCTCGAATCAATTTGTTCCTTATCACTAGGTGGGTTCTCTTCTGCACTACTAAAATCCATACCAAAACCTTGGCCAATTTTAATGTGTGCCCTTTTTTGTTTTTCAACAAAACTAACATGTGAGAGACCAGATTCTTTCCAACTAGCAAATTTTTCTAACAATTCATCCCTTTCTTTAGTCATCTTTTCAAGTTCAGAAACCTTACATCCTAACTTCCATTCACTTAATTTTAATTGATAATCTTGTTGCTCATATTTTTCTGCCCAAGCCATTTTATTATTTTCACGAGTGATTATTTTGGCTTCCATTGACTCTAAAGTTAATTGATAACCAGCAACCTCTGACCTAGCCCTTCTACAGTTGTCTCTTTCAGTCACATAATCTATAAGCACTTTTTGATAAAAATCATTACACTTAGAACATACCTCGAGATAGTGGATGAACTTGGTGAAGTAGCTACCATAGCAAGCGTAATGTGTTCTTCTTCACCTTCCATGCTCCAATCAAAGCTTCCAAGACCATCTCTTGATTCCAAAGCGTAAAATCTCGGTTCTTCATCAAAAGCTATGCTCCAATCAAACTCTTCCATTGCAACCATAGAGTAGGTTACCTGTTCATCATCAAATTCAAGACTCATCAACCTCTCGATAGATTTTATTGAGCAACCAAAGCTTTTGGTTTTGGTTCAGTAATAGGAACTTCCCTTATTTCAAGCTTGGGTTTCTCAATCATCCTATTTGCCTGATATTTAGCAAACTTGCATTCTCTTGCAAAGTGTCTAGTTCTTTGACAATTAAAGCATTCAATCTTGGATTTGTCAAATGCTATACCCTGTTTGGGTTTGAAGTCAACACCTCTTCTTGTTTTCTTCATGAACTTCTTGATCCTCGCAGTGATCATGGCAACTTTCCATCTTATGTCGATTTCTTCGAGATCATCCTCATCAATTTGCAACAAATCTTCTTCATAAGTAACAGGTAAAGTGGCTTGTTGAGCAAAGAAGGAACATACAACATCTTCAAATTTTATGATGTTTGATGGTGATGAGGTGATAGTAGTCATGGTTGTGCAAAAATTCTGTTTATCACCAATAGTACTTTGAACAGGATAAGCAGTACTTTTAGTGGAAGTACTGCCTCTCTTTTTAGAAGACACAAAAGCAATGTTGTGAGATTTTGAACTTGTTTGACCATTCATCTCATGCTCATACACCTTTAAATTATTGTATAGATCATTAAAGTCCATAGTATCCAAACCACATTACCATTGCAATAATCCAATATTATTCTATCAATAGGCGACTGAGGTTGTTAAGGTTGTCCAAGAACTTCTACTGTGTTCTTCAAGAACGACATTACCATTGACAATCACATCCCACAAAGCATGGTCTCGTAATAGCAATGTATCGCCTCATCTTCATGCTCCGTAGATCATATTCTCCTTCTTGATGATAGGAATTCGAGTGAGGTGATAGATGGAGTGGTGCGACTCAATGACATCTTTTAAGGTTTGTAATTAAATCGGTTTAAGTGTTTCTTCTTAATCGTAGTTTCACACAAGCTCGATACCACTTGTTGGATCGATATACTCGACCAAACTAACTATGTAGCTTGTAAGGGTTTAACAACCTTGGATAAATCCTAAATTGCTAACAATGAAACATTGATATAACTCTATTAAGTATGCGGAAACTACTTCAATAAAGCTAAGAAGAATAACTTTAACTTCAACGATTATATTAAAACCAAACTCTGAACCTGTTTATTTTACAGATTCACTAACAAACCTAATCGCTAAATAATCTCTAATATCGTACTTGCATGTAAGTTCTAAGTCGTGTATCTCTAATGCCAATCTAGGGGTCCTTTTATAGGCACAAGGAGTACCCTAGTCGGTTTACATCTATAATCCTTGTACGACAAGTAATACTAATTCTAATCTAAGAATATTCTAGAATTACATAACATTCCATAAACGATATAGCATAGCGCCCTTTAGCCTTGCAAGATTTTGACGCGAAAGCAAGATTTTGACTTTCATTAAGCAAGATTTTGACTTTCTTCAAAGACTTTGACTTTCTTCAAGACTTTATATCCCAACACCGCTTTTAATCAACTATAACTGGAAACGTGAATATGATTTTTGAATGGTTGATGTTTGGTTTATTGATTTGGTGATTGAATGTTTTATGTGTTTATGTGGTTGCAAACTATTTTTGGACCTGCCACTACTATTTTGTATTGCTAATGTGTTGATTAGGTAAGGTTAGACGTTTGAAAGATTTTGACTTAGACTAGGGTAGCAATCCTTTGCTATAATATGATACCTAGCTAAGAATAGACATTTGTATCCGACCTAGACCAGGGTAGCATTGTTCTAGGCTTTGCTATAGTTGTGGTGCCTGGCTACAGTCGCCTATTGATAGAATATTATTGGATTATTGCTGGAATGTTGTAATTGGAATGTATAGGATATATATATCTGCCTTAGTTACACCTAGCAATTAAACTCTATCGTGTCCACTATTACTTTTGTAACTAAACTCTATGAACTCACCAACAGAAGTCGACCTTTTAAGCATGTGTTCTCGTGTCAAGGCGATAGCTCACTATTGGAAGACGCTTGGCAAGGGGCATGGTCATAGGCGACTCTGATGAATAAACGGGACCGCTTAATTACCTTTTGGGCCTATTTTCGCACTACTTTCATTAATGTAAACTTATGGTTTTCAATTAATAAATTTTATTCTAAATAAATAGGATAAAAACCATTCTTTGTACCTTATGTTATGATACCAAGATTGTAGCACCCAAAGGTTCGTATGCTTCCGCTGGACCTAAATTTCGAGGTGTTACAGATTGGTATCAGAGCCAAGGTTATAGAGAACTGGGTATTTTCAAAACCTATACTATAACCACTTTTTCGAAAACTTAGCCCTATGACCGCCACGTGCCTGCCTGCCAAGCTGAAGCCTCGCGTACGACTAGTTTAAGAGTGTAGATAGTTGAGACACATTAGATGAACTGATTGATATGATAATTGATGAGATGTTTTTGGTATAATTGTTAATCTGTTTAATGGGACACTTGTCGAATGTGTTCCCTGTTAGTAGACGATTAAGTCTGCCTATTTTAGTATTTCACTATAAGCATGCCCTCATACTTATATACGCACAGAAAGCATGTCCTCATGCTTAAGCACGCCCAGTAAGTACGTCCTCATACTTATGCACGCACTATCCCTTTCACATAGTTACGCAATTCCTTTGTGTAATCTCATTAGCCAGCTTAGAGCTTGCACACTAGTAGTATCCTTGGGAATGATTTGGGATGTAGAGGACATGGTGCTAGTATAACTAAGTTGGGTATATCAAAATTCATTGAACCTCGGGTGAATATAGACTATCACCTATATTCAGCCAGGGACAGTGGGACATGGACTGATCACCTATGTCCGACTCAGAGATGAATTTTGCGATACTTGGAGTAGTTATAACAGAATTATGTTCGGGATAGAGTTTGGTTTTGGGAATGATGAGCTTTAGGTGAACACACACACACTCACCGAACATCACGAAAGCCCGCACTCACACACGACACACTGGCATCGTAACACCTCTTGAACCGTAACACTTCTAGCATCGCTACACGTCTCTGCTTATGCAGAATTCCTGTTTGATGTCGTCATGCGTAGTTCGCCTTAAGTCGGGTTAGAACCTATTAGCACTGTTCTCATCCGAGTTGCTTATCGTCATAAGCCTCGTCGATCTCACTAAATCATTTGGAATCGTTTTAGGCTACTTTTGGATTTGGTCTGGACTATTTTGGATTCGGTTTTGATTTTGGTTTTTGGGGATTATTGGATTTTGTGATTTTAGACCTCGTTCTGAGTTGTTAACTCATCATTTGACTTCGAGTCATCATTTGGCCTTGAATCGACATTCGACCTCGTTTCGTTAAGAAATCTTGTTGAATTATCATTCTTCGTCGTTTCATTTGTAACCTCGTCGGAATTATCATTTTGCCTCGTGTCATTGGTAATCCTGTTACCGACACTTTTACATCGAGCCTCGTCTCGAATCGGCTATTGGTTAGACTTCTGAAACCTTACCATTCACTCGATGTTGATTCAAATGACGCCAACCCGTCGACATTGTTCACCTCTCAAACCGATAACGCCTTCTCGACATTGCTTTGTCAATGTACCGGTTAAGGTTGTACCACGCATCGCTGGTGTTGTACTTATCCTCTAGTTAGGTACCCTATCGATAACGCTCTAGCAACTGCTTTTAGTGAAGTTGTTCATCGAGGTTATCCTGTAGCATACTGTTCTGTCAACATTGCTCTAACAACGTTGAACCCTCAACTTTGTTTTGTCAACAATGTTCTGTTGACGTCATGCCACCGATTGTGGTACTACCTGTGTTTTCCTATCAGTATTGTACCTTATACTCTATCAATGCGAACCTAGAGCTGTAGACGTTTACTCGTGTTAAGGAAATTGATCTGATATCGATTAGTAGTCAAACTTCTTTTGGGAATTAGGACTTTGGTTCCGAATATGACACCTTTCTGCGTTAGGTATCAAGTGCACTAACGAGTCAATTGGCTGATTGACGTTAGCAATCAATACTCTCCATCAGAGTAGTACTTCTTCCCCTAACTTAGATATCATGCTAAGTCAAACCGACTGATTGCTAGTAGCAGTCAACACTTTCTAACAGAGTCGTACTCTGAACTTCCTAGACTTCTCGTCCAGTAGGGATTCCGTGCCTAACGGAAATCTTGAAATCCTAAGGAGTAACCTAAACCTCGTTCCTTGGGACAATCACCTAACTGTTCCCTCGCCCTTCGAGAAACACCTGCTATCCTTTCGGTTCTTTTAACCAGTCGATAAGCTACACCGTAGACGAAACCTTGAAAGTAGATCACGCGCCTTTACCTGAGTGGTTGTTGGTAGTCCTACCCAAACCATTCACCTCCCGCTATTCAGCAAAATGGAAAGTATTGACGACCTTGCTCATTTCTCCTCATATAGTTATAGCAGCACTAGAGAATCCATCTATCTCCTTTTAAGGAGGTGAGAGAGTACTCATTTTTCTCCCTCTGGTAGAGTGGCGTTGCTCCGATGAGCTAGCCCATACTTCTGAACTCTAGCTTCTCACTTTCTGTCTCACAGTAGAACACCAATCGACAAGGGAAATCTTCCCTTGATCCGCTTTCTCTATCTGAGAATCATTCTGTTGGTACACACCTGATCCTCCTCCAACTTTTTCCGATCCTCTTTAAGGAGGAAGTGCGATCGGAAGCCGGGGTTAAACAAATAGATTTCTGCATACGTAAAGGAGATCATGTGCATTAGGAAATGATGATTTCTATCTTTTCGGATCATGGCAATTACCACACACCCATCACTTCCTAGAGCCGAGAAAACAGATCTGGATATGCTTACAGTGTATCATCTCCCGACTGATGGCCGAAGTGAAGAAACCATCCGATCAACAGTATACACGACGCGTGTTCATCAAGATTGGCAATGGTTGGGATAGACACCTTCCATTGGCCATATTCTCCTATAACCATACCTATCACTTTAGTGCTTTGAAGGCACCATAAGAAACCCTCTGTGGTCATAAGTGTCGATCCCGATTATTGGGTAATAATGGATATACCCAACCTATCAACCCCGAACCTATTTGAGAAACTGCCGAGGAGGCCGTTCTAAGTTGAGATGGATATGCAAACTACTCTCAAACCATTAGGAGACACAAACAACGTAAACCTTTTGACTTCCCTGATATGACCTAGGTTAAGCATAGAGATTCACCATGAGAATGTGTGAGGCGTTTGGTAAACGCGGAAGCTTAATCCTCACAGTAACAGTCATTTCGAAATCCTTGTTGAAGTTAGACCAGTAGCTCAAAGCCTTAACCTATCGTTAAGACTCAAGAAGATTTCGACATTTTAACGCTTAAACTCGTTCGACCTATCGAAACCATAGAACATGAAATCGAGCGACTTTAGTAAACTCGGATCCCTATCTTCGAAGTTCATAGAAACTCGTAGTAAGGTCCTGAATTCACGTAGGAAACGAGAAGATAAATCCTCGTGCCTATGTACTCGCCTCTTTTGAACCTCAACGAGTAACTTGAATTGAATCGCGAGGACGCGATTCCTTTTAAGGAGGTGAGGCTGTGACAACTCGTAAATTCCTCGACGCGTCGTAATTGGAGAAATGTTAATTAGAGCGATTGTTTTAATCAATTTGAGATACGAGTCGTATTATATATCGTTTTTATTGGAAATAATATTTTAAAAACATTGGCGTAACTCTCGGGTCACGAATCCCTCGTATACTAGAACAAACGAGCCTTGAGCCTAATATATCAAAAGTTTAAGAAAGTTTCATAATTGGCCCTTGTGAAAGCTACATGGCCGCCCCCTATAGATTAAAGGATACAAGTTAGGTCCCTTGTGGGAGTATATATACCCCAACACTTATACCTCTCCTCATTTTAACCTCCCTCTTTCTCTCTCTTAAACTTCACACACAAACTCTCCACCCTCTCTCTAAAATAATCCGACCACCCCCTTAGGATTCCGGTGCCGTCGCCGGATTCTGGCCAACTTCCGGCCACTCCCTCTTGTTACACCGCCCCTCCCAGTCGATAGATCGGGGTCTTGTGACCCCGTTTATGCATCTTATACACTCTCAAACCCCATATTGCGCTCCAAATATGAGATTTAAACTTCGACTTTTTAGGGTTTCAAGGTATAACGAGTCTAAAGGTTCAATCTTGGTGGTTACGAGTAGTACTCGTAAGAGATACCATTCACGCTCTCGTCTCTCTTTCTCTCTCGGTAAACCCAACCCGTTGACATTCTTTTATTTCTTTTCTTTTCTTAAACGAGTGTATATATTTGTATATATATATATATATATATTAAATGTGTTGTTTTCGTGGATAAAATGGTATGAAACGGATTAATAATGTTATGGAAAAATGATTAATAAAAAAGGGATAAACAAGCGTGTTTTGATTTTTCGTGTGGTGAGAAATCATTTTCAGTAGGATTGTTTGTTTATACGAACTGAGTCAACTCAGTTGAGTCGTGCCACACTCGGGTCAAACTTATGTTTATACATTGGTCCTTGTCGGGTCTGTCTTAGGGTGACGGGTCAAGCAGAAAAGGGTGTTTGTTTGAGCGTGTAATCGGGTCGGTAAACCGGGTCGAGTCCAAGACCCATAGGGCTGTGTCGGTTGGGTAAGTTAGAGCTCGGGTCACGTTGGTATTTATTCAAGAACACTTGGTCACGTTAGGGTTTGTAGATATATGTGTTACATTGTGCTCAGGTCACGTTTTACCCGGATAATAACTTGGTGTTTGTTTTGCCTTGGTTATAATTGGGATATATGATATGAGTTATAAAGGTTACGGGTTCAATTCAAGTAAGATTCGGTAAATGTTGGTTGATAGATCATAAAAATGTTGTAATAAGGAATAACGAAAACTAATAAATGGTAAACAGAATAATTCAAAGGGTATTCTCTTAATATGACTACAAATAGCAATTTGACTAATAGACATATTGGATGATAACGGTTGTTATAATGGGATAACAGGACTAATGAAATGGTTAAATAATATGAGTTAATTGATTAGTTTGTAATAAGGCGGGATGGTAAATATTACAACTAGATACATGGCTAATAGTTAATATCAAATATTACGTATACGATATAATTTATAAAGATCGAATACGGTTTATAAACATGGAATAACTATTGATAACAAGTTTTATTGATTAATAAGTTATACTTTATTAAACGTTTTGGCTTAAACAAGTATAATATGTTAGACTTGGAAATGAGTTTGATATATTTGTTTTGTGATAGGCCTAAGTATTTCCTTCTCACATTTTAACTAACAATGAAATAAATAAATATATACTATCGACATATATGGTTTATTTTATTCTAAACTTTTATTAAATACGATAGTAACTCGTGTTTTATAAATACGCATTAACTTTTATAAACTTGTTTGGAAAGATCATTTTGATA
The DNA here is from genome assembly GCA_022545495.1 of Chrysanthemum lavandulifolium. Lineage (NCBI taxonomy): Eukaryota > Viridiplantae > Streptophyta > Magnoliopsida > Asterales > Asteraceae > Chrysanthemum > Chrysanthemum lavandulifolium. Next base: position 41,095,231 of record CM040243.1, read on the forward strand.
AGACAATATATTAGAGTCATAATGGGTTGGGAACGATGAATAAATGAACGCGTCATTTCTAATACACCACTAAGTATACCTTATATGAAGTACTTTCTTATAAACTTCTATAATTACGAATAACGACTGAGAAACATTTATTGATTAAGTAATAAAAGAAAACTTATCTCTTATTTCTAACATGTACGTTGGGATTATGGGGAAATTATCAAAAGATAACCTATCTATGGGTCATAAATAGATATCGTCATTTTCTAGTTTTTGACTAGCTTGATTATTGTCAAGTATTTCTTGACTTAGTCAATGTTTTTCCTTTTGGCGTGCGTTCTAGCTAGTATGTCTCTACCATGTTGGTGTCTTCTTTTCTTTCGCGTGAGTTGTACGTCGCGTCTATGTTTCTTACCATCACACGAAACGTTAAAACTAAAATTTTGAGATATTAATTATAAACTTTTGGGAACGATAATGGACTTTGGAAAGTAACGACATGAATGATCCACGAAAACTACGACACAATACTTTTATCAACTTCTTTATCATATGAGTCGTATTTTAAGATTATCGATACGCATTTGGTCAAGGCCACTTATTCTATCGCATTTGTCGTACATTCATCCGGATGCCTTGGAGATTAGCCATAGACATTTACTCGTGTTAAGGAAATTGATCTGATATCGATTAGTAGTCAAACTTCTTTTGGGAATTAGGACTTTGGGTCCGAATATGACACCTTTCTGCGTTAGGTATCAAGTGCACTAACGAGTCAATTGGCTGATTGACATTAGCAATCAATACTCTCCATCAGAGTAGTACTTTCCGCCCCTAAATTATATATCATGCTAAGTCAAACAGACTGATTGCTAGTAGCAGTCAACACTTTCTAACAGAGTCGTACTCTGAACTTCCTAGAATTCTCGTCCAGTAGGGATTATGTGCCTAACGGAAATCTTGAAATCCTACGGAATAACCTAAACCGCGTTCCTTGGGACAATCACCTAACCGTTCCCTCGCCCTTCGAGAAACACCTGCTATCCTTTCGGTTCTTTTAACCAATCGATAAGCTACATCGTAGACGAAACCTTGAAAGTAGATCCTGCACCTTTACCTGAGTGGTTGTTGGTATTCCTACCCAACCCGTTTACCTCCAGCTATTCAGCAAAATAGAAAGTATGGACGACCTTGCTCGTCTCTCCTCATATAGTTATAGCAGCACTAGAGAATCCATCTATCTCCTTTTAAGGAGGTAAGAGAGTACTCAATTTTCTCCCTCTGGTAGAGTGGCTTTGCTCCGATGATCTAGCCCACACTTCGGAACTCTAGCTTCTCACTTTCTGTCTCACAGTAGAACACCAATCGACAAGGGAAATCTTCCCTTGATCTGCTTTCTCTATCTGAGAATCATTCTGTTGGTACACACCGATCCTCCTCCAACTTTTTTGATCCTCTTTAAGGAGGAAGTGCGATCGAAGCTTTGGGTTAAACAATAGATTTATTAACGTAAAGGAGATCGTGTGCATTAGGAAATGCTGATTTCTATCTTTTCGGATCATGGCAATTACCACACACACATCACTTCCTAGAGCCGAGAGAACAGATCTGGATATGCTTACACTGTATCATCTCCCTACTGATGGCCGAAGTGAAGAAACCATCCGAGCAATAGTAGACACGACACGTGTTCATCAAGATTGGGAATGGTTGGGATAGACACCTTCCATTGGCCATATTCTCCTATAACCATACCTATCACTTTAATGCTTTGAAGGCACCATAAGAAACCCTCTGTGGTCATAAGTGTCGATCCCGATTGTTGGGTAAGAATGGAAATACCCAACCTATCAACCCCAAACCTATTTGAGAAACTGCTGAGGAGGCCGTTTTAAGTTGAGATGGATATGCAAACTACTCGCAAACCATTAGGAGACACAAACAACGTAAAACTTTTGACTTCTCGGATATGACCTAGGTTAAGCTTAGAGATTCACCATGAGAATGTCTGAGGCATTTGGTAAACGCGGAAGCTTAATCCTCGCTGTAACAGTCATATCGAAATCCTTGTTGAAGTTAGACCAGTAGCTCAAAGCCTTGACCTATCGTTAAGACTCAGCAGTACTCTCAACGTTTCGAACGTTTAAACTTTGTCGACCTATCGAAACCATAGAACATGAAATCGAGCGACTTTAGTAAAGTCGCATCCATATCTTTGAAGTTCATAGAAACTGTGAAGATCGTTTAAAAGCTCAGCTAGGGATAAATAACAAAGACTAATAACATGCACAGCGGAATAAACAAATCAATTCTTTGTTATTGAACAAGGTTTTCATCACCATTACCTAAATAAATAACTATAATAGGGATCAAAGCCTTCTTTGATCTTGGAGATAACTAACACTAACTAATCTAATAACCTAGGCGTTTACAATACTATACGCCTAGGACACACACACCTTTAGTCGACTACATCTTGGAAGACATATATATTAAATCTACACCTATGTCCTCTTTATATACTAGAGGATTAGGGTTTACAAAATACTAAAAAGGACTAATAAATAAAACTTCTTTTGCAAGCAAGTCCTTCCATCTTTTTGTAGGTTTTCTTCTTGTCATATTAAGTCCCTCTTGTTTCATTCTTTTTGTCTTATCAACTCAAACATATAATTCCCAACAATCTTCCCCTAGTTGATAATGACAAAACCATTCTTGAACAAACTTCCCTAGACAAAGTAGAGAAATTGAGATCAGGGATCTCACCATGAATGAAACAAGTATGTCTTCCTTTGTCTTCCCCTTAATCCATGCCATGCCACTCAAACATCTCTTCCCCTTTTTGTTATTATCCAAATAGGAAACGTATGCAAATAATGATCAACAATAATAAAAATCAAACTCTTCCCCTTGAGTGGTGCATGAACATCAAATGATTCTTCAAATCTATAAGCTCCTTGTAATGATCACTTGTGAAGAAAACCAAATATAATGAACTTGATGAAGAAGTAAAATAACCCAAACTTGTATCTTATGTCTTGTTTATCCACGTGACGTTGAACTTCACTGCTAACCAAAAATATAAGTAGATCGCAACCTCTTGACAAACCTCATCTTCAATGAGACACTGAGCACTACAATGTAACTCCTTTAAGTGATAGTTAACTAGGTCTACATCCATCCACCCCTTAACCTATGAAAACTAGATTTTACAAGTCTTCGTCAACATCCTTTAAGCATGAACAAGTTATCTACAAAGTGTAACACCCACTTTGAGATATGATAAGAACACAAACATGTGAAACTCAACTACAACATCAAATAAATGATATTCAACCGTCTTCGTAATCAATTCTTTAATAAAACCAAAAACGAGCTTTTTGAAACCTTTTAAGAACAGAAACCAAACTCCTTGTGTGTGTGAACCAATAATCTTGTGTATGTCATTCAATATCCTTTAAACCATCTGAACTTCCCCTCAAATTCAGAACCATACTAGAAACAAAAACAATTCGTTCTATCCGATATCGATCAAAACTAGCAGCACTTTGAAACAACGAGCAGTACTTTCAAATTATACGGGCATAATAGTACTTTGAACTTGGATAGAGCAGTACTTTGTATTCATGGAAGTACTTTGCATCTGTCGTGGCGAGATTTTGCATCCGTCGTGGCAAGATTTTGCATAAACCTTAACAAGATTTTGAAACACACAAAGAGATTTTGAAACATACAAGAAGATTTTGAGCAATTTAGGTTTCGACACCCACAAACTAGCAAACCATACTCCAAAAATAGTGATCATTAAAAACTCATTGAATTAGGGTTTGATAGTACCTTTTAATGCACACTCAAGTTTCATTCACTAACACTAACTAATCTTAGACTTTATAGGAACACGTCTAGATAACTAAACTACTAACTAAACTAATAACCTAGGCGTTTACAATACTATACGCCTAGGGGACACACACACCTTTAAGTCGACTACATCTTGGAAGACTTGTATATAAAACCTACACCTATGTCCTTTTTATATACTAGAGGATTAGGGTTTACAAAATACTACAAAGGACTAATAAATAAAACTTCTTTTGCAAGCAAGTCCTTCCATCTTTTTGTAGGTTTCCTTCTTGTCGTATTAAGTCCCACTTGTTTCATTCTTTTTTTCTTATCAACTCAAACGTATAATTCCCAACAGAAACTTGCAGTAAGGTCCTGAATTCACGTAGGAAACGTGAAGATAAATCCTCATGCCTATGCACTCGCCTCTTTTGAACCTCAACGAGTAACTTGAATTGAATCGCGAGGACGCGATTCCTTTTAAGGAGGTGAGGTCAGACAACTCGTGAAATTCCTTGACGTTGTAATTGGAAAATGTTAATTAGAGCGATCGCTTTAATCAATTTGAGATACGAGTCGATAATATATCGTTTTATCGGAAATAATATTTTAAAACATCGGTAACTCTCGGTCACGAATCCTCGTATACTAGTACAAACGAGCCCCGAGCCTAATATATCAAAAGTTTGAGAAAGTTTCATAATTGGCCCTTGTGGAAGCTACATGGCCGCCCTCTATAGATTAAAGGATACAAGTTAGGTCCCTTGTGGGAGTATATATACCCCAACACTTCCACCTCTCCTCATTTAAACCTCCCTCTTTCTCTCTCTTAAATTTCACACACAAACTCTCCATCCTCTCTCTAAAATAATCTGACCACCCCCTTAGGGTTCCGGCGCCGTCGCCGGATTCCGGCCAACTTTCGGGTACTCCCTCTTGTTACTCCGCCCCTCCCAATCGATAGATCGGGGTCTTGTGACCCCGTTTATGCATCTTATACACTCTCAAACCCCATGACGCGCTCCAAATCTGAGATTTAAGCTTCGACTTTTTAGGGTTTCAAGGTATAACGAGTCTAAAGGTTCAATCTTGGTGGTTACGAGTAGTACTCGTAAGAGATACCATTCACGCTCTCGTCTCTCTTTCTCTCTCGGTAACCCAACCCATTGACATTCTTTTATTTCCTTTCTTTTCTTAAATGAGTGTACATATTCGTATATATATAGATTAAATGTGTTGTTTTCGTGGATAAAATGGTATGAAACAGATTAGTAATGTTATGGAAAAATGATTAATAAAAACGGGATAAACAAGCGTGTTTTGATTTTTTGTGTGGTGAGAAATCATTTTCAGTGGGATTGTTTGTTTATACGAACTGAGTCAACTCAGTTGAGTCGTGCCACACTTGGGTCAAACTTATGTTTATATATTGGTCCTTGTCGGGTCTGTCTTAAGGTGACGGGTCAAGCAAAAAAGGGTGTTTGTTTGAGCGTGTAATCGGGTCGGTAAACCGGGTCGAGTCCAAGACCTATAGGGCTGTATCGGTTGGGTCAGTTAGAGCCCGGGTCACGTTGGTATTTATTTGAGAACACTTGGTCACGTTAGGGTTTGTATATATATGTGTTACATTGCGCATGGGTCACGTTTGACCCGGATAATAACTTGGTGTTTGTTTTCCCTTGGTTATAATTGGGATATATGATATGAGTTATAAAGGTTACGGGTTCAATTCAAGTAAGACTCAGTAAATGCTGGTTGATAGGTCATAAAAATGTTGTAATAAGGAATAACGAAAACTAATAAATGGTAAATGGAATAATTCAAAGGGTATTCTCTTAATATGACTACAAATAGCAATTTGACTAATAGACATATTGGATGATAACGGTTGTTATAACGGGATAACGGGACTAATGAAATGGTTAAATAATATAAGTTAAATGATTAGTTTTTAATAAGGCGGAATGGTAATATTACAACTAGATACATGGCTAATAGTTAATATCAAATATTACGTATACGATATAATTTATAAGGATCGAATATGGTTTATAAACATGGAATAACTATTGATAACAAGTTTTATTTATTAATAAGCTGTACTTTATTAAACGTTTTGGCTTAAACAAGTATAATATGTTAGACTCGGAAATGAGTTTGATATATTTAATTTGCGATAGGCCTAAGTATTTCCTTCTCACATTTTAACTAACAATGAAATAAATAAATATATACTATCGACATATATGGTTTATTTTATTCTAAACCTTTATTAAATACTATAGTAACTCGTGTTTTATAAATACGCATTAACTTTTATAAACTTGTTTGGAAAGATCATTTTAATAAGACAATATATTAGAGTCGTAATGGGTGTTAGAACGATGAATAAATGAACGCGTCATTTGTAATACACCACTAAGTATACCTTATATGAAGTACTTTCTTATAAACTTCTATAATTACGAATAACGACTGAGAAACATTTATTGATTGAGTAATAAAAGGAAACTTATCTCTTATTTCTAACATGTACGTTGGGATTATGGGGAAATTATCAAAAGTTAACATATCTATGGGTCATAAATAGATATCGTCATTTTCTAGTCTTTGACTAGCTTGATTATTGTCAAGTATTTCTTGACTTAGTCAATGTTTTTCCTTTTGGCGTGCGTTCTAGCTAGTATGTCTCGACCATGTTGGTGTCTTCTTTTCTTTCGCGTGAGTTGTATGTCGTGTCTATGTTTCTTACCACCACACGAAACGTTAAAACTAAACTTTTGAGATATTAATTATAAACTTTTGGGAACGATAATGGACTTTGGAAAGTAACGACATGAACAATCCTCGAAAACTACGACACAATACTTTTACCAACTTCTTTATCATATGAGCTGTATTTTAAGTTTATCGTATACGCATTTGGTTGCGTCACTTCTATTCTATCGTACTTGTCGTACATTCATCTGGATGCCTTGGAGATTAGCTTGAGATGCCAGTCGTGTCAATAGTGAATAGTGTATTGTTGTGGCTAAGGTGAGTTTCATAGCCCCTCTTTTCAAATGTTTTTATAACTATTTTGGGGGAGAATACATGCTGCTTTTAATCAACTATAACTGGAAACGTGAATATGATTTGTGAATGGTTGATGTTTGGTTTATTTATTTGGTGATTGAATGTTTTATGTGTTTATGTGATTGCAAACTATTTTTGAACCTGCCACTACTATTTTGTATTGCTAATGTGTTGATTATGTAAGGTTAGACGTTTAAAAGATGTTGACTTAGACTAGGGTAGCAATCCTTTGCTATTACGCGATACCTAGCTAAGAATAGACATATGTATCTGACCTAGAACAGGGTAGCATTGTTCTAGGCTTTACTATAGTCAGGTGCCCGCCACAAAGAGCTCATTGATAGAATATTATTGGATTATTGTTAGAATGTTGTAATTGGAATGTATAGGATATATATATCTGCCTTAGTCGCACCTAGCAATTAAACTCTATCACGTCCACTATTACTTTTCTAACTAAACTCTAAGAACTCACCAGTGTAAGCTGACCTTTTAAGCATGTGTTCTCAGGTTTAAGGCGATAGCTCACTATTGGAAGACGCTTGGCAAGAGGCATGGTCATAGGCGCCTCTGATGAATAAATGGGACCCCTTAATTTTCTTTTGGGCCTATTTCCGCACTACTTTCATTAATGTAAACTTATGGTTTTCAATTAATAAAGTTTATTCTAAATAAATGGGATAAAAACCATTCTTTGTACCTTATGTTGTGATACCAAGATTGTAGCACCCAAAGGTTCGTATGCTTCCGATGGACCCAAATTTCGGTGTGTTACACTACCGAAGAGCTATATTAGGATTTTCGTTTAGTCTTTTGTTTTTGTTTTTATTTATTTAATTTCTGTTTTCTCACAATCTTCTTTAAGTTTCAGGTACCATGGCAGTTGTGGACATCGATAACCTCACTCTCGAAGAGTACCTTGCTATGACTTGGGATGAGCAAGGGCCATGGCTTGTTAGGCCATCTATTGAAGCTGATATACAGTTCGAGATTAAGCCACAATTCATGGGGGAGCTATGAGCAAATCCTTTATCCAAAAGCATTATCGATGATGCTTACGAGCATGTGGATAATGTGGAGTACATTGTTAGTCTCTTTAAATTTCCAAGAGTCTCAAATGATGATGTCATGCTCTGTATGTTCCCTATTACACTCACTGGAGCTGCTAAAAGATGGATCGACAGATTTCTCCTCGGGGCAGTTAATACATGGGCTCTCCTCAAAAGGTATTTCATCTAAAGATGTTGTCCTCCTTCATAGACGGCAAAACAACTCGAGTAGATCCATAACTTCAGGCAGGAAGGTGATGAGACGTTGTACCAATCTTGGGAAAGATACAATGATCTCCTTTACAAATGCCCTACGCATGACCTCAATAGCCAGCAAAAGGTAAATGTCTTCTACAAGGGTATCAACATCTCCACAAGGCAGATGCTTGACTCTCAGGGGCCGATTCCTGGGATGACTCCTATTCGAGCTTTGGAAGCTATTAAAAAAATGGCTGACCGCTCTCATAAATGGCATAACGAAGGAAGCAGTAGAAGCATAAGCAGAAATATGGACGGCATTGCAGCCATAACTAATAAGCTTGAGAGTCTTGGTAGAGATATGAAAAAGCTAAAGGAAAATGTGCACGCTATACAAGTTGGTTGCGATACTTGCAAAGGCGCTCACCTTGCCCAAGAATTCCCACTTAAAGAAGAAGTCAAGAGAGTTGATGAAGTAAAATATGGCGATAATAGGCCATTTCGCGGATATGGGGGTAATGGAGCTAAATACCGTGAGGGACCCCCAGGGTATTACACAAGGATTGACAACATACCTCCTAAGCCCAGTCTTGATGAGTTGGTTCATAAGCATATCGAAGAATCAGCTAAAAAATGACAGGTTCAAGGAATGGATGATCAAGGTAAAAGAGGATACGGACATGAACTTGCGAAAACAAGATGCCGCGATCAAGAACTTAGAGACTCAAATTGGGAAATTTGCTACAGATTTCGAAGCTAAGGGAGAGGAAGCTATTACATGCAAGGTCGTATTTGCACAAGATGAACAGGAAGAAGAACAAATACTTCGGCAATCACAAATGACCTTTGTGGGATTAATTATCTGAAAGAAGATGACGGATCTGAAAGTGATGAAGGTTTGCCATGCCAACTTCCTGAAAAGGAGCTTTATCCAAGAAGCTTTCTATTGCCCTGTACCATCGGTAAACTTAAGATTCCCGCTTTAGCTGATTTAGGAGCTGGGGTTAATCTTATTTCTACTTCATTGTTTGATATTTTTAAACTAACCAATCTAAAAGAAACAACAATTATGATTGAAATGGCTGATACTACTAAGGTGGTGCCTAGGGGGTTGTTGATAACGTATTACTTAAAATTGGTAAATTCTTTTTTCCCACCGATTTTGTGGTTATTAACATGGGCGAACGGGAGCATAATAACTTAATTGTTGGGAGACCCTTTTTAGCAACTTGTCGAGCTCATATAAAAGTTTTTGAAAAGCAAATTTCTTTAGGAATAGGGGGAACGAATTACTTTTGATATGAATGAACAATTGAATCCTCATCCTAAATTTTCAAAAACAATTTAACGCTGTTAAAATGCTCTATAAGCCTTTGTACCCCTTCAATAGTAATGTCAATATGCCCTTAATTGATTCACCTTTATGTAAAGAGATAAGGTCTAACAATAATGAAAAAGATGTTGATAGTTGTAAGCAGGAATAAGGAGAAGCTGATCAGGACGAGAACGTAGAAGAAGCTCCAGATTTGAACAAACATTACGGCATTCCGGTAGTGGTTGTGCAAGATGAATCTACGCAAGCATGGCCATAATCTAATCCATTTCGCGACTATTGTAATGGGGGTGGTAATGAAAATTTAGAAGAAATTGAATGGACGTGCCCCCATGAGATTGAAAGACATGATATCAAGTTTGGAAATCTATCTTTCCAATATTGGTATAAAATTAGATTTGGGGACGCTAATGTTAATGCATGTCTGATCAAAAGGCACAAGCACGATTACGACGAATATCACTTTCAACAAAAGGAGTTCTTTGTTGAAGGTTCAATTGAAAATAATATCTCCTGTAAAAATGATTCTCAAGGTATGATGGTTGTAGACGACGAATACGGAAGGTCGTGTTTATCATTCAACGAATGGCTGGCGCATAAGTTTGGTACCTCAAGCTTTGGCAATACTGTCAGGAAAAAAGTTTTTATCAAATGGATGACTGATTGCTATTGGAAAGGAGGTGAAGCTGGGAATAATGGCAACATGACAGAAAGTTTATTGAGCACCACTTTTGGTGGTAGTTGACATAAAGCCCCATGGCTTTTAGTCTAACTTAAAGACTCGTTAATAAAGAAAAGTGCTCTTTCGGGAGACAACCCGAATTATCCCTCTCCTTTTTGTTTTCTTTTCATTTTTATTGTTGGGTATTGTGCTTGTAACATTTTTGCAGGAATTGGAGTTAAATGATCGGCTTGTAACTGGAAGATGGATTTTGTCCCGATTAGCAAGTTACGACGTAACTTTTCCAATGGTTACGCCGTAACCATCTTACAATTGTAGTACACTCCAGGTTTCAACCAGTTACGACGTAACTTCCTTCCATCATTAGGCTGTAATAGTATTATGTAGACGATTTCCATGTTCAAACCAATTACGGTGTAACTCATTCTTGTGGTTACACCGTAATTCATCTTGGAGTTCAATTTTAATTCTTAAACATTAGCACAATAATCTTGTATTCGTTCTAAATGAACTTTGTGGGTATGTTCACTGTAAGCCCTCATGAGACTACACTCGTTCACTTGGGACACCAAGTGGTTTAAAAGGCTTATTGCATATGCTAAATGCAACCTTGATTCTTAGAAAAGCACGTTAGGTTTTTTTGTTTTTTTTTTTTAAGAATTTTCCTTGTTGGTTAGTTGTGATTTTATGGATCGAAGTTTGCTCATGGATACTTAACGAAGGCATGATTTTCTTCGTGAGCCTTCTCCTTTTAGGAGCAAATTTCAGGGAAGTTCTCGCTCTAATTCTACTTTCTCTTCACCTTTATTAATGTTTAGTACAACAGGGATTTTGTACATCTCAAGTGGGGGGATGGGAGTAAAATTATTACTTGAACTTATTTGCCCTCGTTTTTCTAGTTTATTTTGAAAAATTATGCCATTTTTAAAATTTTGACATGTTTTTCTTAACCTAACTAGATTAGACCTTAGCCGAGCACACTATAACCTTTGATATTCCATTGTGAGATTAGCCTTATCTGTTTCCACTTATTTACCCAAATCCACCAAATTATGAGTGTGCCGGTAGCTTGTTAACTTTAGAACTTGGCCTTTGCATCATTTCGAGACCATAAACGAGGTGTGTCAAGTTAGCTTGATATATATGGAATAATCAATTTGAGAAGACAATATTTTTGGATTATCACCCAAATAGCCTATTTTTGCGCGTCTATCGATTAGTCACCTCGACTATTCGACCCCCATGTTAAAACATTTTGTTGCACTCACCTTTAGTGCAAGATACCCCTAGATACACCCTTCAGAGTCATTCCTTTCATTTCATACTCTTATTATGTTTTTTTCGTTACACCCATTCGCCTTATCATACCGTGTAGTCTTAATTTATGATCGGGAAGTCACTGTTTGTCCAAGTTCGAGGTTTAAGTAGAGAGGTTCGGGAATCACGCTTTCGTCAAAGACTTACATTTGAAGATCATTGAAGACCCCCCATATTTTCCATATATGTTCATCTTAAGTGGGGATGTTTATTTTTTATTTGTAAATAGTTATGATTCAAAATAATAATAATAAAAAACTAATAAGAAATAAATAAATAAATTATTATCGTTTATTAGTTATGTTATTAAGTGCAATGTATAAGCACTATGAGCTTAATAGATATTAGCATCGAGGAGGCCACCTCGGTCACAATTAAAGATTTGAGTTGGTGACATTGTTATACCAACAGTCTAAAGAAAAGGTGATGTGCCCATCATGATGTCCGCTAATGGAACAATTACTTGATACATCATGATCCAGTTTTTTCATCTTGAAGCTTGAACTTTGGATGGACGGTAGGCGGTGACAACTTGGTTATAGGTTAAGACTATTTGTTTTGTTATTTTTCATTTTACACCAATTATTTCTCGTGTCTTACCCTACCTTTTAGTCATGAAGCGTATCTAGGTGATGAAGCGAGCAATCTTTGGTGTCTTGGACATGGATTTGGTCATGTATCATTGATTTTGTCCACTTTGCCGTGACACGTTAGTAATGACGTATCACCCTTAACCTCATATTGTGTTCACCCATATTGCCTTCAAAGATTGATTAGTCCTTAAATCTAGTTATGGATATTTGTATAACCGCCAAGCTTATGATAGAATACATGCTATGATTGTGCTTTGAGTGATCACCCCGAAATTGACACTTAGACTAGAAGAGAGAATATGAGTGTTTGTTCCCATTTCGTGAGGTGTTCGATTTTGATTTATTCTAGCATAAGGAATTTTTAAACTCATGTCTTCCAAGTATTTGGGGGATATCTTTTTAGAAATTATTCTAATAAGGTCTACTTGAGGGCAAGTAGAGTTCAAGTGGGGGGATATTTGATAACATCAAATAGTCCTGACTTTTAATTGTCAATTTTCCCCGATTATGCTCATATTTTATGTCATTTATATGGATATATACTATTATTCCTTTATATTTCGTTTCCAGGTAAAATATGAACATTGGAGCTTAGAGACGCGGATTTGGAGATTTTTCTAATGATTTTATCTTAGTATGCTATTAATGAAGAAGCTACGGCGTAACTTATATTCTTAATTACGTCGTAGTTTGGATTTTGTCACATAGACCAACTCAACTGCAGTTACGGCGTAATTCTCAACTTAAGTTACGCCGTAGCCATCTAGGTCATGAAGAATTTCGCGTCTCCGTCAACTACGCCATAGCCTCATCACATGCATTACAATGTAAAAACCTTCTGTTTAGAAGGTATTCAAGATACGGCGTAGCTATCTACTAAATTACGGCGAAGCTTCTATTATGGTGTAACTATTCCATAGGTTACGTCATACTCTATGAGCTTTCTGTTTAGAAGACACTAAGGTTACGGCATAACTCTCAACTTTGGTTACGCCGTAACTATGATCGGGCCTATAAATACAAACTCTAAAATCTGCATTTTAGATCATTCACCCATAACATAAAAGGCAGAGAACGTGAAGAGGGTTCCAAGAGCAGATCATACCAAGCATACGGAGCCATCCCCAAGGGAGGAATCACACCATATCGATAAGCTTTAGCGATTACTACTATCTTTCACTTTAATTCATGTCTTTAATTATGTTAAACATTGAATTCATTGTGTCTTTGAATATGATCGGCTAAGCACCCTTGGTGCTAGCCTAGTTATGATTCCTTGATTATATTGTTTGTGTTTTCATGCTTCTATAATTGTTTCTAGTGTATGCATGCATAGTTTGATGGTAGTTACCTGATGCAGGTTTTACTGACCAGGTTTTAATATTTATATTGTATCGTTATACCTATGGTCTACCCTAATGCACTAACGGGCAGTGTACCCGGTCGTGTGTAGTGTAGTAATCGGTAAAACCGATGTCGTCCCAAGAGCTATGTGTGTTGGATTATTACTAAGTCTAGGTGTCATAGTTTTTAATATGATTTCGATAAGGAATTAATTAATTAACTACTAAAGAAAATAAAAGGAAAAGGTTCAATCAATAGAGGAGAGTGGTGCTAACCTAGTTAATCATCCTAGCTAGTAATGTCTACGCCTAATTAATTCCAATTACTTGTGTGGGTTCAAACTCGAGATGACAAGATTTGGTCAATTCGCCTAACCTATCAAAGAAAGATGCCACCACCGGAGAAGTCGTGTCCCTCATAAGTCCATTGTTCCCGGTCCCTTGCCGAGTCATTAAGTACCGCTACATGCTAGACTTATAATAGTAAGTGCCCGGGCGTTAGCAACTTAAACACTCACCCCTAATTCTTAAGTTCATCCAAATGGTAGGTGATCGCTTGGTCAAATCGCACAAGTAGAAAGGGTCGTCATTGGTCATATCTTACCCTTCCCCTGCTCCGCCCACTCACTTAGGGTCATTGGTCATATCTCCTAAGCAACTAGCCTCTACCACCATTCAAAACTACCAAACAAGGGTAGCTACCAATAAACAATGCATGCATACACTTAGAAATAATTATACTAAGTAATGTAAACGCAAACAAAACAGTTATGAATCATAACTAGGCCAAGACCAAGAGGTGCTTAGCCTCATATTAACCATACAAATCAATTCAATATTCAAAGTTACGAAATACATGAATCGAAAGTAAAGAAAAGATAAAATGCTAATGCTTATCGTAGGGGAGTGATTTATCCCTTTGAGACAGCTCAGATGCTCCTCTAGACCCGCCTTTGGCTTCTTCCCTCGTTCTTTGGTTGTGGTGTGAAATGGGATGCTTTGAAATGCCGGAAATCGTGGGATATTTATAGGCAGATTCGGGTTACTACGAATCGATAAAATAGTTACGCCTGTAATCTTCTATTTCTTTGTAATTTGCACTAGATCTGCCGTTACTACAGAACCTTATAAGTGGTTACGCCGTATCTTCAATATTTCTTGGTTACGCCATAGTTTAAACAAGAGTTACTACGTAGTTATCACGGGCATGGAACCTCATTTGACCTAATATAGTTACGCCATAGTCTTTTGTGAGAGTTACGTCAGAATCCTCGATGAGTTGGCTTTCGAGTCACGCTTTAGTTACGGCAGAATGCGAGAGATGAGTTACGCCAGTAACTTCTTCAAAGTGAGCATATTCGATAAATCTTTGATAATTCTCCAATTCCGCCTCTTTAGCTCCAATGCTCGTAATTTACCCGAAAGTGGAAAACAATAGAAAACAAGCGTAAATCCATATAAATGATATAAATTACAAGCATTATCGGGGAAATTGACTTAATATTCGTGACTATTTGATGTTATCAAATATCCCCCACTTGAACTCTACTTGCCCTCAAGTAAATCTTATTTAGATAGATTCCTAAAAGATATCTCCCATAACCGGAAAATATAAGTTTACAAATCCCTTATGCTAGAATAAAACAAACCGAACACCTCACGAAATGGGAACGAAACACTCAAATATCTCAACTATTCTAAGTGTCAATTTCGGGTGATCACCAATCGCATACATAGCATGTATTCTATCATAAGTTTGGCGGTTACACAAATCTCCACCACTAGAGTTAAGGGCTAAACAATTTTCGAAGTAAATATGGGTAGACACGACAAAGGTTAAGGGGTGACTCGTCATTACTAACATGTCACGGCGAAGTGGACAAAATCAATGATACATGACCAAATTCATGGCCAAGACACCAAACATTGCTCGCTGCATCACCTAGACACGCTTCATGACTAAAGGGTAGGATAAGACATGGGAAATATAATGGTGTAAAATAAAAATCAAGCAGGTAGTCTAAATCTATAACCAAGACATCACCACTTACCATCCGCCCAAAGTTCAAGCTTTGAAGTTAAGAAACCGGATCATGAAATACTAGGTAGATGTGTCATTAGAGGACGTCATGATGGGCATACTACCTCTTCTCCAATAGTTGGCTCGCTAACCAACTCCAATCTTCGAATGTGACCGAGGTGGCCTCCTCGATACTAAATCTATATAAAGCTCATAACATAGTGCTTATAACATTGCACTTTATAATAACATAACAACTTTTTTTTTTCAACATAAATATAACAACTAAACATAATATCCCCCACTTGAGATGAACAATGGGAATCCGGGGGGTCTTCAATGATCTTCAAGAATAAGTCGTCGACGAAAGTGTGATTTTCGAACCTTTCCACTTGAACCTTGAACTTAGGCAAATGATGACTTCCCAATCACAAATAAAGACTACAGGGTAGACGAAGGTGTATAGGTGTATCGAAACAATATATTGGGTTAACAAAATGAAAGGAATGGCTCAGATGGGTGTATCTAGGGGTATCTTGCACTAAAAGTGAGTGCAACAAAAGGGTTTCACATGGGGGTCGAGAAGTCGAGGTGACTAATCGATAGACACACAATGGTAGGCTATTTGGGTGATAATTCTATAATATTGCCTTCTTAAACTGAAAAGTCCAAATACATCAAGCTAACTCAACATACCTCGTCTATGGTTTCGAAATGATGCAAAGACCAAGTTCTAAAGTTTACAAGCTACCAACACACTCATAATTTGGTGGATTTGGGGTAAAATATTGGAAACGGATAAGGCTAATCTCACCATATAATGTCAAGGGTTGTATGTGCTCGGCTAAGTTCTAATCTAGTTAGGTTAAGAAAAACATGTCAAAATTTTAAAAATGGCATAATTTTTCAAAATAAACTAGAAAAATGAGGGCAAAATAAAGTTCAAGAGATAATTCTACTCCCGTCCCCCCACTTGAATTGTACAAAGTCCCTTTTGTACTAAGAGTTAAATAAAGGTGAAAAGAAAAGTAGAATTAGAGCAAGAACTTCCCTGAAATTTTGCTCCAAAAAGAAAGAAGGCCCACGAAAAAGAGACGTGCCTTCGTATAAGCAACCATGAGCAAACTTCAAACCCTGAAATCACACTACCGACAAGCATAATTCTAAAAAGAAAAATGAAAATGAAAACAAACCTAACTCACTTTCAGTAGGAATCACGGTTGCATTTAGCATATGCAACAAGCCTTTTAAACCACTTGGTGTCCCAAGCGGACGAGGAAGTCTCATGAGGGTTTACAGGAACACACCATAAAGTTCATTTAAAATACTAATACAAAGTTATTGTATTTTAAAATGAAAGAAGTAAAGCAGAGAGAGTTACGTCAGAACTCCTGAGGGAGTTACGCCGTAACGGCAAAACCCGACATAAGTCGCAAAGCGTGTGGCTACGGCTTAACCACTAAGATGGAATTACGCCGATGTGGTAATGCATCCGAAATTCATTGCAAGGGGTTGGTTACTGCGAATCATCGATATGAGTTACGCCAGTAACTATGGTCGATCAAGAACCGCAGCAGAATCACTCCTCGCTTCCGCAAAAATGGTTAAAACACAAAACCCTACAAAAATGGAAATAAAACAAAAGAAAGGGATAATTCGGGTTGTCTCCTGAAAGAGCACTTTTCTTTATTTACGAGTCTTTAAGTTAGACTCAGAGCCTTGGGGTTACCAGTGCTTGTTGGTCATTTCGTGGATATGGCAGTCTCCACGTTGGATCCAATTTATCAGATTCTCAACCCTTTTGTAGTCCATCCCAAACTCTCAACATCCCGAGTAGAAACTCTTGATCTTCTGGTAAAGCTGGTCAATACCTTTTGCCTATTCTTCGTCACTGATATCGAGTAATGGTTGGGCGTGGCTCAACTGCCTCTTGGTCCAATTTTTAAAATTCTTAATGGTTCTCGGAATTTTGAAGATTGTTTTGTCATCGTTTATTTTTAACCATACTAACCCTTCTTTTTCATTTTCATCAAGCCCAGACAGTTCCTGAAAAGGTTTTCCTAAGATTACCCCAGTTAGTCCATCTTCCACAAACTCGCTCAAGTCATCCAAGACCATAAAGTCCACCAAGAATGAATGAGTCCCAACGAAGACACGAATGTTAGTTGCAATCCCAAGGAAGTTATTCCCCTTATATTCTAATTCTTTCTTCATAACTCGGTTGTAGCATTCTTTTGAAATAATGTTAACTGGGGAAGTTGTGTCAATAAATGGATAGAAGTCGATATACCTGATTTTGCATAAGATCTTCAGATAATAAGGGTTCCTATGATGTATACGGGTTCCCACCTCATAAAATCTAGGTTGATCCGCTTGCGGAAAAGCCTTCACAGAGTTGTCTTGCCAACGGGCCATTTCGACGTCACTTGAGAAGTCATCAGTACTGATTCCTAAATTATCCTCTTCCTCGAAATTGACGAAAACACCAATATCTTTCCCCGAATCTATCTCGCCAGGATCCGGGGGTCACTAAGAAATTCTTTTAGAGCGTCACCAAAATTGCCTACTGGGTTAACCGCACATACCTTTTGAGGAGTAGACAGGAGTTCATTAGGTCCGAACGTTTCAATTTCTCCATTAGCTTCAAGAGTTAGTTTTCCATCAAAGACATCCACCTTTGTATGGGCAGTAGAAAGCATAGGTCTACCTAAAATGACAGGTATTCTGTTGTCTTCCGAAATGTCAAGAATCACAAAATCTACCTGGAAAAGGAATTTCTTTATCTTTACCAACACATTTTCAACGATTCCTAACGGTGACTGCATGGATCGATTGGCCATTTCATTTTTCATCTTGGCCGGCTTCAAGTCACCAATTCCCATGCGTAGGAACATCGAACGAGGCATTATGCTAATGCTCGCTCCAAGATCAGCTAGGTCATTACACATATTGAGACTCCCGATCAAGCAAGGGAGAGTGAAACAACCTGGATCTTTTTCCTTCTGTGGTAGCTCGTTTCTCAAAACCGCTGAACATCTTTCGTTGAGTTGAATTGTCTCATCATTGCTTAATTCTGCGGAATATCATCATGATTAGTTTTAATGTAATTAGTAATAGGGAGTTTACCGCATGACTTGGTCCGTATGATTGTCTCCATGCCGATTCGCCGCTAACTTTTTCCAAAAGGTCGTTGGTTCTTCAAGGATAGTTTCCACCGTGTTGACAACTTCCTCTTCCCGAGCCTCTAGGTTATCTGTGATGGCTTGCGAACATGAGCTCACACTCTTTCCAATCCCTTAATCCGATCTTCATGAATTTTGAGAGAAGAGACTGTATTTTCCATGAATGTCTTCATCATCGTTTCAATTCTCTCTTCTCGTTCCCTCGATTCCTTGATGTGGTCAAGAATCTTTTTTTCAAGATTGATCTCGGTTTTGGTCCCAAATACACTTTTTACCTTCTGAATCCTACATGCTTCAGCTTCTCTTTCTAGCCTTCGTTTTTTGAAAATTTCCCATAATTGTATTCTTGCTTTGTCAATGTCTTCATTACCTTATGATCAAAATTTTCTCTTGGTCCGTACCCTGTATCCATATGCCATTTTTAGCAATGTTCAAAAATCCGTTGAATACATTCCAAGGCTTTGTCAGGGGTCATGCTAGGAATAGGTCTAGGAGAATCGAGTAGTTCTCGTGTTAGCGCATTAATTCCCCGGTAGAAGACGTAGACAATCTGATGTTTGTTCAAATCATGAGTGGGACATCAATAAAGTAGCTCATTAAACCTTTCCCATGCCTGATAAAGCATTTTTTCCCCTACTTGAATGAATTGATAGATTTTACCAAGAAGTTTGGCCATTTTTTAAGGAGGGCAAAATTACTGGACGAACTCTCTTCTTAATTTATCCCATGCTCCTTTACATTCGTTAGGGAGTTTATTGTACCATATTTTCGAAGTTCCAGTAAGAGTCATAGGAAAAAATCTTGTGGTGACCGAATAGCTCGGGGTGCCTCAGACGTTGAAAAGAGAGGATAAGTTGAGTACATCTTCTACATGATTCTGAATGTCCTCATCTTCATCTCCTATCAAAATCTTAAGTTCGTGTAACTCTCGAATAAATGGTCTGGAATAGAGTATTTTTCAGTACTAGAATCTTGTGTGAAGGTTCGTTGGCAGTTATCATTTGGTCGTTCCAAATACTGCTCCATGGTTAAGTCATCGATATTATTTTCCTCAATGACCTCCTGCTCGCTTGAGATCGATCCGATTCGTAAAATGAAAAGATGTTATGAATAGGAACCGAAAGTAAACTTTCCTTGTCCGAAATTGCTTCTCCGGATCATCGAATGGGGTGGCGTAAAAGGCCTAGAGCTTCAGTCTTGTATCCCGACATTTAAGAGAAGAAAGAAAATTAAAAATAGACTTAATAAAAAATCATAAAATAGATCCCTGCACGGCGCCAAAAACTTGATGCGTTTTCTTGACTGTGTTTTAATATTTATATTGTCTCGTTATACCTATGGTTCACTAATGCACTAACGGGCAAGGTACCCGATCGTGTGTAGTGTAGTAATCAGTAAACCGAGGTCGTCCCAAGAGCTATGTGTGTTGGATTATTACTAAGTCTAGGTGTTACAGTTTTTAATATGATTTCGATAAAGAATTAATTAATTAACTACTAAAGCAAATAAAAGGCAAAGGTTCAATCAATAAAGGAGAGTGGTGCTAACCTAGTTAATCATCCTAGCTAGTAATGTCTACGTCTAATCACTTCCAATTACTTCAGGTGGGGTCAAAGTCGAGAGGACAACATTTGGTTAATTCGCCCTAACCTATCAGCAAAGATGCCACCACTGCAGAAGTCAGGTGTCCCCTCATAAGTCCAGTTGTTCGCTGTCCCCTAAGCCGAGTCATTAAGTACCGCTATATGCTAGACTTATAATAGTGAGTGCCCGGGTGTTAGGAACTTAAACACTTATGGAAAACTAGAAGGGGGGGTTGAATAGTTTTACTAACTAAAACTTCGTTTTAAAATATTTAGATCGACTTATGTCAATCCATTTGGATGTGTATGTTGGACATTGATAGATAGATATATAAATGTGTAATGAAATATAAAGAGTAAGAAGCACATAACTACGACATGAGTATTTATAGTGGTTCGGCTACAAGGACACCTTCCTTGCCCTACTCCACTCCCCGAGTCACCTACTCGAGAGTTCGTAATCACTACACGACATCAACTCCTTATGGCGTAGAATCCTTCACAACGTTGCCTACTCTTTTTCCGGTACTAGGCTAACCACCGGGTTCTTTCACACCAAGGTGAACCACACCTACCACAACGTCGCCTACCCTTTATCCGGTACTAGGCTAAGTACCGAGTTTCATTACAATGGAGGAACTACTACCCAACACTACACCAATCACCTAACCCCAAAGGAGATCAACTACTTATTACAACATCATCAAGGATATCAAAATCCTTGGATCCAATACTAATTTATCTTGTACATCGAAACACACTATATCAAATGTACATCTTAGGCACCTTTCACTAATGCCTTTGACTAGATCTTCAAGACACCCTTCACTAATGTCTTGTGACTTGACTTCTAGGCACCCTTCACTAATGCCTACACTATAGACGATCAACACCTTGCACTAATGTTTTCGTCTTGACACTTGAGACATCTTTCACTAATGACTTCAACACTACACTTCTTAGAAGAAAGAAAAGAACCATCAACAAGAGGACTTCAGTAGTCTTGATGATGAGGAATCATGGCAACTCATGGACTTGAGCTTGCTTGACTTCAAAGGTGGTGATCTCGCCTTTAAGAGGAACCTAGAGGATCACACAAAAACAAAACTACAAACATAGATCACTTGGATCTGGGGTTAAAGAGTTTTTAACTCAAGGAGAAAGTATGTGAGAAAGAGGTGAGAAATAATGAAGAAGTGGCTCACTATTTATAGAGAGAAAATGTCTACTGTTCCACGGATCCCACGGATCCCTCCCTTAAGAGATCCGTCCAGGTTAATCACTGGGATCCGTGGGACGCTCCTTTTTGCCCATGGATTTTGGGTCATGGGTCATGGGTTATGGGTCATGGATATCAAGTAGGTTCAATGTACCTTCAAGATACAATGCATCTAGTCCATGGTTCATGGATTGAAACTATGGGCCATGGATTAAAACCATGGGTCATGAATATTATCCATATATGACATAATCATGATGTCATGCAATGGGTTATGGGTCAAGCTATATGGATATGGGTCATGGACTTTGGGTTGTACCCAATTACATTCAATGTATTTGGTTAATGGGTTATGATACTTAAGTTTGTACCGATTTATATTACCCAATATACTACATACTAGTTATGTGTATATTTTACCCAAATATGTAAACACTAGTTGTTGTACATATGTAATACTAAATCATAAAATCACTTATACTTGTTTTAGTGTTTTATGTGAGAATATAAGTGTGTTAGAAAACTATTGGCTCAAACAATTTACGTATTTTATTTGTTTCGTGAAAATGATTTTACGTTTGTTATCGACAAAACATTAGAAGATCGTAAAATATAAATAAACGTTTTTACGGCATATTTGTATTAACAATCTCCCCTTTGTTGATGATAAAACATAGAATTATTTTAAGGAAAAGCTAAAATTAAAAGCGTTGAATTTATAGTTTTACTTTCTTCTCCCTTTTGTCGAAAAAAAAGAGCTCGAGAGTAAACTAACACATTGTTTTAGAAAACATGTGAAAGAAAAAATAATAGAGAGCAAGTAACGGGAAAAGATCTCGACTTAACTCCCCCTTGACGAGTCCATCCCTATGTGAGGGCGTCAAGAAAGATAATACTAAGCTAGTTTATTTGCAACTAAGTTTGCAAAAGATTTCGTCTATGTGACGGGTGTGCTCCCCCTTGATTATTGCAAGTTTGCAAAGGGATGTCATGAAATGTAATCCTAATATTGCAAGTAATTTTGCAATGTATTGCTTTGACACAAAGCTCCCCCTAGATTTAGGGTGTCAAAGTCTTCATGTGTAAATTGAATAACTACAAAACAAAGTTTAGAAAACAAGTATAATGCATAATTTCCTGCAAATATGACTCAAGTTAGTAGAAAATAGTTTTATCTCACGGATCCCACGCTCCCTCCTTGTAGGGATCCGTCTAGGCAAATTTCGTGGATCCGTCAATGATGATCAATTCAAGAATGGTGATATAACAAATAATGTTAACATCAAAGTGAGATATGTATTATACAACATAATCATATACTGTAAATATAGCAAGTAGCATGTAATTTCATTTAATAAAACTAGAGGTATGATATACATGACTCTAAAAACTAAGAAAATGAGCGATACAAGACTTGGAATTACTAGAGTTATCTAAGTAACGCTTTATACTAGGACACCACTAAAATCATCTAGCTCAAGTTTGTTTAGGTTTAATCTCATTGAAATGTTCGAGGAGGTGATAAAACATGAAACGTTGATCTTCTCGTACTTCATGTATCAAACTTTCAACATGTTGACAATGATAACAATCTTTGTCATGGCTAGGTAGTGGTGATGGAGGGAAGGAAATTGCTTGATGTGAAGGATCAAGTGAAGCGGATTAAGGAGCCTCAAACAAAGGAGGGATTGGTGGAGGCGCATTCGAAGATGGCTCGACCAAGAATGATGGTGGTGGTAGAGAGGTGTCAATTTCCATGTGGTCGGGTGGTTGACTTTGATCATTTCTCATAATCCAAATGGGATTATTTGATGGTGACGGCGAAAAGGAAGTCGGAGCTAGTGTTGACTCAACACCTTGATTTTGTTTCATTATTCCTCCTAATGAGGAGAATGTTGCCGGTGGTGAAGGATGAGATGGCCTAGGAGGCAAATCCTCTAGATTTTATAGGTGTGGTGATGCGAGTAGAGTGGTGAATGATAGGGCTCTAGTCACCAAAAAGGGTGTGTTTGGTTTAGTATGAATTGTAGAGTTTAGTGATGGTATTTTTGTGGGAACAATCCTCTTGGGAATTAGTTTGATTGGTTGATTTGGTGGAGGGGAAATCCTAGCATTTGTGGATTTAACCGGAGATGATTCGGTTGAGGAAATTTCGTGAACAACACGAGCAAGTTTCTTGGGTGGTTCTTGGGTGGATGAGTTAGCACTAGGAGCTTTCCTCATGATGAAATGACTAAAGAAGATGTTTCTAATTGCTGAGAGTTATATTGTGTTTGATGACTAAGGGATTCTAGCAAGATGGCTTATAAAGGGAAGAATTTGGCAAGTGCATTCAAGACTTAAGCCACTAAGATTCTAAGGAATGTGATGATTAGCATGCACAAGAGTCAACTTCAGAGTTGTACTGATCTAGGAACTCAATTAAGATGAGGTAAAGTGTTCAAGTTAGCAAGATGGGCTTGAAATGATTGTTTAAGCTAGGTTGACATGAATCTGTCACCCGGATCCCACGGTTCCCTCCAATGAGGGATCCGTCTAGGCTAATCCTAGGGATTCGGCTCTCAGCAGTTAAGAAAAGAGAAAAATGATGTTAGTAAGGTCTAATAACTATAAATTTTGAGTGTTTCAGTCTTCCTAAGTGTCTTAAATGAAAGGGTACTTAAATGATCAAGGGCAATGAGTGATGTTGCTAATGATTGCCTTTTATGGAAAGAAGTGGGTTCTTATGAGCACCAATGGGTGATCAAAGATGACACTAAGGATTTTGAGGGTGTCAAGTGTATTCAAATGATCCTAGAGATCAGATGATAATCTAAGGAAAATTTAGAAAAACTCCTCAAAAATTATAAAATGTGAAAAACTAGTTTTTAGCCTATTTTGAGATAAAGATGAATAAAATCAATTTGCTAAAATTGAGAGAAATATCAAACTAAGTGTCTTAAGATGAGAGGAGCAATGTGTGAACATTGGAGCGGAAAGATGGTGAGTTTTGGTGAAATGATAAATCAAAAAAACCTTAAATGTGATCCTAAGTTAGCTATGAGTGAGTGTGAGACCTAATGAGCTTGAGGAAGACTTAAGAAATCTTAAATCATCATGTTTAGCTAGTCTAATGAGGTCTGAAAGGTTGGATTGATGCAAGGAAGCTAAAATTGCACTTCTGTTCACCCGGATCCCACGGATCCTTCACTTTAGGGATCCGGTTAGTTATAGCCAAGGGATCCGGCATCTGAGACAGATTTCCTTAACAGAATGATTGCAAAATTTTGCTTTAGGTTTCGAATTTTGAAACTAATGATCTCTACAGCAAGCATACATGTAAGTAAGTAAAGCATAGCAATTAGAGCATGTAATAATAGCACATAAGCAATCAAATGAGATCGAGCTTACACATCACACAGAGGTTTATCAAACTTAACAAGAGCTATTCAAGAAGCTCAAAACAGATTTATGGTCTAGATTAGTAAATCGTTTGTATTAACAATGGCATGTAAGGTATGTGTTAACAAAGAAAAGAGTAATTTAAAGTATTCAAGACTATAGAGTTGTGAGGTGCTAGTTCAAAAAAATCCTATACTTCATCCGGAAGGTGGAGTTGTTGTTTTGGTCAACGGAAGCAATGAGCTATGTATAGTCATTACGGATGGTTATTAGCATACAATGAACTTCATCCATGAAGTCATGTAGCTCTTCTCGATCAAAGCAAGATAATCGCTTGATGAGGAAAGTGGTTGTGATTAACTAAATGAAAAATCAATTTTACAACTTTTTTATTAGTAATACTCAGACAACGAAAAGTATTTCCATTGTAAACTTACTTTAGGAAAACATAGGAGCATATATTTCTCAAGTGAGAGAATGAATATGAGACTAATACTAGTGGTGCTCAATTACGGCTAAACACAACCATTTTTACGGGTGATTCCTGTAGGATCGATATATTATTGTGTTTGATGATTCGGGTGGTCTTGGATGATGGAAATACATGATATACATTTTAGAGAGAGAAAGTAGAGAGAGGGGTGTTCTTGCTAGAGAGTTGCTTTGTAAAATATGGAATGTTAGATTGAAGCACCACCCTACCATGGATGGAAGGGTATCTATACTTCTGCACACAACGACCTATCGGCCCGTGGATCGTGCATACAAAGGTAAAGACCGTCCTTCCTCCACGGTGTTGCACTAAACTAAACAACGCTACAAACTAACTAATTAACTACTTAATAACATAAATAATGACAAGTCTACGAGCTAACTTATGCTAGACAATAATTGGGGTGACCGACACTTTAATATGGAATTTCCAATTCCTAAAAATCTCCCCCTAAGGGAGGTCACCCCATGAAATACATTTTGCATTCTAGCATTCTATTCTTGACTTTGTTCTTGAGCTCGTAGACTTCAATTCATCAATTCCGCAATCTTTGTGCTTTAGTAGCAATTCTTCAAAGTCCGTATTGATTTGTACTTTCAGTGGAGGTCTTTGAACCGATCCACATCTTTGATGATCTTCGAGCTTTCTTTGAGATCATCACCACAAGAAATCTCTCGATCACCCTTTATAGTGTTGCCATCATGGGATGTTGTGACTTTGGACCGACATGCTCACACTTTTGAATCATGACATCTTTCCATCGAGTAGCGGAAGCTTTACTTGTTCATGATATTTGCGCAGCAGAAGAAAGAGTATAGTATAGAAATATCGTAACCGTGTTATGTAGATATGCACCACCATGATTTCTTCAATTAAGTGTGGATGTCTTGAGCATGCGACTTTGATTGACTTCTCAATTCGATCACCGCAACCGTCCAAATGTACCTACAAACAACAGCTAGCAATAAAACACACGAAAGTGTCTTTGATCACTTTCGTTGAATTAAGGTACACGCCCACGGTTCCTCGCTGATCAAGACAAGTACCGCTGTGATCGATAGGATTCCTAAGAATCTCCTTGATGGGTTTCACAGTTGTTCTAGCTGTTCTCAAATCGAACGCCTCAAAGAAGACAACACGGAGTGAGTGAACCAAATAATTGAGATTCACCGATTGATGAAAATGATTTGTAAACAATCGCGTATTGCTTGAAGAAAGATTTATGCAATACGACGAAGGTTTTATGAGAAAGATCAATTTTCAATCAAAAATACCTTTTGTATTTGGAAAGAGTACACATTCGACGTGCTAGAGAAAAGAAGATTTGCACATCGAACAGTTTTTCCAAAAGTATTTTTATTTAATCAGAGATACTTTTTTTGTTTGAAAACATAAGTACACATTCGACGTGCTAGAGAAAAGAAGGTTTGCACATCGAATGGTTTTTCCAAAAGTATTCGTCAATTCATTTCCTGGACCAAGGTTGATTCACGAGTGAATCGCCCCATTGTTTCTATCAAGTTGTCACAAGCTTGATTTTTTGCAAGATCTCACATGTCACCCACCAAGAGCTTGTTTGATGTTGGCTCTAGAAGGATTTCCATCTTCATTGTGAATATTTTCATATCACTCAGATGTTCCGCAATACCACAAGGATAATGCGAGGACTCTTAATATATTCTTACTTTTCACATTGTGTGAAAAGAAGTCTTCAAGAATTTATTGTCCTAATGAGATATTGTGGATGATCTCTTGGCTCTAGACTCAATTGTGCATTTTGGTTCCTGTGCGGAGACTAGGAGAGGGTCTCCTCTTCAATATCAACAATCTCTAAGAGAAAGTCGATAGATTATGTCGGTTCCCGTGAGAATGAAACAAGCCCTTTTAAGAGGAACTTGAGTAGCTTGGGAAGTTAGGTGCAATGCGTCATGGGTCCATGTCGCCTTGTCTTCAATACCGCGTTACCTTAGTAACCACCAAGAGCATATGTATTGAACCCGGTTTCGCCTCTAAGGTTGAATTGATGGAGGGCTATTTCTTTTCACCCTTTTCACATTCATTTCTTTTCATTCTTCAACCCTTCAAGCTTACCGAGACTTCATAACTAGAACCTTGTAGGGTTTATTCCAAGACTAGCTCTGCCTCATCCGCACTCTTCCCATATCTCACTTTTCTCCTTTTTTCATCATACCTAAGGACTCTACACTATCTAGTGGATTGTCCTCGGTAGATCCCTCCTGCTCAAGCGGATCGTGGGAACTAATACCTAACCTAACCATCCTTATAACACCATGCATAAAATTAAATTGGTCGGTCTTTTGGTATTGTTCTTTCCTTCTCGAAACCAATTGAAAATCATTTGGAAAACAATCAAGGTACTTGTGATACGAGATCAAAGCATTTTGTACCTTAATAGTTTTGATCATTTAGAAAACCTCCCCTTCAACATGTGCATATGATTTAGAAAATGTTTAGCACATGGAGGCAAGAGGACTTTGAAATATTTTCTTTGATCATAATTTTCATAGAAAAAACCATTTGATTTTCTTGGTAAATTCTCCCCCTCAATATGTGCATAGGATATTTTAAATCATTTTATCACATAGAGGCAAGAGTTCTTTTGAAGTACAACCATGATCACAAAAGCCATTAAGAAACCATTTGCTCCCCCTCAATATCTACATCGATATACGAAAGAGTTTGGCACATATTAGAGAGAACTTGCATTTTGAATCAAAACGATCACCTTTTATCAAATTTCATTATTAAATCACAAATTCTCCCCCGATCAAAAATATCAAACCCTTTGAGATTTTGGATCCCAAGTGATTTAATTAGGTTTAGAAAACATGGGAGAAAATGTGGCCTTGTTTAAATACTCATCTGGTTTTTTGATAAATCCTCCTCCTCAACATGTGCATTGTGTACTTGAAATTGTTTGGCACATGGAGGCAGGAGTGCCTATAAAGGACTAAAGCCGATTCCATTAAAACAGATTTGAGATTTAAATCACGATCTCTCCCCCGATCAAAAATTTCAAACCTTTTGAGATTTGTGATCCCAATTGATTTAAATCATTTAAAAGAGTTTGGGAAAAGACGTGGCAAGATTTAATTTTGAAAAATGACAGATAAGGACCAATTTAAGACATTAAAGATCGTTAGTGTCAGGTATGATTGTTTTTAAGAGATCTTTAAGTAAAATAAAACAATTTCACAATCAAACAAGAATAGAAAAAATTTCATTTTGTAAGATCTTGATTCTAAAGAAAAAATCATACCATGACATAACATTAAATCTTTAGATCACCACTTATTTTTGTACAAACCGGATGTGAAGAAATATTGTTTGAAAATAATTTATTTTAAATCACTCTCCCCCTCAATCGATGACCGTAGTCGATGATTGAATGACTTATAGTTTTGATAAAATGAAGTCCGGTGATTTTCAAAATTTAGTCCAATTTATTTTCAAAACCAATATTTTCCATTTTCAAAACAATTCAAATTTGTTCAAAATTGTTTAAAATGGTATCCCGCATAAAGATACGTTAGTGGTTGAGTCCGCTTCGTTGATGTTACCGTAGGGCTTGGAAGAAAACCGTTTGCTAATGCAAGGAGACTTCTTCTTACGCTGCATTTTAATGCCAACCGAGGTCAAATTAAGCTCCGCTTTCTTCAATCACTTAAGAAAACCATCTCAGATGCAAAGAGACCTCTTATGCTTCATTTATGCCAACTTTCCATTGAAGTCAAATTAAGCTCCGCTTTCTTCATTTGTCAACCCAAGATATAGTTACCCTTTCCTTTCGGCATCCAATCATCATATTATGTGGGATCCGGATCGGAACATTCTTATACCATAATACCGCATAATGTTAGTGAACACAAATGATATATGGTGGTCGACATCACCCAAACAAAGAATCGACTAATAAAAGTCAATTCAACATATCAATCAATTCATATATGGCATGGGAATAATGTGTTAATCAAACTCTAATCATCTAATCCTAACAATCATATCCTAGGCACCTAGTCCTTCAACGTAGGTTAACATCATTTTCAATTAAGCATATAGGATAATTAGATAATCTCGTTAGATGATATAGATTTGAAAACATTCTCCCTCAATCAATGACTTGTTTTTGAAAAGGTTAAAAGTTTGAAGTCATTGATTGAGTTTTCAATTTTACGAAAAACTCGATCCGATTGATTTTCAAACAACTCATTTACCACCATTTTGAAAACAACAAATATTTTTCTCAAGAATTTTAGACGGAAAACATTTGTGTAGGAACAATGATCCTTCGACATACTTTCCTCATTTTTGTTTTTAGGATAAGTGCACGAAATATTTGAAAATTGGTATAGCGCAGCTCTTTCCTTTCTTTGAAGAACGGGTTGCTACTGTAAATAATAGCAAGCCATGGTTTAAGCACGGTTACAATCAAGTAAGCGCAAGCCATAATTTTAGACATGTTTTGAAAAGAATATTTACACCTCTGCTCGAACTTCATCTATGGTCCTGCCATTATTGAATGACATTTCTAAGACCGTAGATGTTATCGATACCAAAAGACATGTCTTTAGAAAACATATTTTGGTATTTTTAAATTTTCGATTTTTATGGGTTTTGTTGGTTTTATATTTTTCTATTTTCTTTTGTAGGTTTTATATTTTGTATTTGGTTTTTCCGATAAATATATACACGATAGAGTAGATGATATAGTTTAAGAAGGATGATGATACGAGTACCGAGATAAGGGTATCGAACAACCCGTCAGTAGAAGATATAATTTGTCATCTCTTAAACTTCCACCACCAAAGCTTCCGAGGCTCCGTAATGAAGATAGAACATGAGCCTTCGAGAAAGAGAGACTTTGGCGCTTCCCCAAACCGAGAATCCTTTAGCTAAGCAGCTTCAAAGCTTTCTTTCAAGATTCCTTAGCCAGTGCACAAAGAGGCACACCATTATCATTGAACATGCTCGCTCCTTTTAAGAATAATCACCGTGATTCATCGCTCGGGTTATATCATCAAAATAGATCACCAACGTATCATCCCACTTTTAAATACTCTTCTCAAATTTCATTCCATCAAGTCCGACGCAATCCATTCCAACGGTGTCAAGAGAACACTTCCCCAAGTAGATGAATTGATGCGATCGGCCTCTTAGACTAGAGCTCACGAACCCGAATACACATATACCCAAAGACAAAGAAACTTATACCATCAAGTAGCGATTAAGTCCAATAGCCAAAGAATAACCCCGATGTATACTTTTCTCCCATGAAGAAAGTGTATAAAGCTCAAGAACCCAAAGTACCCGAATGCCCAAAGAGAGAAAACCGATAACATTGAAGAAGTAGGTCAATCACCGATTATCTCGGGTGACAATCATGATGTCAACACCGGAATAAGTGATTATATCTCTCAATCACCGATTAAGCCCTCAAGTAAAACAAATGAGCATCCCTAATGTACACAATCTCTCCCCGATGATTGTGATAACATCAAAATCATCACACACTTTTGTACCTTTTTCATCATCGAAACTAACTCTTCCATCTCTTCCCCACATAGTTGGAATAAAAACACTAAACGCCTTGATGAGTAAACCTTGAGTTTCTCTGCGGTCATGACACATGCTTTCCCGAGATATCTTCAATCACTTAGAAGAATTAAGTTCATCAAGTTTACTCGCCATGAGTCAAACCTTGAGTTTCTCTGTAATAATATTTGTCTTCCCGGATATCTTCAATTACTTAGAAGTATTAAGTTCATCAATTTTACTCGCTTAGATACGTGTCTCCTTCCCCTTGCTAGTTTTGATACTTCGTAATCAAGAACACTTTGAAAGCCCAAATACAAGAAATCTTTGAGAAGAACCTTAGAAGTCTTTGTGAGAATCAACTTGTCAAGAATATGAGCAAGTCTAATTGGGATTAAATTCAACATATCACTCTCCCCAATTAGTGCTCTCCCTAAACCGAAAACTGCTTGATAAATGCCTTGAATAAGAAGAAGTCTTTAGCCATTAAATGCAACTCGTCTTTAGTCTTCTAACATGTAGCGTAAAATGTAGAACCGATCAGACTCGACCTTCTTCAAGATTGTCCATTGGGAATAGATAGTTAACATCTTCAACTCACCAAAACAAGAACATCACTAAAAAGCATCCCAATCAACTTACATCTTGCAAATCCCCTTAACTAAAATCCTCCCAATCAAACAAGAACAAAAGATGTTCATCAAGGAAATCAAGAATCGGCCATAACGAACACATAAGATGGTAACACCAAACTACCAATCACATCAAACAAGAACAGAGAGATTGTTCGGAATCATCATGTTAATGTGTACGTGAAGCATTAACCGGAAGCACTTTGTCAATAAACTCATATCAGCTTGTGAAGATGTCAACTAACGGCTCTTAGAAGAAAATCCATGTAACGATGACCCGATAAAAAGAAGCTCGGTTCTTACATGAGTTAGGAGCCGTAAGACCATATATTCTCATATGTCAATCAACCATGCAGAATTATCACACTTTTCTCCCTCAAGAATTTCATACGGAGATGCCATTCTTGATTAAACAAGTGAAAATCATCCAAATGTAGTCAATTCACACTTCTCCCCGCAAAATTAGCACATGATGTCGCCATCATCATTATAGTTGAGAAAGCGGAATCGAAAAACAATCAACAGAGTCTGGTTCACTTGATGACCAAGCGCATGGAAAAGTATGAAGCATGTTGATGAGAATGGTCATAATAAAAGATTTCTTCTTGAAAGATAATGCGCATCAAACGCATACATTTCTTTTCTTTAGAGTACGAGGCATGAACCGATGTGTTCATACGTCATTAGAAGATTTCTCTTCTTCCAAGATAATGCGCATCAAACGCATACATTTCTTTTCTTTAGAGTACGAGGCATGAAGTATTCAAACGTGTGTGTTCATACGCCATAAGAAGATTTTTCTTCTTTTGAAGATAAAGCGCACTGACACGTACACTTTTCTTTTCTTTAGAGAACGAGGCATGAACTGAAGTGTTCATACGTCATAATATCTCTCTTTTCATCATCTCTTGGCTAAACATGTAATTACCCCATTATCATTTAGTAGGCTCTTTGTCGTGACAACTGATGGAGAAAACCCAATATGATGAATTTGACCCTGAAGTAAACTACCCGAACTCGTGACTTAAACTTGCACATATGTAACAAAGAGCGTGCCAATTTCCATTAGCATCTCTAAGTACTCTATGTACTCTATACTCTTCAACCAACCAACCATCAAGTATAAGACGACATTACCTCTTGAAAATCCACAATTGAATGTGACATCGAGCACTACAACGTAACTCCTTAAAGTGATATTTATTTTGTGGTGGTAGAGCCCGATTCCCCAAGTGGTAAAAGAAAATGTAAAAGTCACCCAACAATAACTAGATTTCCAAGTCTTTGTTTTGATAATAAGCTCGAACAAGGATCATGAAGAATCTTCATCCAACCATCCCCGATACCTTCGGATACTAAGTACACTTGCCCGTGATATTTCACTTCAACCTCAAATAGATAATAGTGAATTAACCTCGTTGTCACATCTTGTTAAAAGCTCAAATCTAGCCTCCTTTGACCTTAAACGTGAACTTTGATAATGGTTTCATCCCACCATGGTTAAAAGCACGTAACCTCGTAAAACCATGTAATAACCAAACCGCCATGAAGACAACCCAAACACACACCCAATTCATGAAGTACACCCTTTATCCGTTCTTTGAAGCGTAAACCGTGAGCACCAAAGATCAAGAAGATCCGTAATTACACTTTCTTTCTCCAAGATGGTTCCATCATTACGGGATTTTACTATTCCATGGTTTAAACCGAGAAATAGATTCTTTCGGATTTTACAAAACCAAGAATAAACCGTAAGATAGATCCGGAAATGCACTTTACTATTACCATGATATTTTCATTGTCACGGGATTTTACAAGTCTATGATTTAAACCAAGAAATAGGTTCTTTCGCGGGATTTTACAAAATCAAGACAAAACCGTAAACAATGTCAGTTTGAATGTGTTATGACAACTTTGGTTTCGGTGAATATCTGTTTTAGGGGAACATGCAGTGGTTCATCAATAGTTCATTATCCAATATCAACAACATCAACAACCATCCAATCAACACTTTGGTAAACACATCATTCACGCATTATGTCGGCTATTGTAGTGACCACATGGAGAAGTAAGCTCGATATACCAAATTTGATCATGAAGTAGAATTCCCCATATTTGTTACTTAAACTTGTACTAATCCTCGTGAACAAAAACGGTGTACCCAATGTACAAGACCTCTTGACATTCTCAACTGAGTGAGACACCGAAGTGATAGTTACGTTGTGAGTTAAGCGAGAAAGAATCACAACCGTAATTAAATGGCCAAGTCTTTATCACCCTTTATAAAAGCCCAAACAAGTCATCTTGCGGAAGGGTAGAAAGAAAGAAGACGAAATAAGCAAACTCCCCTGGAAAAACCTCACTTCAATTCCAAATAAGAAATACCGTATAAACAAACCCGTAGTCAACCAATTTCAAGCCGAGACATAATATACGTGTGAAAATCTCATCACAAAAAGTGTCATCATCAAATCTCATACCCCAAATCTCATCAGATCAAAGCTCATATATACGATCTCATTGTGAGAATCCCAATCACAACCTTGAACCTGATCCAATAATCCATCCGATCCAATATCTAAAATCAATCTCATGTTAACATTAAAGAGTCACATAGCCACATCCGTATATATCACTTTTCCCAAATCTACTTCATGTAAATAAGCCCACATCGAAAATGTCAAGCCCACATAAAATCTTGTTGACCATCATTAAGTTACACGCCCACGTGAAAGTATGTCAAGCCCATAACAAAGACAGCTTCAATACATAGAATAACCTAAAATTCGGATATAAAACACACAATTCATTCACACATTCAACCCTAAAATACCTCTTCTTACCCTAATATCTCTCTCAAAGTAAAACGCAGTCACAGAATTACATACTCATCCAAATATCACTTATATCAAACCCTAAAAACTCATCAGAAAATAACGCCACCATCTCATTCTTAAATACTCTCAACACAAATCTACTCTAAACACAAAGGATCAACACACATCAATCCGCCTCCCTCTCACTTGTATATCCTCGCCACAAGGATGGCTTGAGGAATAACGAATAGGCCACATGGATGATTTCATATTAGAGATGGCCATGAGACCAATCAAAAGCTTCAAGGTAGGTTCTGAAAAAGATTTATCCTTTTTGTATAGAGACATACACGAACCAAGAACAATGATTTAACATGGTTGTTACAATCATATTCTGTTAATTCGTATATTTTCATGGATTTGGATTTGATTAATTATCTTTTTACCAAAACAAAGATGTGATTCAATAATTATTGTTGAAATCATTTCTTTATATTCGGATATGTAAAAGATATGGATCTGTGATGATATGGTAGTGTGTGATAGACCCCATGATGGTCTTGAAATGTCCCTTAAAATAGACACTAGCAAACTGAGATCCACTTAATGTTTTCCATGCTTTTACATTTCAGTTAAGTAGTTCATGATTCTTGATTGAAGTTAGTTGGGATTGTGAATGATATTGAGATATGTTGATGGTTTTTCTAAATGGTATATGATATTTGGTATTGTATTGACCGATGATGGTAATGATATTGAGGTCTCACGAGTCGCTTTGGTATATGGTTTAAGTGGTCGTTGGTCAAGTCCTCTCATTCATCATTTCGCCTTGTTCAAGGTGGTCATCAAGTTGCTACGTTTTGAGAGTCAAGTCGCTAGCTTTGGTTGGCACAAGTCGCTAACCATTAGCTTTTCAAACAAGTCGCTAGCTTATCCTTTTGTCACAAGTCGCTAACCAAAGATTTTCAAAACAAGTTGCTAGGTTTTTCTTCACAACTCGCTAGTATATTCACCAAGTCGCTAGCATAACTGCTAAACACCAAGTCGCTAGCATATTTATTTGACTCAATAGTCAAATAATCAAGTCGCTAAAGTAATACCACCTCAACTCGCTAAGACAGAGGATGAACCTGGACAACATATCAAGTTGCATTCAAAAATGCAAACCCAACTCGTTACCACCCAACTCGCTACCAAGAAACTGACCACAAACTGCTATCTTTTCACTCATATTAGACAAAAGCTCAATAGCCGATTGTACAAAGTTGCTCAGATGAACCAGTTAATGACAGAATTTTTTTTGACCAAAGTTGCAAACCCGTAAAAGACATGAAAAGACATACATATTACCCATATTGACCCAAATTTTGGACTTTAAAACCAGACCATATTATTGAACATAACAAACCGGACCATAAAACCAAATACAAGATACTTAGTAAGTTGTTTGAAAACTGATATTACATAAAAGTAGACAAACAAAGTTTTCGACCTACAAAGTTGTACACAATCAGTTTTAAAACAAGCATCACAAACCAACAAACAAGGTAACCATGGAACTAGACCATACAAATCAACACAACACAAAAACCTTGGCTCTTGATACCATTTGTAGGATCGATATATTATTGTGTTTGATGATTCGGGTGGTCTTGGATGATGGAAATACATGATATACATTTTAGAGAGAGAAAGTAGAGAGAGGGGTGTTCTTGCTAGAGAGTTGCTTTGTAAAATATGGAATGTTAGATTGAAAGCACCACCCCTTCCATGGATGGAAGGGGTATTTATACTTACAGACACAACGACCTATCGGCCTGTGGATCAGGCATACAGTGGGTAAAGACCCGTCCTTCCTCCACGGTGTTGCACTACGCTAAACAACGCTACAAACTAACTAATTAATCAACACCCCAATTTCGTGGTACGCAATGAATTCAAACGGGTGTTACTTCATGGCACAACAATATAATAA
Source organism: Chrysanthemum lavandulifolium (assembly GCA_022545495.1). Classification (NCBI taxonomy): domain Eukaryota; kingdom Viridiplantae; phylum Streptophyta; class Magnoliopsida; order Asterales; family Asteraceae; genus Chrysanthemum; species Chrysanthemum lavandulifolium. The sequence goes on from CM040243.1 coordinate 41,131,506, forward strand.
TAGAAAACGAACTCTAATGGAGTCGTTTTAAAAGATTTATCATTTGATTTATATAAATATCGAGTTTACAAAATGAGGTCCCAGCTTGGTTCCATTGTTTACAAAATACATTAAATGAGTTTTCGAATGATAATAGAATTTATAGCCTTCTTGAGTATCCGTGCTCCTCCGTGTGACCTCGCATAATATGGACCCGAAATACATGCTTAAAATCACAACACAAAGGTTGAGTGAAATTCATAGAGTTTAGGAAATCATTGAACACATTATGTTGGTAGTGTGAGTTAATTAGATTCACACCAATGGTTTGAAAACAAACCGATATTATTGCACTAAGCTCATGATACCGAAAACGTTAACGACTTGTCAATAGAAATTGATATAATAGTTTGCGGTCATTGGTCAAACAGCTTGCCCTAATAGGTAATTTGCCAATTAACCTATGGTTCTTCAAATAAGTGCGTTTGTTTACGGACTTGGTCAAACAAACGGGATTCAATCAATCCCGATAGATCTATCCACATTATTCGCTTCACCCGCAAGTGATTAATGGTTCATGATAATAGGGACTTAAGTTGGCAATAGTGGTACTTAGTGCACATAATACATTCGAGATAAGCATACAGCTTCAAAGCAATGTGTTCGGTTTAAAAATAAAGCATGTATCTCCCCAAGGGTTTGTAAAAGCAGTTAAGTAATAGAAAGTGGGGCTATGAACTCACAGTAATCCTTAAAAGTTTAGAGTACTTGTAAAAGTAAATAAAAATAGTTGAGCATGTATCTCCCCCAAAGAGTTTATAAAGTAATTAAATGAGTAAAAGTGGGGCTACGAACTCACAGTAATCCTTAAAAGTTTAGAGTACTTGTAAAAGTAAATAAAAATAGTTGAGCATGTATCTCCCCCAAAGAGTTTATAAAGTAATTAAATGAGTAAAAGTGGGGCTACGAACTCACCTCAGAGTAAATGATATCAAATGTATAATGAGAATGACGGATATGCCGTGAGAACTTCTACGAGCAACCTAAAATAGAATGTTGCGACTTAGGTTTGGAATAATGTTTAGGAAAACATAAACCATCCTATATATATTCCTATGTTGATCATGATGTAGTCAATTATCATTTGATGTTTATATAAAGATCTTTAATATGTGAAAACATATTTAGTTTATAGATATCGTACTACCGTTAGGGCCATCATAATTCGGAGGTCATGCAAGAACGTTCGAGAGCTAGGACACTTTAAATCGTAAATCCAAGAACTCGTCGATACGCTTTACTCAAATGAACCCCTCACATGAAGTTCCCTACTATTGTAGCACTTAGTATATATAACATATATTTTGAGTGAAGATTGTTATATAAATAAGTTTATCATGTTTTTACAAGTTCTCGTCGTTTCATATATATGATTACCATAGTTAACGGTCTTGGGCAAACAAGCCTTAAGGCTTTAGCCATCGCCTTGTCGTGACTTTGGTCTTGACTACCATGGTCTTGAGACTCAACCTTGACCTTAGCCGTAGCCGTGGTCTTGGCTTATGGCCATTAGGCCTCTTGGTTTGCTTGTAGTTGTGAAAAAAAGTATAGTTGTGAGACTATATTTACTAGCTTCGCTTTTTGAAAGACTTTGGTATATTTATACGTTTTCAAGGTCCGAGCTTCTTTAACATTGAAGGAAAACAGTTCGGACAACTTCGTGATTTAACTTTTGATGATTCGGACCGTAAGTACCATTTTAAAAGGCGAACTCAAAACAGTAAAGTTATGGGCGCATGCTTTAGGTTTCACTAACTTCTTTTGCTTATAACTTTTGACTCGTTTGTCCGCTTCGGGTGATTCAAATTGCTATGTTTACCTTTTAATCTTGTCTACCATATTATGTAAGTTAGAAAGTCCTTATGTTACTGTTTTAATGGTCTCACATGTGTAGAATATGACTAGTTTACTAGTTTGTTACTTTATGATAATATGTGAACCAAAACAAGTGATTGAGTATATGTACATCATGAATCAACATAGTAACTATATATATAGTATGAAATAGTTAATATTATGAATAATAAAGATGAGATGATGGTGGTGATAAGTTTCTTACAACTTTTGGCTTTCAATAAAGAAAGGAGTAACTTAGTAAGGATAGGACTTTGATTGATCGCGAAAGACTTCGGATTGAGCTAGCTTTCCGCACCTTGGCACCCTTGCAAACTTGAAGAGTTGGTGATGAAGTAGTAAGTGACTTGAGTGGATCTAAACTCAAGAAGATCACTTAAACTTGCTAGAGATTTGATGTAGTAGCTTGATCTTTTGGAACTTTCTTGCATAAACTTGGAGTTTATAGATCAAATGATGGAAGATGTGAATGTTTTAAGTTATGAACGACCCAAATCAGTAAGTGAGGGAGTTTATGATGTATTTCACTTCCTATTTATAGGAGGGTAAGTTTGGTTAACCATATATTGGGTTAAATATTAACCATGGTTAGGTTAGGACACTTGTAATGATCAAAATGATCCATGGTTAGGATTAAGCCACCAATATGATGACTCTCCCCCCTTAGGTCGGCCACAACTTGTATAGGTGGCCTAGATGATAAGTCTTGATAATATCAAGAGTTTAGAGTAAGTTTTGGTTCCGTTAAATGCCAACCGTAGCCATAAAACGTAAAACCGGGTATCGTAAAAATACAAAACTTGTAGGAATGATGAGACTCATCATTATAATCCATCTAAAAATATAAAATGGGTGATAAGTCTCATTGGGTGCAAAAACCGCTAAAGTTGGAAATACGGGTCAAAAACGCGTAATAAGCAGTTTTCGAAAAGAACGAAATTTCGTGAAAACGACCGTGAATTTATTTAGAGTAGACTAAAGTTAGTCTACAAGTGATATGATATGTTAAAATGGGGTTTTCACATACGGGGATAACTTTACAGCTTATTCGTGAAGTTTAAAAGTTATGCGATTTAAGCAAAAATGTAGAACGATAAGGTTAATTCCTTTATGGTCAAGGAGGAAGGAAATATGTTTGACTTTTCCAAAAATGTAAAAGTTTCAAAACATATTAGAAACACAAAGGTGAATCGTTAAGTCTCGGATGTAAGTAGAATTGTTTAAAACTTAAGTTTAGTTTTGTTCTCGCTAGGCTTATTTGGTAATATTAAAATAATAAATCTTAAAAATTCTCAAATTAATCATGAGTGATCTAAAATTTATCCGATGTGAGGAAAATTGTCGAGTTGATTTTGTTATCGTGTGATGTTTAAACGGTGGACCGTCTAAAGCGAAACTTTAAAAGATGTTTACTTAATAACTTTTATGAAAATGATTTAACGATGGTCGAACTCTCGTGTTATTACTAAAATAATTTATCTTACGAGAATGTGGATTAAAATTTTTACGAGATGAATAGTGAATGTGAATAGTAAAAGTGAATAGTAAATTCGAAATGAAAAGTAACCTAAAAATGCGGGTGGTTACATTAACTACTTAATAACATAAATAACGACAAGTCTATGAGCTAACTTATGCTAGACAATAATTGGGGTGACCGACACTTTAATATGGAATTTCCAATTCCTAACAATTCAACATACCCAACTTCTATAAAGGAAGCAATTCAACCGTTAGGTCAAATTGAGTTTCTAGTGCAATAAGTTCTCCAGTATTCATTCTCAAGTTAGGAAAATTTATATTCCTACAATGGCTTATCGAAGAGTAACAATGATGATACTTTGCTTTATTTTTTATTAATATTATGCTTGAAACAACTAAGGTGACGAAGGTGCTATGTTTAAATATGAAAATTTAAAGTTGTCCATATGGTGAACAAAAATGGTTGGATGAACTAGTTCAACGTATGTTGTTGGAAAGCTCGAATTTGGATTTTCGGATATGACCAATTATATTTGCGTTGCAAAATAATTTACTTGAGTATATCGGATGAAATAATCAAGTTGTCAATCCTACTATGAAGCTTGGAAATCGATCATGAAAATAAAAAAAACGGGAGAGTACATCATCAACACAAGTGTAGGTTATGATCCAATGTACATTCTTGTTGTTTTTAAAAAACGACACAAGAAAATATGAAATCAAGAATTCATATAAGCACATAAAACATTTATGTTGCACATAGGACGAACTCAACAAGAATCCATTTAGTATATTAGATGTTTTTCAACTTTATATGACTTATCTAATTATTTAAACTAACATTTTCGACACACCTAGATGTTATCCCAAACACTCCTTCAAATACCACATTGATTAGTAAAATTTTACTAAATCGACAAACAAGAGAATGAATAGCAAGGAGAGAAAACCACATATGTTATTCAAACAAATAAACACAAAAACTATTTGAGATAAGCAAATAATCAAGTAATGCAAGGTAAGACAATTAATCATTTAGCATAGCATACGAAAGTTCTTTTCATCACTTTGTGTTAGATATAAGCATGTATACCAAGCTTGATTAGTTTCTTTTATAGTTATAAATATGATCAAAACCTTAATTTCAAAAGAAGACACATTGTTATTCAAAGACGAAAACATCCGTCTCCAATTAGATCAAGAGTTTGTGCCAAAGTTATGACCGAAAAATGACTTCCTATTATAAATCAATGATTCTGTAAATTTTCGTTTTGAATCAGTTTATGAAATCATTTTTATATGAAAGTAGACTCAAATACCTTTAAAACGATAGGTGGTACGACTTCTACGAACTTACGGTTAATTAGTTATGAATTTTTGAAATTTAACCAAAAGTTACCCTCTGTTGCACGATCCGACGGATCCCTTCCCAAAAGGGATCCGCGGATCTGACACAGATTCACAAAAATACATATTTTGACCAGACGAAAAGGTTTAACCTTTGTAGACTTTTTAGTGAGGTTATATTACCCATTCCAATCTTTATTCAAGCTTGAATGAACATATATCAAACACAAAACTTCAAAGAAAAAAATCACTAAAACACTTTTCATATTATGCTTATTAGAAGCATATATCACCATTTTATCTACAAGCAAGTATCATGTTTTATGACCAACTAATTGTAACTAAGAGAACATACCTTTGCTATATTCCCTTTGTATGGTTTTAGAAACCATAGATGTGAAGAACTTCATGAGCTTTAAAAATACTTAATCGTATTTTGGAAAAGCAAGTTGTGGTCACTTTGTATTCTTCTTTGGGTGATGACTTCATTTTTCTTCGAATAGAACGAAGTCATTGGAAGAATTCTAGTATGAAGATTTCTCAAAAGGAAATGTTAGAATGATATATCACTATCCAACATTTAAAATGTAAAGATTTCTAAAACATGAATTTTTGTTTTAAGAAATATCCTTCTTTATAGTTTTCAAACATACACGGATCGTATCAAGTTTTTAAAGTACAATATACTCTAAGAAACTTGGTAACGAAGCTCTGATACCAATTTTGGAAAACTAGAATGGGGGTTGAATAGTTTTACTAATTAAAACTTCGTTTTAAAATATTTAGATCGACTTATGTTAATCCATTTGGATGTGTATGTTGGACATTGATAGATAGATATATAAATGTGTAATGAAAGATAAAGAGTAAGAAGCACATAACCACGACACGGGTATTTATAGTGGTTCGGCTACAAGGACACCTTCATTGCCCTACTCACTCCACCGAGTCACCTACTCGAGAGTTCGTAATCACTACACGACACCAACTCCTTATGGCGGAGAAGCCTTCACAACGTTGCATACTCTTTTTCCGGTACTAGGCTAACCACCGGGTTCTTTCACACCAAGGTGAACCACACCTACCACAACGTCACCTACCTTTTATCCGGTACTAGGCTAAGTACCGAGTTCCATTACAATAGAGGAACTACTACCCAACACTACACCAATCACCTAACCCCAAAGGAGATCAACTCCTTATTACAACATCATCAAGGATATCAAAATCCTTGGATCCAATACTAATCTATCTTGTACATCAAAACACACCATATCAAATGTACATCTTAGGCACCTTTCACTAATGCCTTTGACTACATCTTCAAGACACCCTTCACTAATGTCTTGTGACTTGACTTCTAGGCACCCTTCACTAATGCCTACACTATAGACGATCGACACCTTTCACTAATGTCTTCGTCTTGACACTTGAGACATCTTTCACTAATGTTTTCAACACTACACTTCTTAGAAGAAAGAAAAGAACCATCAACAAGAGGACTTCAGTAGTCTTGATGATGAGGAAGCATGGCAACTCATGTACTTGAGCTTGCTTGACTTCAAAGGTGGTGATCTCGCCTTTAGAACCTAGAGGATCACACAAAAACAAAACTACAAACATAGATCACTTGGATCTGGGGTTAGAGAGTTTTTAACTCAAGGAGAAAGTATGTGAGAAGAGGTGAGAAATAATGAAGAAATGGCTCACTATTTATAGAGAAAATGTCTCACTGTTCCACGATCCCTCCCTTAGGGATCCGTCGATGTAATCACCGGATCCGTGGACGCTCCCTTTTGCCCATGGGTTTTGGGTCATGGGTTATGGGTCATGGATATCAAGTAGGTTCAATGTACCTTCAAGATGCAATGCATCTAGTCCATGGTTCATGGATTGAAACTATGGGCCATAGATTAAAACCATGGGTCATGGATATTATCCATATATGACATAAGCATGATGTCATGCAATGGGTTATGGGTCAAGCTCCATGGATATGGGTCATGGACTTTGGGTTGTACCCAATTACATTTGTAACACCCCCAAAATTATCACAGCGGAAGATTGTGTCACTGGGGTATTACTTCATAGTTCACAGCACAAGTTACAGAAAACGACTCTAAATGAGACGTTTTGAAATAAATTATCATTCGATTAAAATATCGTAGTTTACAAACCGGTCCCACAAGTTTGTACAAGTATAAAAAGTACAACATAAAAGTTGTAAAGTTTTTCAATGATAATATATGCATTGTCTTCAAAATATTTTATGTGCGCTCACATGCCATGCCATTAATTCCTTTCGAACCCGAGATAACATGCTAAAAGTGTCAACACAATGGTTGAGTGAGTTCATAGGTTTGTAAGCAAAACATTGATCACAAGATATCAAGTTTATCAAAGTAGTAGGTTACGCCCATAGTGCGTTTGATTGCTTAACGGTCAATACAAACGATAAAACCTCATAGGTTTGAAAATGAGTGGACAATATAGTTTATAGTATAATTGCAATGTGTACAATTATCTTCTTGAAAGTTATTATTGCTCTAAGCTCATGGCACTCACGATCGACTGTTGTATATATATCAAGGCGATATATATAGATAATAACTTGCCCGGTAGGTATTTTGCCCTATACCTAGATAATCTCAAATATAGTGCGCCTTGTTATTTTCGATAACATAGACGGGTTCGTCAATTCCGATAGGCCTATCCACAATATTTGCGCTCACTCCCAGTGATTAGTGGTCCATGATATTGGGGACTTTTGGCATAAACAACTTAGTGGTTTGCAATATTACAGTCAAGGCATTCAGTTTGCAAGTAATTGTCCATAATAAAGCATTTTAGCATATAGTGAAAGCAGTAGCATGTATCTCCCCCAAAAGAGTTTATAAAACAGTTAAACAAAAGCTGGGGCTATGAAACTCACGGTTGTGATCAGCAGCGGAGTGTAACGATATAATGTTTATCAACGGTAGAGTATGACAAGATCACGATCTTTAACGATTACCTACGAAAGCATAGTATTCGCGTTTTAGTATAGTGTACGATATAAGTGTACAAGTATATGTAGTTTGTTGGCTTTCAATATGATGTTGTACATGAATCTTAAGTTGAGGTATCCCTTAAGTGTTGTGATGAAATAATATCGGTGTGTCATATTATGATGTTGTGTAATATAAAGGTTTCAAAAGTAGTTTTTAGACTAACATGTTCATGGTTTCAAGCTTTGTGAAAAAGGTATTTATATAGTTGGTATATATTTCATATAGTCATTTTGTCAAAATCTAGCAAAACGTTATCTAATGACCAAGTTTTTGAAATAATTTTCGGGTCAACATACCCAAACTAGTCATGTGGTTAAGTTACAATTAAACAACTTGAAAACAACAACCATGGTCATATCTAGTGGTTATTTCTAAATTTAAAGACCTTAAGACAACAGCCTCGGCTTAACCTTGGCTTCGTTTCGGCCTCAAAGGATCAAAATACACGAAGTTTCCATGACCATGGTTGTTTTCTAGTCGCAACAGGTCCGTTTAGTATTTGCTGTTTTAAGACTTTCCGTTCACTTTCTGCTTATGTGCTCATGAGTTTTGTAGAAAACGTGATTCTGAAAGCAACTTTCGTGTTTACATTTTGCTGATTCGGACCAGAAAAGGGTTTAAATCGCGTTTAAAATCGTTTCAGCAACTTTTGATCTAACAACATATTCACCTATAGTCATCTTCATTTGGCCATAACTTTTTAACCTTAAGTCCTTTTTAGGTGATTCAAAAGCCCAAGTTTTAGTTTTTACTTCCTCTAACAGATTCTCAAGCTTAAGTAAGTCCAAAGTCCAAAGTTTACTTATATCAATTGTCTAATAATAAGTAATTACCTATATTTCATTGCAGAAAGTTTGGCTACACATTCAGCCCTGCCAAAACGACCATAAGTTGAGTTCTACACCTTGTTTTGACACGCGGCTTTCGCCAAACTTCAAGTTTAGGTCTTATCTACATTTCATAAAACTGAGTCGACTTCCAGAAATGACCAGAACCATGGACTTTTCCCAAATGAAGTCTGGTGTGCAGATTTTGACATGTTTCACCATTTTGGCTCTCATTTACTCATCGGGATGAGTTATGAGGTGCGCCACCCGGCGAAACGACCATAAGACATAGCTCTACAAGCCTATCTTACTGAATTAACCTCAAAGTTTACTGATATGATCAGTTTAATAATTCTTTCGGACTGTTTCAGATTTCAAATTCATAAAACCCACCTAAAGCTTGTTCTAGCTACTTTTAATGATACAAACTTCATGTACAACATCAACCAAGCCATATTACATATACTACTTATATCAAATTATATCAAATAATAATAGAGATTATTACAACCATATTGAATGAATATGAAAATAAACTCAAACCTTACAAAAAATAGGATGAAAGGTTACTAATAATCAAGCCTAAACCCTTTCTAATCTTCACCCTTACTTCAAATCTCCAACCCAACTTTATATAGCCTTGTTACCTTCTTGAATATAACCCTTGATCAACTCTTTTACTTCAGCCCCTAACCATCTAAATAGATGGTGATTGATGGTGTTTTAATGTAGAATCAAACCAAGGTTATGACTAATAACTCTAACCCTTCCAACGATGATCAAGAATTAAGTGAAACAAAATCTGAAATAGGTATGGTGTGGTGTTGTATTCTCGGTAAAACAAAGAGGAGAAGGAAGAGTAGTTTTGTGATCTTTTGCATCTAAATTGATAAGAATGAAGTGAATTTGGAGTATATGGGGACAAGATTGAATGTGTAAGGTGCATGTTTAATGAGAAAGGCCATGTGGCTATGTGGTTAACATAAAACGCCACCTCTCCTATGAGGTGGTGAGTTTGGTTTGTTTTATTATCATCTTGTGATAATATTGAGCCACGGAGTGTAGTTTGGTTCCGGTAATTACTAATGTTAAGCCCTTAAGTCACGAAACTTAAAACCGGGTAACATAAAAATATAATACTTACAAAAATGTCAAAACTTATCAATATACTCCAATTAAGTATATTAAAAGGGTGATAAGTCTATTTGGGTACGTCTATCTTGTTAAAACCTAATAACGTAGGTTCGAGCACGCGTATTACGTAAAGAGTAAAATACTTACGTAAAAATAACGAAGTGCTAATAGTTCATATAAAATATGACTATTGGTGAAAATAGAGTATTTCGAACACCTAGACTTATCGTAGTCTTGTGTTGACCGCGAGAAAAGTTTACACAATTAAACTTTCGTAATTATTAAAGTCACAACTTTAAATAATTATTTATAGCCAAAGGTGAACAAAAACGTTTAGAGTGTAATAATTGAAACAGTTGAATTATTTAACTTGGGAAATTCTTGGTTACTACCCGATTCGATTTGCTTTACGTTACGGTAAAAGTCAAATAGTAAAAGTCAAAGTCAACTTTAAGAAGTCAAAGGGTAAAATAGTCATTTTACCATATGAAAATTTATGGGGTGCTACAACATTCAATGTATTTGGTCAATGGGTTATGATACTTAAGTTTCTGCCCATTTATATTACCCAATATACTACATACTAGTTATGTGTATATTTTACCCAAATATGTAAACACTAGTTGTTGTACATATGTAATATTAAATCATAAAATCACTTATACTTGTTTTAGTATTTTATGTGAGAATGTAAGTGTGTTAGAAAACTATTGGCTCAAACAATTTACATATTTTATTTGTTTCCTTAAAATGATTTTACGTTTGTTATCGACAAAACATTAGAAGATCGTAAAATATAAATAAACGTTTTCTGGCTTATTTGTATTAACAACACTCACCCCTAATTCTTAAGTTCATCCAAACGGTAGGTGATCGGTTGGTCAAATCACACAAGTAGAAAGTGGTCGTCGCTTGGTCCTATCTTACCCTTCCGTCCGAGTCTACTCACTTAGGTTGATTGGTCATATCTCTAAGCAACTAGCCTCTACCGCCATTCAAAACTACCAAACAAGGGTAGCTACCAATAAACTATGCATGCATACACTTAGAAATAATTATACGGAAGTAATGTAAACGCAAACAAAACAATTAAGGAATCATAACTTCCAAGACCAAGAGGTGCTTAGCCTCATATTAACCATACAAATCAATTCAATATTCAAAGTTACGAAATACATGAATCGAAAGTAAAGAAAAGATAAAATGCTAATGCTTATCGTAGGGGAGTGATTTCTCCTTGAGACACTCAGTATGCTCCTCTAGACCGCTTTGGCTTCACCACATTCTTTGGTTGTGGTATGTGAAATGGGATGCTTTGAAATGCTAGAAATCGTGGGTATTTATAGGCCATATCGGGTTACTGCTAACTAATAAAATAGTTACGCCGTAATCTTCTATTTCTTCGTAATTTGCACTAGATTTCTTGGTTACTGGTAACCTTATAAGTGGTTACGCCTGTATCTTCAATATTTCTTGGTTACGTCGTAGTTTAAACAAGAGTTACGGCCTAGTTATCGTGACGTGGAACCTCATTTGACCTAATATAGTTACGCCGTAGTCTTTTGTGAGAGTTATACTTGTAATCTTCGATGAGTTGGCTTTCGAGTCACGCTTTAGTTACTACAAGAATGTGAGAGATGAGTTACTACCGTAACTTCTTCAAAGTGAGCATACTCGATAAATCTTTGATAATTCTCCAATTCCGCATCTCTTTAGCTCCAATGCTCGTAATTTACCTGAAAGTGGAAACATCGGAAAACAAGCGTAAATCCATATAAATGATATAAATTACAAGAATTATCGGGGGAAATTGACACTTAATATTCAGGACTATTTGATGTTATCATTACCCTTAGCTTCGGTAGATTTGAAGTGCGGTCGTATCTAATTGCTTAGGAGAATTGACCAACTGACCCTAAGTAAGAAGGTAGAGAAGGGGCTGGTAAGAATTGACCAAAAGACTACATTTCCCTCTTGTGCGAATTGACCAAAGGATCACCGTTCGGATGGATGAAGTTAAGAAGTTAGGGATGTCTGTCTAAGATGCTAGCGCCCGGGCACACATTATTTCGAATCTTGCATGAAGGGTACTTAATGACTTGGCTTAGGTTGCTTAAGACCCTCCGACTCCCCAAAGGGTAGGCCTTTGACGCCGGGTAGGAATCTCTGTTGATAGGTTATGACCAATTGACCAAATGTTGTCATAGCGACTTAAACCCTCACTTGAATCAATAGGAAGTAATTAGAAAACATAGACATTACATGATAGGATGAATAATTAGATTAGCACACTTTCTCACCACTGTTCACAACCTTAATTTAATTTGCGCATTTTATTTCTTGTCTTTAGTTTAATTAATCATTTCAATCTTAAAACCATTTAAAACAGTGACACTTTTACTTAATAGGATCCTCATCAACATAGCTCTTGTGAACGACCTCGGCTTTACCACCTTCTATACTACGCATGATCGGTTCATTTGCTCGTTAGTGCAATAGGTAGACCTTAGATGAGCGAAATTATAAATATTAAATCTCGGCCTGAAACCCGCATCAATTAATATATGTGATTTTTGTGGCTTATCGCGTTTTTTTTTTTTTTTTTTTTTTCATATTTTTTAAACAAACTTTTTACATTATGCTGAATTTTAGTTCAATTGTACACACTTTTGGGCCATACTGTAATTTTTAAATAGAAAATCCAGAGTTCCTAATTGAATCCGAATCATTCCATATTATCGTATCCCATCACAATTCAAATAATCTGGATAAACAGCCGGATTAAAACTTGTAGATAGTTATAGTCTAACAATTTGATAGTTTATTCCATAAAATTCATCTATAGTTTTTATATATATACAGGTTAACAGTAGCAAACACTCCTCTTCAAGAAACCAGAAGAAAAGTAAATTGAGTATAAAGTTAAGATAATATCTATTTGGAATCAATTTATTCCAACAACAATCCGTCAAAGTTAGCTGAAATTGATATGGTCCTGATGAATGAACATGTATCATTAAATTTACAGAAGCATTTTTAGCATGTTACAAGTTTTTTATATTTTAAGATTTTATTTGTTATACTATTTTTTTAAATATTAGGGCAACAATAATCAGTTTCGTAGTTTGTGATTTTGATAGTCTTTTAAAATATGACGAGTATCAAATAATAACAAATTTTAATGTTAAAAGGAATGTAGATTCAACCAAATTTACAAAGCATGAGTTTAAAATTCACTTCTAGAAAAAGCCAAAGCTCGTAAATGCCCTGAATTCGTCTGTAATGACGATGGATTGAAATTTATCTCCTTCCAAGACTTCTTGGACTCAAGGATCAATCAAAGTTATTTGTTTGGTAAGTATTTTTTTAAACCAACCTATATGATGTAGAAATTATTTACACATTACATGTTGATACTCATTTTTCTATTCTAATTTAGATGTTGTTGGTCAATCGATTCAAAATAGAGACATCATTGTTTTGAACCCAAAGGATGCACCTAAGCATATACTTGAATTCTAACTACAAGATGTAAAGTAAGTATTTATAAACATAATGAATTAAGCTTAGGATTTTACTTTTATTTTTATTTTTCATTTGACCATATGAGTATTAATTCCATGTATCTTTTTATTTCTTAACATTATGTATTATTTCTTTACTCGGTGGTGTCACAATTTCATGTATTTTATGGAATGACCTTGCCAAAAAACTTCATAGATTTATCAAGGATAATGGGAGCTCTACGGAACCAATAATTGTTCTTATCATGGTGGCAAGGCAAAGTAAATGAAATCGTAAGTTTTTCCAAATTTTTATTCCTATAATATTTGTTATAATGGAGCATTACAAAATTGAATAAGCTATTTATTTACAGGCATGACATAAGTTATTGGATCAAAAGTGGTTATCTATGAAGATAATCCACATAAAAAGCATTCAGAGAGGTAAACATAAATATTACAAAGTAAAATTTTGATATATTTTGTATTTAAATTACGAAGTATACTAAAATTATTATATTTAATCTTATAGGTTGGAATCTACAACATCATCAACTGAAACACCAAAACTGAATTATCTTCAAACAGTCATTAGAAATCCATAAGACTTTTACTAACAATTTCTCTTAACATTGATGAACTCTGTGGTATATCTCAAGTAAATCGATTGATATAAACCTTATAAAACATAGAATTATATGAAGCTATAAATGTCAATACCTACAAAGAAACCACAAAGAGCAACGTATATCTCATCGAGGATGATTATCATTCAAATAAATGTTACAAACATCACAATAATAATATAATTTAGTAGATTACGTGCAATTAGTAAACGAGCTTTCAACATAAATAAAGACCATAATTACTACCTATAAAAAATTTAATATTAACAAATTTAGAAAAAAATATCGTGCTAATAACTAGTTGTATATATTTATATATACAATGAGTGCAAAATCAGGTTTAAGTGAAAATCTTAAGAGAACTGATAAAATCTGGATAAAATGATGATCCTTTACTGTTAAACTAAATACAATTATTATGTGCTAACTTTCTTTATGTATTTCTTTAAAGGACAAATCGCATAAAAGGTACTTATTTTAGGTCTAATTTTAATTAAAGATACGAATCTTTATTTTTCTCAATTTAAGGTATTTAACTTATGATACCGTGCAATAAGGATATTTTTACCTGCTAGTTAGGTAACATGTCATCTCTTTATTTTTTTAATAAAAGTTTTGTGTTTTATTTAGTCCTGTGTAGTCAATTGTTGGTATACCACCTGGGTATCCCAGGTGGTATCCCTGATTCAGAGGTTCAAAAAATTTCGCTCAAAATTCGTTTCAAATTTCGTTCTCAAATATTCGCGAAATTGACCGAAAATGACCGAAATTGACCGAAAATGACCTAAAATTTCGTGGGATTAGTGGTTTTACCATCCTTTATTTTTAGGCCCAAACTTAAAAACCCAAAAAGTCCGAAACTTAAATGTAGATCTAGAGCGCGTCGGTGGGTTTCACCACGCGTACCCTATGTCAAAATGATCTCCTTTCGACGATCTATCATTTGGTATAGGTGGTGTAATTTTCCGGTGACGAGTGGCGGAATATTGGCCGGAGAAGGCGGTGGAATTTAGAGAGAGAGAGAAAAATGTGTGTAAAAGTGTGTTTATGTGTGTGTTGTGGGGTTTTATACCCTGGAGGACCGAAAATGTCAAATCCAAAACATAGGGCGCGTTGGTAAGTATTAACACTAATCTATCAAATATTGACACTTTAAGCTTGAATTTTGTATTTTGATTAAGTACTAAGTATTAATTATTATATAGATATAGATATTGCATAATATTAAAATTACCAAATACCAAAATCCCAACGAAATACGGAAATTTCGTGTCTCAGATTGACCGAAACGCAAAAATTTCGGTCATTAACTACCCAGATTTAGTCTAAATATAACAAAAGCCTTCATAAAAATGCGTCCTTTATATATAAGGTTCTAAAAAGTATTTTCTTTTTATCATAATTATTTCAAGATTTTTAGTCACTTTATACCATTTTATAAAATTAGTTTTGCATTTCTATTTAGTCTAAATATATCAAAACCTTCATAAAAATTCGTCATTTTTATATAAGATTTTAAAAAGTATTTTATTTTTGTCATAAATTTTATCAAGAATTTTAGTCACATTTTTATTAGAGGAATAAGCCCAAGCCGGTCTGTGAGTTTAGGGTATATAGGGTTTTACCATTATAAATAATGGTTAATAATAAAGTAATACCTACGGGACTATTTAAAAAAAAATAAAAACCAATTCTGTCATTTTCTTTTCATAAAACTGTTTTGTTACTTTTAAAAAAAAATAGTAAAAACGTCAAAAACATATTTTTTTTATTTTCTCGTAGATCTTCAATAACATTTTTAGTTGGGTTAAAATTTCTAGAATTTTTGAAATTCGTTTGGTAATTTATTTTAATTTAAAGGTTGTTTTAGTCGTTAAATTAGTTAAAATATTTTCATTTGTTTAAAAATTTTGTTACTACCTCCGTCTTAAAATTATTGTCCCCTTTTGACTTTTTCGGTGTTTCTTTTTCAACTTTGACCTTAAATATTTTTGTTTGTGTTATACAATAGTTGATGAAATTATATAAATGAAAATACATTTAAAACACAATCCATGCATATATTTTGTATCAAGTTTTATATAACACAAATAAAAATATTTAAGGTCAAAGATGTAAAAGAAAGACCGAAAGAGTCAAACGTGGACAATAATTTTGAGACGGAGGGAGTATTATTTTATAAGATTAGTTCATGTTAAGATTAAGTTTCTGTGTGAATTTCATATTTTAATTCGTACAGAATGATATATTGTGACAAGGAATTTGGTGTAATAAAAGATAATGGAGTGTTTGGTATTTTAACCTGCTTTGTAACCTGCAAACCTACTAATTGTCTAACATTGCAACAAGAAATAAAATCTATACCTTAAAAGAGAAAAAAAAAAAAAAAAAAAAAAAAAAATGGTTATTATTGAAATTGAACCTAAACGAGTATCTTTTGCGATTCGCTTCTTTTAAAAACCGCCCTCAAGCCTTTGGCCCTAAAGATAATTCGCCGAACATGATGTTTCATGCATACTGCCTCAAGTGCCCGTTAAACTTTGTGTTCGCTTAATATTGTACTAACTTAATACAGTAATGAATTGTTAATTATATAATCACCTTAAGACAAAGTCATAAACGACTTTTTAAAAAAATGTTTGTTTGCCTCATATTTTAGTTGACATTGTAGTGTTATTTATAGATATCTTGTGATTAGAACAAATCAACACAACAAATACTCTATGAGTTATTTCGAGCATTTTAGCCACCCACACAAGCTTTCTTTTTACAAAAGCTTGGAAGATGCGGAACCCCGGTGTACTCGTGTCGCCCTTGCAAATTCTTCCTTCACGACCAATGCTTTGGTGCAACACGAGCTTTGATCCATCCTTCACACCCTGAACACCCTCTAACCTTATCCGCGTCCCCGACATACACATATGGTTCTTTCCTTTGCAACTCGTGTAGGAAAACAGGTTCGGGCTTTAGTTTTGTTGTTCTTTATGCGAGTTTGATCTCCGCATCCATTGTGCTTATAATGACCTTAAGCCTAAACCCGATGCGGGCCCCACACCAAAGAAAATCCAACTTAGATCACACCTGAACCATAAGTTAGATTATCTTACAAAGGTACCTTATGAAAGTCGTTCATGCTCATGTAATGTGTGTGGCATTGGCTGTGACGCGGACAGTCCATTGTACCATTGTGATGTGTGCAACTACGATGCACACGTAGATTGCATCAATTTGCTAGAAACAGTCCAAAGGGAAGATCATGAACACACCCTTACATTACTTCATGTGAATCCATATTGGTCGTTTATATGTGATATTTGTAAAGGAGGTATATCGAAGACAAATTGTATGTATATTTGTACGTCGGGTTGTGATTATGGCATGCACGTTAAGTGTGTTGATGATATCAGAGGAATCCCCTATAAACGAACAGATGAGAAACCTAAATGATCAGATGCTCGGGAACCAAATGACGATGTTAGCCTTGCGCGGGATATATCCTGCTAACTGATTGACTGATTGTCTTGATCATTTTTTTTCCATGTCTATATACTATTGAGTGTAATAAGTCTTGTAACGAAGATATGATTTTACAAGTAGCTAGTTGTAAGAGTGCAAAAGAAATTTGGAAGCACTACAAACTAGGCACATAGGTGTAGATAGAGTGCAAAGGCACGACTACAAACTCTCAAAACGAATTTGAGATGTTAAATATGAAAGAAGATGACAGATTGATGCTTTCTCGGCAAAGCTCAATAGTATTGTTACAAGGGCTAGTGGCTTAGGATCAACATTTGATCGAGCAACTCTAGTACAAAAACTTCTAAGTTCCGTCAAGAGATTTATCTGATTGTAGCAGCCATAGAACAATTTTCTGATCTAGAAAATACAACACTAGATGAGACAATTGGTAGACTGAAAGCCTTTGAGGAAAGAGTGAACCTCTTTGATGGAAGCCCTAGTGACAATCAGGATAAGTTATTGTTCACAAAACATGGCAACATGTCTAGTCATGGGAAAGGTTTTAAGAACAGTGAACAAGGAAGAGTTAATTCGTCTCAAGACAATTGGTGTGACGAAAAGGCAACAAATGTTAGAAACAAGGATGGAAATGATCGTGATTGGAGAAAGAAAAACTCTAGAGATCAAAACCGTTTCAAGAAAGGAAAAGCAGACGTGAATGTTATAATTGCCATGAATTTGGACATATTGCTAGAAATTGTCCAGAATGATAAAGAAGAGGAGCGAACATTGTAGAAGAAGACAATGAACCTACATTGTTGATGGCAACTATGGCGATAAAGATGAACTAGAAAGGCATCCTTAGAAGAAGAACCAGTGGAAGGAATTATCATTGAAGAATGAAATCCCAAAGGAAATATTAGAAGAACTAAGGTCGAAATTGAGGCGGCTTAAAAGTAAACTGGAGTTATGGAAGTTTGAAATACTTCATAACTTTGAAGAAAAGAAACAAGAACTCGAGGAGGTTCGTAAATAGAGAACTAGTGTTCAAGAAGAAGATGCGTGAGCGAGAGAGTTCATTTGAAGAAAAGAAACAAGAACTCGAGGAGAGTTCGAGAAGAGAGAACTAGAGTTCGAGAAGAAGATGCATGAACGAGAGAGTTCATTTAAAAACAAGATGAAGAATGAGATGACAAGTGTAAAATGTCTAAAGGAGATTCGAGAGGTTGTCAATAGTTTAAGATTTCCAAGTAAGATAGAAATAAAGATTAGAGAACTTTATGAGGTGCTGGATAGTTATTGTGAGACTGCAAGGGAGATTCCAAGTTTAGTACATGAACCTAAGCAAGAGATGCTAGTGAAAGCCATGGCAGTGGAAGAAGATAGCAAGGAAGCTATGAAGACTAGGATCCCACCAGGATTTGAAGAGATGGAAGTTACTGCATGGCTAAGAAAAGGTTATGTAAAAGGCATAGAGGCCAGTGATGGAATAAGTGCAGCTAGAGAAAGACCAGCAAAGCAGTGGAAATCAACGAAAGAGAGGCTGCCTGAAATGATCGAAGAATACAAGAGATGTGAAGATATTCAAGACAAAGAGGTCAAGCAAAGAATGAGCAAAAGGCCAAAGTATAAAGACAAGGACCTTCTACAACATGAAAATACGGATCATGAAGTATGAAGAAGCTACTAGAGCATGATCAAGATTAGGGGGTTATTGTTGGACTAATCTTGAGTCATGGCTCAATGTTTAGGAGTTCGTTATAGTTTAAGTAAAAGAACTAGGGGCTACATGTACACAATGGAAACATAAAGGACCGAATGGGTGTACTCTAAACCCTACAACTGCAAAACGGTTATTATGGGTGAAACGACACAAACCCAAACGTTACAACGTTTCGTGAAAAAGCAGGAGGCGCAAGGAAGAAAGATGTCGCTTCATTCATACGTGTGTATATAGCCTTGATAGTTTCGTTTAGATAGAAACCAAATATCGACTTGTACAAATACTTGAAAAACCAATTGCGTTTGATTCAATAAAAGCCATTTGGATCAGATTTGTTTGTTACTTTCGCTATACTTGTTTGTGTTCGTGTTTGAAGACCCCGCTGGGACAACAATATCCTGCTAACTGATTGACTGATTGTCTTGATCATTTTCTTTCCATGTCTATATACTTTTGAGTGTAATAAGTCTTGTTACATTTTTTTTTGTTTAAAACAGACTTTTATAACGGATTACAATAAGATGGCGAAACGAGCAACAAGTCATGCATGACCCCCACTGAATGGCAAAACCAATTCTACTAAAAATAAAATTTTGTGACTTAGGGTCGTGAAATTACTTTGCACAACCCGTTGAACCTAGTCAAAACTCCACAACAAGCTAGGAACCCAAATGTATCAAAAGCAAAAGGGTAAAACATGTTGATTCTATAAACAAGCTTTCGTGTTTAGCAACTTTGCTCGATTCCGCTTTCAACGCCGCTTGTCCCATGACAAACTCATTGTCCCTTAGCCCAACAAGAGGGACACTCCGTAAGATCCACACAAGCATGTTTCCCCGCCCATCCAAACACAAGTATATCGGTTGGCGTAAAGTAGACCTCCCTTCAAGCGGATCTCGCCGAGAAAGTTAACGGGGCCTCTTTTTAGAAGAAATTCACTTGTTTAAGAACATCATACGTAACATCCCTAACCAAATCATGCCTGTATTTGAAACCCAGTAACTCCTGCAATGGACCGCATGCTCGCCAAAGGAATCTAAACAAACCTTGCGGCAGACCGGCAAGGCTCATCACCGAAACAGAGGGATCATTAGCGGTGCCAAGGATAGTCCGTACTCCGGTACGACATATGTTGGCCTAGCCCTTCAATGGGATAATATCGAAATCTTGAGCATGAGGAGCTCGGAGACATTCAAACACCGTTTTTGCCGAGGATAAATCAAACTTCTCTCCCAAACTCCGGACGATTCCACTAAAAGGCACACGCCAAAACATTTTGGGCTTTAGGTGGGCGGTGTCCTTGCAGAGAAACCGCTAAGATCGAAATCGAGAAGGGACATACGCAGCGATCCATTGCATACCCATAATCGATTCAACCCCATCAATACCACATCCCCAAGAATGTGATCCTGCAAACTCCAAGATTGCGCCCTCGAGACCACAAAAGCATAAGTAGATACATCCTCACCGAACATAAACCCAACCCACCAAACCGAGTCGGAAGGATGCGAGCCTCCATTGAAAATCCCCAAAAAGGGCCCTCACAAACCACAATGGCCTCTATTGCCTCCGGCCATTGTCAAAAATGAATGACTCCCTATATACATAGGTTGGCACGTTCGAGACCGAACATCGCCTTTGCGACGCCCATACATGAGTGAAGCAAAAGGAGCTCGATTGAGGGTCGTGCGGACTTATGAGACAACTCATTAGTTCCACAAAGACGAGATGCCCTTTTCACGCCCAAACTACTAATAAACCCCGCATCCGTGCCACATACGCCTCGAGGAGTTTCACACCCAATGTCGGCCTCCCAATCCTGTGGGAAACAAACCATCATGTACCTTCACCCCATTGCATGAGGGCCAAAAACTTCTTTTCTTAATGTTGAGTTCAAGGCCCACTGGGGGCCTCACCATGATTATATCTAAGGCTTTAGCTACCTCTTTAGTGTCACCGGTAATCGTACCATCATCCAAATACCAAGCATGGAAAAGAAGTCTGCAACAATCCCTAATCCGGTGGGCAAGTGGGTGCAAAACTAAGGCAAAAAGAAAAGGCCCTAAAGGGTCCCCTGCTGAACTCCAGTGGTGGACCAAATATGGTCGTCACCCACATATAACCTCGCCGACTGACCATATAAAAAATCTACCCATAGGGAAATAGACGGGCATCGAGTCCGAACCTCATTTAAAAGGGTAGTCCGATCCACCAAGTTGAAGGCATTTGAGAAGTCAACAGTAAGCATAGCCAACGACCCATCTGAATGAAACTCATGTAAGAATCTGTTCACGCTATGGAGCACGGCCTCTGCCCCACTAGGGACTCCCACCCCAAACTGAAAATCACCAAGGTAATTGTACATCTCCTTCTTCACCAAGGTAATCAGTTACATTGTTATAAATTTTTAACTGATTGCATCTTCTGCAGTAACATATTAAAATTAATGCAACATTTTAAAAGGTATAATGTATGTGTTCATTGTGGGCTTTGTCAAGTTGTTAATATTTTCATGCTAAAACTCTTCTTTAATTCATTTGACTTTGGACTTAAAAAAAGACAATTAGGTCGAACTGAGGTAGGTTACATCACACAGGCAAAGAATCTTATTGTTGATTGTGTTACGAGTCATTTAGTATCCACACTGCCTTGCACGAGTGGTCATTGGCAGGAAAATCAGTAGTTTAGTCTATAAGAACCAGTTGATCTGTTACTGTTAGTTGCTAGGCTTAAAATTTGTAAAATGCCTATAACAACTATCACTAATCATTCGTCAAATTAATTCAAAATTCCTTCTTTCTCACTGAATTTCTGTTAATAGGATAGATTATTCTTCGATTCATTCGCTGAATCCTGGAAAGATCATATCAGATTGTTTACAAGTCTTATAGTTAACTTAGGACTTGTGAAATGTGATAGTAACATGTCAAATTAAATAAAATGGAAGGTCATAAGCATTTTATCCACCAACACAAAATTTCTTTCCGAAAAAAACTCAGGAGAAGGTGCACACGCTGCAGCTAATACCTACACCCCGGTCTATTCGTGTCACCCTTCCAATTCTTTCTTCACAGCCAGTGCTTCAGTGCAACCTGATGAGTGATCCTCCCATCACATCCCGATCACCCACTCTTTATACCCATTTCCAACTTACCCGTCGGGTTCCTTTATTTGCAACTCGTGTAACAAAACTGGATCTGGTTTTTGTTTTTGTTGTTCTACATGTGACTATGATTTACGTGTTCACTATGCTTATGAGATCAAACTCAAACAACACCCGGAACACGTCACATTGTCGCCCTAAGTCACCTTATGGTGGTCCATGCAACTTGCATGTGTCGTACTGGATGTGACATGAACGATTATTTATACCATTGGGAAAGTTGCGGGTACAATGCACATGTTGAGTGTGTTACATTGGTTCAACAGAAATGGTCCAAAGGGAAGTTCACGGACACACACCTTTATTACTACTTATGGATTATCCCGTCGATGCTTGTAATGGCAGGATCACACAGAACAACTATTTGTACTATTGTGAGTCCGGTTGTGATTGTGGTACGCACGTTAAGCGTGTTACCCAGAAGGCGAAAGAATCAAGAATGGATCCACTGAAATTTCAGCCTGAAATGACGCAGATACAATTTAGCCACCAAAATGGCCCAGAATAATCTGTTACATGCAAACTGATTTTAAATTTGTGTACTATATGTTTCTAATAATAAGATCATGCATTTTGTAAAGCAAACAAAAGACTGTCTTTATTCAAGAAACAACGTACACACACAAACTAAAAAAAGTTCAATGCTCATGAACTTGGCTGGGTAACAGATTAAGCGTCTAGTTCTACCGTAAGAGACCTACTATCCACATTAAGCTGCACTAACCATTTAAAACCGTTATTGTTACTTTGCTGCTTCCTCTGACCCACCGGCTGCACTGCCATGACCATCCTTGCCAGCACCACCGGCATCAGTGGCACCGCCTCCTCTCCAGACTTCACTAGGGGCTGTGCTTGGCGGGACCCCGCTTGGCCCACCAGACCTAACGCCACCCATCTGAGGTTGGATCATTTGTGGGCTACTAAATTGCATTGCTGGCATCTGTTGTGGAAAACCAGATGGTTGCTGACCCATTACACCTGCCTGAGGATGCTGCTGCATAAAAAATCCTCCTTGCTGTGGAATACCCTGGTGTGGAAGTGAACCCATCTGCGCATTATGAAACGATACACACGTGTTCATGATCAAATATTCTTGAATTCTTTGAAAAGTACTGTTATTCAATGACTTAATATCATTCGCTGGGGAATATTGCAATTTCAAGTTGTAACCAAACATCCCATTAAATTACATTACGGATTATAGAAAGGACCTGAGATGAGATTATTGGTCCCGGTGCTGGCGTTGGTGTTGGTGGTTGAGCATCAGCAATGGCTGCTAGATACATCAAGTTCTTTTGGAGTAGAGCCTGGTACCTAAAACATACAACCACTTTCATTTATTGACAAGTATAAAGATTGGTATAAGAAAAAAAAATAGTGTAATTGTAGGGTTGGTACTCACTGGGCACATTCAGCAAGCTTTCCAAGGTTTTGGTTGTTCATTATTGCTAATATTAATTGCTTGTTCTCGTCAAGGAACTGCAAATAAGAATTTTTAACGACATTCAATGATCATTATATACTCCCAACATATATACCAGAACAATCGGTATGAATCACTAGAGATGATATTTTGGTATTTAGTTAAGGTTTCTTTGACAATGGTTGCCGTTAGCCGACTGTTGAATATAATGGGATGTTTGGCGAAAGTAATTGTTGCAGGAGGAACTGGAGATTTATAGAGATGGAGCAGGAGATAAAAAATAGAAATAAGTTGCATGAACTAGTATTTGATTTTAAGAGATTATGAAAAATTATTTTTCTAAAATCTCTGATAATTTATGCATGTCAAACAAAGCTTATATTTTAAGTAGCTTATTTTCTCAAAAAATAAGCATAATCCTCTCATAATATTGTGTGCCAAACATGCTCTAAGTATATAACATATACCTAATCTACAGGCCGTTGGACATGACGGAGATTCGTGATTCAACACATGTAAATTAGGCAGCTTTAGATGCTTATCTTTTTTTTTTTTTTTTTTTTTTTTCCCCACACCTTATACCACCTATCTCACAGTATATCTTACAAATGCCTCCAACAAGGCTTGAACCCACAACCTTTAGGTTCATGGGCAACTCACATACCACTAGACCAAAGGCCTTTGATTTAGAAGCTTGATATGATCTTACTGATGACATCAACTCATATTAGTGCGATAGTTATCATTATGTTGTATGCCTCAAATGGTAGTCATATCTCACACGAAACATTTCCAAATTTGGTTTTAACTCGGAAAGACCTTTACATCGACCTACTGTCACAGCATTCTAGATTTACCTTCACCACTTCCATGATTTCTAACTGGCATGCATTCTCAACATTTCAGATTATTAACCTTCCAAAGTGTAAAATTAATTCTATTCATCGACTTTGAAATGTTGTGAAAACAAACATGATGTATTTCCTTTATATTCGACATTTGATACTCTATTACCTAAGCACCATCGAATAATCTTCACATAAAACCAACCAGGTGTCAACAGTTCCCCTAAGGCCCTAATCGCGACACTGACCGACTGACATCAAGTCAAAGATTCAGTGGGTGTTTCAGATGTTTATTTTTTTCAGCTTATCTGTATTTTTAAGCAGCTTGAAGTGTTTGAAAGAACTAAACTGCCATCGCCTTATCAGCTTATTTTGGTAAAATAACTAGTTCTCAATAACAAAGCAGGGACCGACTTATTTCAATGTGCTTAATCAAGATTAAACTAAGATTACTTTTTACCCTCATATCCTAACCTTTTAAAACTAAAATGCTTAAGCTTACCCAACATCAGGATTCAATTAGCTACCACTAACAAGCATTAACGCTATTACACAACATATATAGTTGCAACTTTATACATACTCATCCTAACAATTCCATAAAACATCCATAATTTATATAAATTTCATCTTTTTTTTATACAAAACAAATCTAATTAACCACTTATCATTCCAAAACACAAATAAATCACATATCTAACATCTTTATACATAAATTTCACATTTTTATCATTTTTATGTAACAAGTTACAAACTTTATCTTAAGACATAAAACTGATCAATATTTCACTATTCAAATCAGGGTTCATAAATTTACAACATATTATGAAATGGGTCAGTTTCAAAATCAAATTTAAACTCAAAAAAAAAAGGAACCTTTTGGATCTGGTCAGTGGTGATATTTGTTGGAGGAAAAGATTGAGGCATCATGGGATTATTGTTGTTGTTGGGCATCATCGTCTGCTTCATTTCTTGGTGTTTTTTTTATAAAGATTGAAACTTTGTTTATTTAGGGAATGTTTTAATTTTCTTGAAGGGAATGATAAACCTGAGGAGTTGTGCAAGACAAGTGTGTGAAGTGTTTTTGACGGTAACGGTGACGGGGTTTGGTGAACTTCTCGAAGTTTAGGTTTGGTGTGTTTGTTAAACTTACATGAGCAATAGACAATGACTACTCTCGCCCAAAAGGCTCCACATTATTCCGCGCGAGATCAACGTCATATCAGCTTTTTACTTAATTAACAATGTCATTCTACGAACCCCATTTATAAATAAATTTACCCTCAAAAATCAATTAAGTAACTCACACACACAAACCGAATTCACAAATCAGTCATTCACAAGACCATCTTCTCATTTTTCTTTTCTTCAAAAGCGTGTGAGTGGGGTCACGTTATAACGATGACGTGTCGGTGGCTACAAACGCGTCTTTGGGACACCTATTTAATCTGGCCTTAGTACCCACTTTACCCTTTATAGGTACGTGGGGTGAATTGAGATATTTTCATCATCGTTTCTTCTTGAATCGTTTTTGTAGATGTTGAAATTTTACGGACTAAAAAAATACATGTGATTTGTGATTTAATGTTTAAGTTCATACATATAGTGTAGGTTTAGGTTTTTTAACTTTTTTCAAGGTTTCAAGCAGGCTCTAAGGTTTTTAAGGTTTAAGGTTATGGTTTTTTACGGTTTAAGGGTTAAGGATTTTAGAGTTTAGGTGTTTATGGTTTATGTTTTTAGGGTAAGGTTTACAGTTAGGGTTTAGGCAAGCATTTTTTAAAGGTTAGGGTTTGTGGTTAGCATTAACGTAATCACGATATTTGAATTTGAAAACCTACATTACAAATCACATTTGATTTTCTATTGTGTAAATTCGATATCCATAAAATAACTAAAAAAAATCCGTCGAATGAATATCAATGAGCACATCTAAAAAAATAATAACATATAAAAATATAATAATAAAATTTCTCGTTGCGATAGTTGAATTTTTGTCGCTTAACGATTAATAATTTACAAGATATTATGATAAGTGGACTTTCTTTTTGGGGGCAATTTCATATTTCCCCTCCTTTTAGTTGGAAATTTCATATATACCCAAACATACATTAAAAACATTGTACATTATGCATTCAATACTTGCACTTTGGGTATATATGAAATTAATCATGAAAGTAGGGTGATATATGAAATTAATCATTCTTTTTGATGAAGAAAAAAAGAGTAACTAATAGGCCGTTTAACAGATAAAAAAAATTCTTAAAAGTATAATATTTTTTATCAGCTAAATACATCCTAAGTTTTTCTAACATTTTTTGAATTTTTAAATTCTCTTATAAGATTTTAGTGTCACGTGTTATAAATTCATAAATTTTAATAGCGTTCACTTTTCCACATACTAAAAATTCTCTTTATTATATAAGAGATTTTAGTGTCGCGTGTGATAAATTTATAATAGCATTCACTTTTCCACGTACTCGTGGATTAATACCATGTGAAATAAAGTAATGTGAATGCAGATATAAAAAGAATAAACTCTCCAGCCAGATAAGGGGTGATTTGCAAGTTTGCGACTCCATGTTGACCATGGGAAGAATGCCCAATCCAGCATCATACAAGTTTACTTCAGGAATACTTGTTAAAACTTTTTTTTTAAAAAAAAGTTGACCTAAAGTAATATAAACCAGGCCGATATGCTTTGTATTAATAGCTAACGGTATTTTTCAAACTCAGATTTTAAACCAGAAACATGTACCACTCTAAATCACAAAGCAGATTTCTCCAGTTCGCTTATATGGATGATTTGACAAAACTCTGAAATAAAAGCATAAAAGTAACTAAGACCAATGAACAAAATAGTCTCTTAGCTCATACCTTGGGACGAGGAAACATTCACACTGGTATCTGATGTTGCTGATATATAATTTATAGAGTATCAATTGGGACGAGGAAATGCCACAATCTACCGTATAGTTTACAAAAATGGATGCTTTGCCGGTTATTTCAATAATATCTATTAATAATGGTTTCAAAACCAGGATGGCAGGGCACCTAGTCTTGACCATGATAATTAGTCAACTAAACCTCTTTTCGTAATATACTCAAAAAATGCAAAAGGCTAATTAAGAAGAACATCCCATCAAAACTCCCGAGCTTCCAGGAAGAGGTTGTCACCTTTCTATGCAAGAGGGGAACAGTATAATTTCCCAATATCTTCTACAGCCCGTCACACAAGGCTAACAAGACCCACCAGCAGCAGCGGCAGCCACCACAGGCTTCTCCTCCTCTTCACTTTTATCTGATTTGGCAAACTCTTCCATCAACTCACGCTGTTTCGGTGTTAAGCTCCTGAATATCATACATAATAAAAGATTAACCAACCTTAATCAATCTGCTATATAAATCATGTACGCACATACAGAACATATACTTGTTGCACGTGCTTCTCACACTTCCAATAAAAATAAAATAATATAATACAGGTATCTAATTTGACCATCTACTAAGAAATGAGTCAACTTGGGTTACGTTTTACAAAAAGAGGTTTCCACTACCAATTTACCACATGGGTACATTTTATCAGTGGCATTATTACAACTTCACCACGATAATTACCCAATCCGCCCATTTTTCAACTCCCAATTTACCACATGGTTAGATCTTTAACGAGTACTAGGCCATTGAAACAGGTTGCATTAGAAAAAGGACAACCTCAAAAGAAGTGTGCACAGACTCGTTTTCTCTTTCAGTCATTTTGTAAGCTATTTAGTTCAACTTATATTATTTTTTCTGTAAATTTGTTATCGAGTTGGGTATTTGTACTTTCTAAGTATAGTAACAACACCAATGTATTTTTATAATAATGATTTTTCTAGAGATATACTGTACTAATTCTCATTCTAAGCATCCATAGCATAGAATATTAGCTGGTGCAAAGACAAAACTCAATCAAACACAAAGGGTTGAGCTTAAGATCAAGTTGCGTGTGAAGCTAGAGTGACTTAAATCCTATATCATGAAACTTCTCAACCCTAAATCATGAAGGCTCATCCAGCTATTGACCTCACATAATGAGTGTTCGCCAAGAATATAAATATGTGCTTCAAAGCAATCAGTTATTAAAACAACTTCAAAATCGTTTACAAAGGTATATTGGGATTCGATAAATTAGTTCAAGCATATTTTTTTTCTCCAATAAAACGATGAAATCCCTTCTAAACAAAACATTAACCTCAAGATCTATGTCAGTAAGAGGTATCTTGCGCATATGAAATTTCATTCTAGTAAACTGTCTCTGGTCTTACAATGTGCAAACAAATTCATGGTCAGATTACTTGCAACATTGCAAACTAAAACATAATGCAATAAAACTCAACCGAAATACCGAATACACAGTGGAAGCAAGAAAACTTACGTTGGGATGCTGACATTGAAGTGTACATATTGATCTCCATACGAATAAGAGGTTCTAGTTTTAATTCCTGGAATAAAAACAGTAGAAATTTGTTTGAGCACACTGACCATTACAGCATTACATAACTAGTTCTAGAGCAGTGAACAGGTATACTACTCATCATGTACACTCACCTTTTCCCTTTAGGGATACTTTTTGACCAGGTTGGGTTCCTGGTTTAACCTGCATATCAGAAACAAATCATGATAAGAAAACCAAAATAAGAATATGTCAATAACCTGTGGTGTCCAATTTTGCGAACAAAACATATAATACAGGGTTGTGAAGATAAACCTTAACAACAACATCGCCTGTTAATGTTGGGACCCGGACAGTTCCTCCCAAAATTGCCTGCAGGAGAAACTCACATAAACATCACATAAATGAAGATGTGCATCTCTTCATCACATACAAGTAATTACCTGAGTGAAATTCACGTTGGCATTAACATGAATGTGGGGACCTTCTCGTCGAAAAATAGGGTCTTCTCGCACCTTGAAAGAGATCATGGCAAAGATGATTACTAGATGAATTCACATATCCACTTGACCTAATATACGCACTTAAGCACACATAGATTAACTATGCTATTTGAGAGCTGTACCTTAAAAACAACATAAAGATCACCAGGCTGGTGGCCATCAGGGTCTGTCCCGGCACATCTTGACATCTTTATTTCTTCATTTGTATCCACTCCTGCACATTCCAGAGTCGATGCATCAAGAAACCATATAATGACACATTGATGATCAACTGATCATGAAGGTTTCAAGCCAAATTATTCGATGTACAATGTGACATAAGTTTAGAAGATCAGTATGACATACCTGGCTTGATGTTGACTTTGACAGATTTTGGTCCTCTCACCACTCTCTGGCCATTGCACGACTTGCATACGTTCTGTAAACAACCATCCTCATAAGTCAAAATTTCGTTATAAACATAGAAGACGAAACACACTAATTTAGAATACAACAAGACGAAAATCAGTACACAGGCCCAAAAACGATATTTTGATTTTCTAGTATAGAATGACCACATACCTTAACAAATTTTCCACTTCCACCACACTGCGGGCAAGTGATATGCATTCTCATATTGCCACTTTGAGCAACTGTCTGTGGACAGTGCAGAAACACACGTTAGCCATAAACAAGTGTTTCCAGATCACTATAATTAGATATTAATGTGTACAAATACGAACCATGCCAGCCCCTTTACAACGTTTGCAGGTTTCGGGCCTTGTTCCAGGAGGAACACCAGATCCACCTGCAATAGAACAGAACACATGAAACGGAAACACAATCAGAAACAGAGAATAAATGTGACAAATATATAGATTTTTTCATACCACAACTATCACAAGCTAACTCGGTAACGAAAACCACGTTTTTGGTGCATCCTTGCACAGCTTCCATGAAAGAAAGCTCAACAGCAACCTGTGCAAAGTTTAAAAACAAGGTTTCATATGACAAGTAAAATGCATACAGAGAAGCAACAAAAGATGAAATAGATCAAAACCTTAACGTCCTCGCCAGTGAAGTTCCGAGCAAATGGGTTGAAACCAAATATCTGATCCACCAAAACAAGTATAACATCAAATAGCAAGAATCATACAATTAACAAGAAACAATCAATTATTTTAAGATGGTTTACATACTCAATAGTTATCATGTGGACATGTGGTACATAAGGGAGTTTGATTCAGGCATATAAACAAATAATGTAGAGAATAGATGAAGTTCAATTGCTTGTTAGCATGAAAAACTTACGTCGTCGCCGAAAGGACTATTACCCCACGGACCAGCATCTGGACCACCTCCACCACCCCCTACACTTGCTTCATAATTTTCATGGCCAAGCTATACAACCATATAACCACCATAAGAAAATGTAAAGCATAATATAGCAGGTATCTTATATGAGAAGGTGCAGATGTGAACCTGATCATAATTTGCTCGATTATTTTCGTCTTTTAGAACCTGCAAAGTAACAGATGAGAGTACTTATTTAATCTGTTAAAAAAACGGATATATTAAAATTATCATAAAGAAAATTATTACAGTTGTCGTAAATGGTAACTTTTTAAACTTCTGACAGGTATTTACAGATCAAGCAGATTACGAAAAGAAAAATAGAGACAAAAGCTTACAGACTATATAAACAAAACCATCAACACATTAAATATAGAACGACACTAAAAGTTTGTAATGAAGGAAAAGTAAAGACCTCGTATGCCTTTGAAACTTCTTGAAATCTTTTTTCTGCGTCTGGATCATCTTTGTTTGCATCCGGATGACACTTCTTTGCTAACTAGAAATGCCAATATAAAAGAGCAATCAGTCTGTGATGATATCACATTAGCAGAAAAGACAACGCACATTAATAGTTCCATTCCATCCATGTAAAAGAAAAAAAGAAATATACAAGTCTCGAGAAAGATACAAACCGCATAATACGCTTTCTTAATTTCTGAAGAAGATGCACTCCTACTCACTCCAAGAGTATCATAATAATCTTTTGAAGCCTTGAATGCTGGTGAAAATAAGAAAAAAGTTTCAATGCTAAATAAACCAAATCTTCAATTTCGAAATTTACAGCAGAAGTATAGTAAAATACATTAAAAAAAAGAATTAACTTTATAACTGGACGATTCCTCGCTGCCAATTACAATCTTAACATTTCATGAATAATATTCAACTCGTAGAAAATGATTTATTTTAATCTTTAAGAAGATGTTTGGGAATGCGTTTTGGGATTGATTAGCTTATTATTTACATTCGCAAATCGCAACCAATCAAAAAATAATGTTTAGGAAACCATCAGCAAATAGTGATTATCAGTGTTTTCCTAGAAAGAGAACGCACTTACGAAAAAAAAAGCGCGTTTTGACCCATGGGCGGGAGATAATGCCCCCCTAGCGAAAAAAATTGTAGTGTAAATTTTCGAAAATATTTGGCTTTTTTCAAACCCCCTAAGTACCAATTTATAGTGTAGTTTCTAAAATTTATCAAAGTGTGCCCCCTCGACCAAAAAATTCTGGCTCCGCACCTGTTTTGACCTGCTTATAGAAAATGCGTAATCTGTTGGCAAATGCAACCCCAAACACCCTCTAATCCTACCAATAACCCTTTTTTCACCTTTGAGCATATAAAGACCAAAACTTTATAAACCCAAACACGATTCCATAGCAAAATAAAGCATTCAAAATTACCAGAGCCATGAATAGACCTCGCCGACCCACAATTCACATTAACCGATCCAAGAATCGACCAATTCCTCAACCCAACACCTACTTCACACCAAAACAACAATCAAGATCCAAACTTTATCAAATACCAACATCAAAAAAAAAAATCAAGAAATTACCATTAGTCCTAAAACTTGCACCATTCAAGATCCTACTTTGACTCAAAGATCCAAACTTTCTACACCCAACTTTAACCACTGAACCATAAAACTGTAAATAAACAAATTCCAACACTAAATAACAGTAATTTTCACCACATAGATGGATTTAAAGAGGGTAAAAAAAATAGTTACTGGGTTATGAGAGATGGAATGACGAGCAAGTAGTGACATGAGTTTAACTGCTCTTGAACTAGTACCCATTTCTTGATTAGTGTGTGTGTGAATTGTTAAACCCTAGAGAAACCCTCTTCCTTCTGCATAATCAAATGAGGAGGTTGTTTGAGATTTTAGCAAGTACTGTAGTTCTTATGGAAGGGTAGTTTGTGTGATTTGTTGGTTTTGTAAGGGTGAATGGGGTTTTACTAATTTCATTTCTTGCATAAGGGTGCGTTTATTTAATGTTTTATTTATGTTTTAAAATCTTTTTCTTTTTGATTTATATTTTGAACTCTTTATATAAGTCAACTCAAAACCACACTGTATATATATTTTTTTGAAAAGAAAGTGGACAATTTTATGTAGTCTGTTTAACAACTCAACAGACAACTTTGAATACACCCTAAATGCACCAAGACCATAGCTTCATATTTACATTTCCTAATCAACACACACCTAAGACCATTCAACCATCATCCACAATGATCAAAGAGTGAGAAGGTTAAGCATCAATATGCAAGTTATAGCCACCCAACCTTTCCAAATAGAGGCTATACCATATACCTACATTTCCATTTTAGATAACTAAAGGCATGGGAACACACACCTTATTTAAGATCCCTCCTAGCCTCCTTTAGTAACATATAGCTTGAACCAAATAGGTTCATCTTACACTCCTTACTATTCCAAGCAACATATGTTACCTACCAAGTCCATTTACTCAACTCAACATGAAACCTACATTTTGATGAGCATTGTACCATTCACAATGTCTACTCAATGCACCGTAATAGTTACCTAACAAAGGCCTACTGCATGATAACAAAGAGAGACAAAGTAAACAGTAACAAGCCATATAGGTACTAGGTCATTTATTGTAATGGACTTAAACAACTTATACTTTTGGTTGTTGAATGATAAGCATAAATGGTTTGAACCATGTAGTTTGCAGTATCATGAAAATCATCACTGTAGTATTATCTCCTAACTGAGATATGCAAGGACCATTTATAATCTAGCATTGATTCTAAGTAGCCATCAATTTTGGATTAGTCTAACTGCATTAGCAGTAGCTAGACCAAATTCCAACTTCACAGCAGAAAACTACTTAATGAAACCCATACTTTCCTAGTACAAATTGTCAATCCACAAGCCATGGTTGTTCCATCCACCCACATACATGAGCTCATAGACTGCAATTGACTAGTCAATGAAGGATTCAAAATATTAGCCATATGCCTTACTACCAGTCATAAATCCAAACACCCACTTATCCACTTTTGACCCTTATCCAAGAAGGTTATTATCCAATTCTTGCACAATAATTTCCTCCGTGTTTCTTTTATTCATAGAGACTTGCCAAATCTTGCTCACTTCTGCAACCTATTTTGAGTTCTTTATAGTTAGACTAGCAAGTTTCATTCTAACATTGTTATTAATCACTGTCATTAGCTCTTGGTCATTTCTTTTCACATTTGCAAACATCCTCTTGTTCCTTTCATTCCATATGTAATAGACACAAGCAGCAACAACAATTATTCTCACAATGCTCATTATGGACTTATTGCAAGGTAATTCCACCATTTTCATTAGCACCTCAGACCATTTACATGACATTTCATTTTGCTTTATTATGTTCCTCATAACCTTCCATAGTGTACTTGAATATTGGCATTCAAAGAACAAATGGTCAATAGAGTCAGGACAGACTTCACAAAATGAACATTGAACTTGCTTACCAGGGTACCACTTTGTGATTTTATCATGAGTAGTTAGTCTTTCCAAAGTTGCAAGCCACGTGATAAAAGAGTGTTTGGGAATATAGTGAGAAAACCAAATCACTTTGCTCCAAGGTACTTTTTCTCCACTCTGCCTCCAATCTTTCCATACTCTATTAACCGAATATGGAACCTTCAACCCCTCATTACTTATCCATACAACATTGTCACATTTCTCACTTCTCAACACTGGTACATGTATTGTTTGCATAACTGGACATCTACTGTTTCATTCATTCTGCAATTTCCACTTACCATTCTCAACCATATCATTGACTTTCTCTTTACCATCCAAATGAGTGTTATTAAGAATATCATTGGTTACCATCTCATTGATAACTCCACCTTCCCATCATCTATCATGCCAAAGAAACGTTGTTTTACCATTACCAACTTTTCTCATGACATGATTTCTCATTTTATCCCTCAATACCAATTTGCTTCCAACCACAGCTAGAGTTCTGATCATAATTAATTTCCCAGATACTTCTTCCTTTTAGCCTGATTTCATGAAGCTACTTTACCCAGAGAGACTCCTTATTACTGGCAATGTCCCATAAGTGCTTTGTCATTAAAACTTCATTCCATTCACTCAAGTTCTTTATTCCCGATCCGCCTTCCAACTTTGGTTTATGAACCTGCTTCCATGCAACTTTGGCTTTTCCTCTAGATGGTTCTCCTTGACACCATAAGAAGCCTTTAAGAGCCTGTCAATATCTTCTATCACAATTTTAGGAAAAATAAAAACTAAAACCCAATATACTTGCATTGAAGCAAGAATGGATGGAATTAACTGCAACCTTCCTGCATAAGGCAACATTTTGTTCTTCCAGTTGTTGACCCTGGATTTGACTTTATCAATAAGGCATTTGAAATCATCAATACCAATTTGTTTAGTAATGAGAGGTACTCCCAAATATGTAACTAGAAGCTTTCCAACTTTAAAAGGAAGTAACTCACGGATTTGCTTCTTAGTATTATCATCCACATTACCAAAGAAAACAATGCTTTTCCCCAAATTAAGATTAAGGTCATACATTGAGCTAAAATTATTCATAGAAACTTTTACAACTTTAACAGATTCTATATCACCATGGCATAACACAAGCTGATCATCAGCAAAACAAAGATGGGAGATCTTAAGCTGCTTACATCTTCAATGATACTTATACTTTGAACTTTCAGCAATCTGTTTCTGCACAACTTGAGTGAAGATTTCCATGACCAATATAAAGATATAGGAAGACATTAGGTCACCATGTCTCAAACCCCTTCCTCCCTTAAAATAGCCAAATCTTTCACCATTTACACAAATAGTGAAGGTTGCAGTTCTAACGCATGTCATGATCTAATTGATCATCTTTTGAGGGAATGCATACAAGGTTAAATATTTTCAAGGAAGTCCCAGTTGAGTGTGTCATATGCTTTCTGAATATCTATTTTCATAGCCACCCTTTTAGCTTTACTTTTTCATCTATACCCCTTTAATAATTCTTGGGTAATCAGGATGATGTATGTGATTTGTCTTCCTGGAATAAATGCACTTTGATTAGGACTCACTAGCTTGCATATAGCCATTTTTATTCTATTAGGAATGATCTTACTAATAATTTTATAAATGACATTGCAGCAGGAAATTGGCCTGAAATCAGATACTTTTAGAGGAGTATTCATCTTAGGTATCAGCGTTATTGATGTAGCATTTATTTCTCTCAGCATCTTGCCATTCATGAAAAACTTTTTCACTTCATTACAAACATCCTTTCCAACTATATCTCAAGCTTTCTTGAAAAACTTGGTTGTATAACCATCTGGGCCAGAGGTGTGACAACTGGCAATTAAGGAGTCTATTTTAGGTAACCGCATTACATTAAACTAAACCGAGTATTTGCCTTTAGAACTATTTTAATCGACCATGACTTCGTTTTTATGATTTATTTTATTATCGTATGAGTTATCGTGTGAGTTTTAACTCTTTTTGTTAGGCACTATTCGATTCGGCCCAATAAAATCCTAAAACAAGAAATAACGTAACTTTTAAACCGTAACTCAAAACTTGACAAATAAATAGTCAAAACTCGTGGAAAAACATAAATAAACACAATAGAAAGTTGAAGGAACGTCGTGGGACACCCGTAAGACAATATATGAGCTCGGGAATGGGTAAACGGGATAGTTTATGAAAAATTACGGCTTCGGCCCCCCATTTATACCCTTGGCTGGCGCCCCCTCCCCCATTTTTATTTATTTTTGAGTCCCTCCTGTCCATGTATATATAGCCCCATCCCTCACTCATTTCACCATTTATTTCTCTCACTAAAAACACACACACATTACTTTCTCTCTCTACTCTCTCTCTCTCTCTTCCACCAACAAACCCTAACCCTAAAAATAACACCACCACCGCCACCCAAATTCCGGCCACCCTCTGGCGAGTGGCATCTCACCTCCACCACCATTTTGTAGATCTCTCTTTCCTCTTTCCATCCATATATAGAACTCCTATAGAAGCCTTCATTAACACCTCCAAATCTTACAAAAACTATTCGTGATTCTAGGGTTTTCAAGTAATCTTGTAGATCGGGTTTGGAAAAGGTAAAAGGAACGTGGGTCAAGCTCGTTTGAGCCTTGACAAGCCACGAATGAGCTCTTTTTGGCTCGTATGTGGCTCGACCATCATGGGTTTTGGGTGAAACATGGGTCTAAAACTAATTTACAACTAATAAAACATGTAACTAGTGGTTTGGTATTGTGTGTTGTATCATTTTATTTTGTTTTAGCATTTTAGACATAGTTTCATGAAATGGGTTTAGATTAGTTGATGGGTTTGATGATTGGATGTTGATTGGAGGTTGATTGATTGTGTTTGGTTGTAGTAGAAGCCATTTGGGAGTGTTTGGATGGGTGTGGTAAGGTGTACGAGCCACAAGACCCACGTATGGGTCTTGGGTGTGGCGTACGTGACCCCTAAGGACCAAGGGTCCGGGTCGGGTTGTTGTGTATCGAGTCGGTAGTTGCTGAGCCGTGTTAGCTGTTATCTTCTTGCTAGTGTTTGTTTGTGCGTTGCTTGCTTGAGGTGAGTTTCATAGACCCACTTTTATCTATGTTTTTAACTATTTGGGGTGAGAAATCATGCTACTCTTTTGGACATTTTAAACTATTTTGATTTGCTTATGTGCTTGACTGTTTAGATAGATATGTGGTAGTTGTTGCCTTAGTCTAGGGTAGCAATCATATTGCTATGACACTTGCCTAGCGAAGTATAGACTTCTGTAGGATATTGGATTTCACAAACACTCTAAACCATGATCAAAGTAGGCGTATAAGTATGTTAGAGAGAGAAAGTTCTAATGAGAGAAAGGAAGAGAGTTGGGAACTATAGTGAGAGAAAGAAAATATTATTATGAGCTCCAACTCTCTACCTTGGAAGGTAGAGAGTATTTATAGTCTTACAATAAAACGCCACACAACGGTGTGGATCGGGCATACAGATGGGTAAAGACCGTCCGTCCTCCACGGTGTTACTTAACTAAATACTACTTAACTTAAAATAACTACGACTACGAGCTTTCTAACGATTACATATACTTGAGGTGACCGACTCTTTAATACACGGAATTTCTAATTCCTAACAATCTCCCCAAGGAGGTCACCTCAATCATGTACTAAAATTACATTGAATACAAACAGATATAACATTAAAAATTGTTCTTGCATTCTTGATGTAGTACTTTGCTCCAAAGCTCGTAGACATTGATTCTTCTTAATGCATGATTGGTTAATCCAAGTGGAGGTCTTTTACTGATCCACGTGAAAATAATTTTGAGCCAGCTTTTGAGATCATCAGCTAAAAAAAACTGTGAGACATCCATTGTGGTGTTGGAATATTGTGATGTTGAGACATTCGGACCGACATGCTCACATTTTGGATCATGATATCTTCTCATCAGAGTAGCGGAAGCTTTCGTTGATTCATGATATTGGCGCAGAAGAAGCGAAGCATGGAGTGAATATATCGAGTCATTGATGCACTAATCATGATTTCTTTTGAGATGAATGTGTTAAGTGAGCATGCGGCTATGGATTGACCGCTTCATTACGATCACCGCAAACATAGGACGTACTTGCATACAACAGTTAGCACTAAATCGCACGAAAGTGTCTTGAACACTTCGATGAATTGAGGTACACGCCCACGGTTCCCCATTGATCGATACATGTCTTGCTGTGATCGGTATAATTCAAGAATTTCCTTGACAGGGTTTCGCAATGCTCTAGTTGTTCTCAAACCGAACGTTTCAAAGAAGACAACACGAGTGAGTGAACCAATAATTTAAGTCCACCGATTGATGAAAAGAGATTTGAAAAACAATCGTGTATTGCTCAATAGAAATTGTTTTTGCAATACAACGAAGGTTTTAATGAACATCAATTATCAATCATAAAACACCTTTGATTTGAAATATCCGAACACGGTCGATTTGCTAAAGAAAAGAGTTTTAAGCACAAAGACCGGTTTTCAAAGGTATCCGTTAATCCATAACTGAACCGGGATTGATTCAAGAGATTGAATCGCCCCATTGTTTCTGTTCGGTTGTCACATGGTTGATCTATGTAATAGATCTCACATGCCACCTACCGGAGCTTGTTTGATGTTGGCTCGAAGGCTTTCCATCTTCATTGTGAATATGTTTACACATCACTCGGATGTTCGGTAATACCACAAGGATAATGCGTGGGACTCAAGATATAATCTCTTTCCACATTGTGTGAAACAGTGAGTCTTCATTGAGAGTGTCCTAATGAGATTTATTGATGATCTCGTGGCTCTAGACTCAATTTGTGCATATTTGGATCCCGTGCGGAGACTAGGGAGAGGTCTCCTTCTTCAATATCAACAATCTCTAAGAGAAAGTCGATAGATAATGTCGGTTCCCGTGAGAATGAAACAAGTCCTTTTAAGAGGAACTTGAGTGGTTTGGAAAGTTGAAGTGCGAGGCGTCCTTTGGGTCCATGACGTCTTGTCTTCAATATCGATGTTACCATCGATAGCATATGAATTGAACCCGGTTTACGCCCTAAGGTTGAATATATGGAGGGCTATTTGTTTTCACCCTTTTCTCATTCAATTCCTTTTAATTCTTCAACCCTTCAAGCTTACGAGACTTCATAGCTAGAACTTTGTTGGGTTTGTTCCATTACTAGCTCTATCTCAATCCGCATTCTTCCCATATCTCATTTTCTCCTTTTATCATCATACCTAAGGACTTCTACACTAACTAGTGGATTGTCCCTGGGTAGATCCCTCCGGTTCTGGCGGATCATGGGAACCAATACCTAACCTTATCATCCTTATATCACCGTACATAAAGTAAATTTGGTCGGTCTATTTGGTATTGTTCATCTGCCATTTGAACCAATTGAAAACCATTTGAAAATCAATCCAGATACTTATGATATATTATCAAAGCATTTTGTACCTGAATTGTTTTTGATATTTTTAGAACAAGAGCTCCCCCTCAACATGTGCTTCATGTGAAATCGTTTTGCACACGGAGGCAAGAGAAAGAGTTATCTTCTTTGAAACCCATTTTAAAAAATATCAACATCACTTCCCTAATCAAGACAAGTAGATAAAGCATTTTTGGGAAGGATGAGGTTTTCATAAGTTTGCTCCCCCTCAATATGTGCCTCGAGATTTGAAAAGAGTTTTGCACATACTAGAGGGAACCTGCACATTGAGATAAATGATCACGTTTCAAATCATAGGTTTAAGATGGATGCTCCTCCTCAACATGTGCATGGAAAATTTGAAATCGTTTGTCACATGTGGGTAGGAGAGCTTGTTCATCCTTATAAAACCATTTACCGAATTATCAGTTTAAAACCAATTTAAATCACACATTCTCCCCCGATCATAATTATCAAATCATTTGAGATTTGTGATCTCTTATAGATTTAAATTGATTTTGAAAGCTTTTAAGGAGAATTGTGACATGATTATGAAAGCGTTTTAACTGATAAGGATCAGATTTTAAGACTTTAAACTCCATTGATAAAACATGCATGAATATCTTTTGAAAACAATTTAATGCCAAATAACTTTTTAATTTAATTGAAATCGTTCTCCCCTCAATCATTGGCGTGGTTGTTGATTGAGAGATTGATATTTTGACAAATAAGTCCAGATGATTATCAAAATAGAGTCCGAGTTATTTTTCAAAACAATTTGTTTTCAATGAGATAACTTGATAATAGAATCGAGCATGGAATTTGGTTGATAAGAAGGCTTTTGATGAATGTTCAAACAAATTCTCAAATCTTGAAAACAAAAAACATGGCTCTGTTCTTTCTTTGAAAAGCGGGTTATTGCTGACCGACAATAAACCATTTTTTTTTTTTTTTTTTTTTAAGAATTGAACAACATCTAAAGTCCGTGTCATTCTTTGAATGACATCACAAAGACCGTAGATATTGACGAACCGAGAAAAGCATAACAAATTGACAAATTTGTTTGAAGATTTTTGAATTTTAATTTTTCGATTTTTTATGGATTTTATGGGTTTTATAATTTTGTATTTTGTTTTTCGAATAGATATATACAAGAGATAGATGAAGATAGACCTTTACTCCTCGTCTTCCTCCGAAGGCGTTTGAGTGTTTTGGTTGAAGACTTTTCAAGCCAAGGCGTGGAAGAATAAACTCAAACGTTCTCTTGGAAGAGCTTTGGTGAAGATGTACGCTAGCGATATTCGGACCTCACAAAATAGAGTTCCACCACACCTTTTCCACTTGTTCCTTGATGAAATGATGTCGAATGTCGATATGCTTTGCTCTTGAGTGTTGAACGTTGTTGCATGAGAGAGCAATAGCACTTTATTGTCACAATCAGAGGGATTTTGTTGAATTCAAAGCCATAGTCGATAACCGAGATCTCATCCATAAGATTTGAGCACAACAAGATGACATGGCTATGTATTCACCTCGTAGAGGAAATAGAAGTACTCATTTACTTCTTTGAAGACCACTCACAAGCTTATCACCCAAAAATTGAGCACCTCGGGCGTGCTTGACGTGTATCTTGACAACCTACATGATCAACATCTGCATAGGCCGTTAGTGACATACCGGTGTCCTTGGTGCCAAAGTCCCATATTGATGGTTCCTTGGAGATACCGAAGACCCGTTTAACCGCTTCAAGGTGCTTTTAGTAGGCTTAGCACGGTATCTAGCACACATGCACACAATGAACAAGATGTCCGGTCTACTAGTTGTGAGGTACATCGGGGATCCAATCATACTACGATATTTCGTTTGATCCACCATGATCCCTGAGTGGTCCTCATCCAGCTTGGTTCGTTCAATCATGGGAGTGTCAATAGGGTCACTAGAATCAAATCCAAATTTCTTTAAAATCTCATTTGCATATTTAGATTGATTTATGAAAATGCCTCCGGGACTTTGTGAAATTTGTAATCCCAAGAAAAATGACATTTGTCCCATCATTGACATTTGAAATTTTGAACCCATTTCATTAGAAAAATGATCACATTCCATTGGGTCGGTCGAGGCAAAAATAATATCATCAACATAAATTTGAACGTGAATTAAGTGTTTGCACGACTTTCGGTGAACAAAGTAGGATCAATCGCTCCTTTGTTTGAATCCGATAGATAGAAGAAACTTTGACAACAGATCATACCATGCTCGGGAGCTTGCTTCAAACCATATAGGGCTTTTTCAAGCGATAAACATGAGTAGGATGCTCAATTCACAAAATCCTCTGGTGGTGGCGTAAACCACTTCTTTCATATCTCCATTAAGAAATGCGGTTTTCACGTCCATCGATAAAAACCATGTTCTTGCTAGCAAGATTAGCCAAGAAGATTCTGATCGCCTCGATACGAGCAACTAGATCAAAAGATTCCTCAAAGTCTATACCTTCTTCTTGACGATAACCTTTAGCCACTAACCTAGCCTTATTTTTCAAAACATCACCATGCTCATCAAGCTTCACTTTGAAGATCCACTTAAGAGCAACGATCATAGCACAATATGGAGCTGGTACTAATTCCCATACATCTAATCGATCAAACTCATGAATTTCATCTTGCATGGCATTGAACCAAATTGTCTTCATTCATAGCAGTTTAACATCTTTAGGTTCGATCTTTGAGAGTACGAGTTAAAGAAGCACCATAAGGCATCGGTTGCAAGTCGTTTACAGTGGATACCGGACGAGAGGATTTCCAATGATGTTGTCTAATGGATGATCGTGAGTCCATTTTCGAGGTGTTCATATGGTAGTTGTTGAGGGACCAAGTAGCAGAGTCGATGTCTCTGAAGAAGATGGTTCGATGAAGATTCGAGAGCAAATATGTTTTCAAATGGAGCATCTTCGAGGAGTAGCAAAGGGATTAACTTCATCATTGATGCGAAACATTTCCATGATGTACATTTGAAGAATGATGATTTGTTGATGAGGCGAAGGATCGGCAGCGCTTCTTGACTTAAAGATATTGAGGCCGAGGATTGACTTCATTCACGGGAATATGAGCGACCTCTGTTGTAGGAATCGACACCTCATTAGTACTTGGATCATAAAGTTCATCAAACATAGGATCAAACAATTTCTTTAAATCATCTTCGGATGGAGGTACATATGGAGTTTCTTGAGAAGAGTTTGGAACAAGGGATGAACCAATGGGACTGTTTTGAAGTGCGGGTCTGAATGGATTGTCCAGAGCCATTTGACCGGTCGACTCATCAAACGTAACGTGAATTGTTTCCATGATATTTCGGGTTCTTTTGTTGTAGATTCGGTATCCCTTTTGTTTGGTGAATACCCTACAAAAACTCCAATGTCTGCTTTAGCTCTAAGTTTGCCTAAGTCTTGACCTCATTAGTTGGATAACACAATGCACCAAACACACGAAGAAAGAGATTAGGTTTTCATTGTGGATAAGTTCATATGGAGTTTTCCATGAGCAGTGTGAATCGGGAACGATTTTGTGTGTAGCATGCGGTGGCAATAGCTTGACCCGGAGAAACATTGGAACCTTTGAG
Source organism: Chrysanthemum lavandulifolium (assembly GCA_022545495.1). Taxonomy (NCBI): domain Eukaryota; kingdom Viridiplantae; phylum Streptophyta; class Magnoliopsida; order Asterales; family Asteraceae; genus Chrysanthemum; species Chrysanthemum lavandulifolium. The sequence goes on from CM040243.1 coordinate 41,174,845, forward strand.
TAAATCGGCATTGTTCTAGCGGCTTCTACAAGAGTTCGATTTCGTCTTTCAACTACACCGTTCGTTGAGGAGTTCGTGGAACACTTCTTTGATGGTGATTCCAATGCTTTCATAAAATTTACTAAGTTGTTTGTTAACAAACTCGGTTCCATTGTCTGCTCGGATAATTCGATTGTTTTGTTAAGTCGAACCTGCATCTGTTTGATGAGTTTGATGATGATATCGGGAGTTTCATCCTTTGTCCTTAAGAACTTGACCTAAGTGAATCTAGAGTAATCATCAACCACAACTAACACATATTTCTTCCCAAAGATATTCTCGCACTCTCATTGGTCCACATAAATCCATATGAATTGTATGAAGAACTTCGTGATGAGTTAGTAGGTTTGGGTTTATGGGCATACTTCTTGCTTTTTCCCAATTGACATGCTGAACAAAGATGATCCTTTTCATACTTGAGTCTAGGTAAACCTACAACTAAGTCCTTTTGGTGAGATCATTGATGGTGCCAAGTTCAAGTGATTGAGACGACGATGCCATAACCATGACTTTGTTTTAGAAGCCTTTGACGACAAGAAAATTGGAGAAGACTTCATCATATCTTCGATAGAGATGGTGTATAGATTTGAACCACGTGAACCTCTTTAAAGTTCCTTACCATCAAGTTCTCTAACAAAGCGGTATGTTTTCAAGGCTACTTCTAGATCGAATCATTGAATTGACCAACAGAGAACAAGTTATGACCAAGACCTTCTACATAGTAAACCACGGAGATAACACTTTTGCCAACAACATAATCTCCATAACCCATAATTGCACCAAATGATCATTCCCGAATCTAAGCTGTCACGATGAATTTGCTCACGAAGTTCATGAGCCGCGACCGGTCACCATCATATGCTTGGAACGACTGAGTCCAGTACCACGTAACAATTTGAGCGATCTACGATTGAACACGCACAAGAATGGATAATCGGATAATTGGGATCCCATGCAAGAATGGGTTCCATTTGGTTAGTAACAATGGTTGGAACACCCACATCGAAATAGAAGCATTCATATCGAAAATTAAGGCAATGGAATCATTATGAATAGATGTAGTACTAGTGTTCAGTATTAGCCCTATTCAAAGTGTGCTCACTTCTTAGGGAATAGTTCTACCAAGAGGCATCCATTTTCTAGTGGGCATTGTCGATTAGTCTTATGACCAACGGTATCCAATGATAGCCTATCTTACTAAATGTTCTTCCCGTGGGTTTCCACTTGTTTTCTAACTTTCTTTCGTTTTGCCTTTTAGCCTTCTTAGCATGATTTTTAGCATTAACAATATTAATCGGACAATTAACATCATTAGGCAAAACATTAACACCACATTCATGATTAGAAACAAATTCAAGCGAGACATCAATACAAGGTTTGCAAATAGTATCGAATTGAATTAATTACAAGATGCGCCTATGGCTAATACTAGAATCAACACGATTCGTTTTATTCGACTCAAACTTAAAGTTCCTAGGTAGGTCATCTACTTTCTTCCAATGCACATTATTAGCTTGCGGGTCGTGTCCTTCCTTGTATTGTCTTGAGACTTTGACCGCTTGCTTTAATGTCACCGATTACTCATGTAGAGGAATGGGAACATTAGTTGGTTTTGCTACTATTTGCTTCACTGTTTAGATGTCTTTGGGATCCGAGCTACATGCAGCACACTAAGATTAACTTTTTAACACTTGAATAGTGGGATTTGAACACCTAGAGGGCACACTCGAGTTCACATTCTTAGCACTAACATTTGGAATCGAACTACTTGAAGGCACATTAGGGTTCACATTCATAACATTTGGCATTGAATGACTTGCATGCTTGGCACTAGGCATAGAACACGGTATCAAGGGATTGACTTGCTCACCTAAGGTTTTAGGGCATATTTTAATTAGGCATTCTAGAAGTTCTTGAGATCGTTTGGCATATAAGCATGCATGGCCAATTGCATTATCATCTGGTTTCTCTAACTTATCCTCTTCTACAATCTCACGGAGACATTCTAGGTTGTCCTTAAGGTATGAGAAATATGTTTGAATAACAAGTTTGTTATTCCTAAGATGAGGAGGAACATATTTCACAGACAAAGCATATTTATTATAGACATGTACCTTTGATACCCCATTCTCCCCATTGGTCATTAGCATCTTCCCTTTTACCTGACTCTTTAGATTCTCAATTTCTTTTTGTAACGAGGCTACCGTTTCGTTATTTTTGTTACGAGTGACCTTTATAGATTCAAATAATTCATTGAAATGACGTTTAACCTTTTCATTTTCTTCAAGAAAACCTCATTTTCCTTTTGTAAAGCATTTACTAAGTTTTGAAGATGAAAGTTTTGAGAATTCGAGAATCTAAAGGAGGAGGCATTTGGGGACCAGTCACATTGTTCGTTTGACCCTTTAATTGAGAGATTTGGGCTTTCAACTTTACGATCGTGTTGCAATGAGCTTGAATCATTCATCACGTTTGTTAATTTGAAAATCGCATCAAACTCGGAGCATCCGAGGATGTCTTGATATTTGAAGTTTTGACATTTTCTTTAAGATGTTGATATTTTAGTTGTAAATTAAAATGCTCAACTTCTAGTTTAGAAAAATGTTTAACCAAATTGTCGTGATCATCCAGTTCAATTTTCTCATTTAGTTCGTAATTAGTTTTTCAAGTTCAATGACACGATCATGGGAGACTTTCAAAGCAATGACGGTTCATGGAATCGAGAAGCGATAATAGAACAGTTAGTAGCGATGTAGAACACATCTTGAGCAATACATTGAAATCGGTTCTCATTTAGTGTATGCAAGTTCTTCCTCTCAATCTCATTATATTTTAGTGCTCGCTCATAGTCACTAACCTCAACTATCATTGCATCAAATTCCTTTTCCATTCCCTTAATATCGATTATCTATCACCTTTTAAGACTCTCAAAGTGATCTTTTAGAAGTTTAAAGAAAGGCATGACCTCGAGTTAAATAGCATTCTTTTGTTTGTTCAAAACCCTTTCCCTTGATTATCCCATGGGTGTGATCCTTTTCTTACAAGTTTTCTCAAAATCAACAAATAGTTGAAAAATAACATATTGACTGATTAAGGTTTTGCTTTTAGTAGCAATAGTTCTAGGAACTAGATGCATTGGTGTATTAGGAGGATACACAGTCGCTTTAGGCATTTTCCTAAGGGTAGGGTTCGTTACTACAAGATTCTCTGTTTTTTTCTTATCTAAGTCCTTTTTCCAGAATACTTGTTCGGGTGTTAACAATGTCTGAGGCTTAAACATGTTCAAGGAAATCCAATTTTCCTTCTTGTAATCATGGGGTGTGATCATTATTTTCATCTCTTTACATTTAGGATCATCTAATTTCTTGTTCATCTTTTCCTAGTGACTTCATCGATTTCTTATCTTCCTCGGTCACTCAACGCAACTAGGTTTCTGTCTAGGTTTAAGGATTTCATTGCCATCATAAAGAACCTTATGAGCATTTCTAGCCTTTTAATGACCTCTGGATTTGGTTCCTCAACAAGGGAATACTATGCTTATCGCTTAAGACTCTATGCTTAGTAATCATGTGAGCGGTCTAAATGGTGTTCCTTGTATGTACAACTTGTTTTCAAGTTTGTTTTCAAAGTTTTCAATTAGAAAAATCTTTCAAGAGTTTTGATTCCTTTGCATTAAATTCTTGCTAAGCATTTTCACATTTTCTTGAAGTTCTTGTTTTTGCTTAGCGCTTTAGAAAGCTTTTCTTGCAAGGAATTTAACTCTTGTTTTAATACTTCTTCTAAAATTACTTTTCTAATGATTGTACGCACTTGGTCATCCATTTCACGCTCACGAGTGGTCAACTCAAATTTTGTCGTTGTTCATAAATAGCAACACGTTCTTTATAGGCATTTAGTTAAGAAATTACATAATCATCGAAGCATATGCGGTGAATTCATCAAAACATAGTCATTGTTGATGCGAAGATGCATCACTTGGTACAACTTCACTTTCACTTTGTTTCACATATTGATCATATTGGACAATATTGATATTACCCATATTTTCAATATTTGATTCAATAGTTTCGGATGATTGTACTTTGTCATGCATCTTTTGCACATCAACATCATCGTATAGTTTTAATACCTCGAGATGAGTTTGTCATTGGATGGGCCAACTTGTGGTGAAGAAGAGACCTTGGGAGAAACCATTGGAGAAATGCTAGCCATAAAAATTGTGTGTGCGATGGGTCCATCATCCACATCAGTCGTATGCATCACAATCGGTGACTTGAAAGGCATTCGATGATTGTGACCTATCTCTGAATTGGTTGCTCATCCACATCAAGATCATAGGTCTTGGCATTGCCCTCGAGAAGAAACAACAACTCCTCTTCATCCAGCGGCACCATTATCCCGAGCTTGTACAAGCATCTTATCTCTCAAGTAATTAGCATTACGTGGGCGTTTTGGAGATGTGCGGTTCCTTGCAATGTGTCCCTCACCACCACAGTTGTAGCATTTGATCGGTTTAGCTTGACCTTGATTTCCATTCCTTCCTCGATTCGATTACCAACATAACCTCTACCACTCCACCTCTTCCCCGATCATCTGTCTTTCTGAACTAGTTGCACCACTATCCTCCCATCTCGGCGGTAGCTTGATTGTGTGGGTTAGATCTTTGTTACGAGGTTGTTGTTGGTTTGTGGGAGAATTCATGTTTTGACTAATCGGAAGAGCTAGTTGATTAATGATGTTTCCACGTGTGCATCGGCATCGACTTGTTTGAACATAGGATCGGGAATGAGTTTGTGATTACCATTACCCATGGGTATGACTTGTGAGGCTTTGGTTGTGATTCCTATGTTTGAGTAGAAGGCGGTTGATTCATTAGAAGAGCTTGTCTCTCCTGGTTGGTTTTGAACCGATTAAGAATCCTTTTTCAAACATAGCATGTCTCTCATTCGAAGGAGGAAGGCATAGAGTTGCTCATAGTTTGTATTCTTGATCCTTTAGTGAGCTTCACGTGACAAACTTGTGCCATTCGGGATTCATGTTGTTCACAAATTTAGAGTTCAAATGAATGTTAGGCATAGTCATTCGATGTTCCTCATATCATTAACAAGCTTGTGGAATCTCACATAGTACTCATAAACACTCTCACCCGGTTTCATCTTGAAGTGTTCAAATTCATCATAGAGTTGTGACTCTCATCTTCCATGGTTAATTCGAACACGAGAGAAGCATCTTGACATTATCCCATCTGCCTTTGCTTGGTGTTGTGATTGATCGACTTGTAGATATCTTTAGGAAGACCTTGAAGTACGATGTTAGAAGCCACGATATCGACATCGAATCTCTTTTCTCCTTATCATCGAGCTCATCATATGTCTTTGGTCCATCAATTCCATAGATCATTGTTCCATCTTCATTTGTATCAATTAAGTCTCTAGTCGTCTCAACCCGATATGGTCCTTCATCAATGGATTTGAGAATGTTGACTCCATTTTCTTTTCCAAGACAGTACAATCGATTCGTTGAGCGGTTGAGCCCAGTCGTAGTCGATTACATCAAGCATGGGTGGACGAGTATCTCGAACCACCGCTTGAACATCCTCGACAATGATGGAGATGATAGTAGGAACGTTTGTAGACATGTTTCAAGCTCTACGGGATTTTACTATTCTTTGATTAAACCGGGAAATTGATTCTTTCACGGGATTTTACTAAACCAAATGAAACAACCGTAAGAATGTATCACGAAGAAGTAACAAGCCTAAATTAAGAAGTACCTAACCACACAACTCGCTTAATTAACAACTCGCTTAAGTAATCAACTCGCTTAATAGCCAAGTCGCATCAGCATCAACTCGCAACACAGTCAACTCGCTTAATGAATCAAGTCGCTAAATAACCAACTCGCTTTAGTATCAACTCGCAACACAATCAACTCGCTTGAACACTAAGTCGCTTATATTAACTCGCTAGCGTTACAACTCGCTAAATAGCTAAGTCTCTTTAGATCTCAAGTCGCTTAAAGAAACAACTCGCTTAGAACCCAAGTCGCATAAATATCAACTCGTTAAACAGCTAAGTCGCATGTACCAACTCGCATCAAATAACAAAGCAACTCGCTTTGAAGAAACACAAGTCCGAGACTCAAATCGCTTAGTCCTTCTTTCACAAATAACCACTTTATCAATCCAAAACAACCAAACCACAATGATTTAAGCCTTCCAATTCAAAACATAACCACATATGATGATCCTAAACACAAAAGTACAAGCAAAAATTCAAACTTTACCACTAGAATTTGTCCAAATGAATCAAACTCTCCTAAACCCTTAATACACCAAAAACCTTATGAAATCCACCAAAACAAAGAGCATGAAAGATGGTGATCAAACCATGGCTCTTGATACCAATTGTAGGATATTGGTTTCACAAACACTCTAAACCATGATCAAAGTAGGCGTATAAGTATGTTAGAGAGAAAAGTTCTAGTGAGAGAAAGGAAGAGTTGGGAACTATAGTGAGAGAAAGAAAATATTATTATGAGCTCCAACTCTACCTTGGAAGGTAGAGTATTTATAGTCTTACAATAAAACGCCACACAACGGGTGTGGATCGGGCATACTGATGGGTAAAGACCCGTCCGTCCTCCACGGTGTTACTTAACTAAATACTACTTAACTTAAAATAACTACGACTACGAGCTTTCTAACGATTACATATACTTGAGGTGACCGACTCTTTAATACCTGGAATTTCTAATTCCTAACAACTTCTACCTCGACCTAGTCCAGGGTAGCAATTGTTCTAGACTTTGCTACGACTTCGCTGGCTAGAGTCGCTTAGGGCCCTACTATGACGTCGGATATGTTATTGATGATATTGTTGATTGTGATATTGGTATGTGATTGAGGTGATATTGTGTATCTATCTTAGGTCTCGCATAGCAAATAAACTCCTACAAGTCCACTATTTAAACTTGAATTTAAACCTATGAACTCACCAACGTTTGCTGACCTTTTAGCATGTTTTTCTCAGGTATTTAAGTGATGTTTGGAATGCGTGTTCTGTGGAAGCTTGGCAAGTAGGCATGGTTGAAGGATTATAATCAAACTCTGATAATATTATGGGGACCTATTTTATAAATCACGTTGGGCCTTTTATTTACATTTTGGGATTACTGTTTTGGATAATTAAATTTGGCATTGGTTTTTGAATGATAATATGACTATCTTGTTTGCTATACTTGTGTGCTGTACCAATCCATGTAACGCCCCGAAAACTTGATTAAGTCTTCCGATGTACCGAGATTTGGGGGTGTTACAAGAGGCCTTATTATCATCAATATCAAATAAGGCTCTCTTAATTACTACACCAGTCACATTCCTTGTCATATGATTAGCATCTTCATCAAAAACTTTATTAATGATATTGACCATGTTAGGATTCAATATTAGCACAATACACCCTTACCCATAAAATGATTGGAAGTGAGAAACAAACTGTTTTGGAACGTTAGGCCCTTCATATCTATTTCCTTTCTCATCACAAACCATATCAACCCTGTTTCTGTTAGCTCTCCCTTTAATTACAGTATTGAAAAATTTGTTGTTTATATCACCATCACTAAGCCAATCAATCTTAGCTTGCTGGAATAGAACTTTTCTTCATATTGCACTACACTGTTATATTCTTTTAGATTTTCAACTTCTTCCTTTTTCAGATCAACATTATGAGGGTCTTTGTCTAATTTAGTTTGTACAATTTTCAGCTTTTCTCTCAACATAACCACTCTCTAAAAAAGGTTTCCATTTTGCTAATTTAGCTTCTTCATGTGATACTTCATAACTTTCAGTTTTCTTACCAATCTATACATCATACATCCTTCAACAGTAACATTCTATTCTCTACCAACATTGCCTGCAAATTCTAGTTTATCAGCAATGTAATTAGCAAATCAGAATGCTCTATGCTTCTTCTTGATCATACTAGGGATTACAAGTAAAGCTGGACTGTGATTAGAAGTTAAGTGGGGAAGGAAATTGGCATGAGTGTTTGGGTAATTCCAATAAAGATAGTGTTACCCATGACTCTATATATCTTTTTGAGAATACCATTACTTGGATTCAACCTGCGTTGTACCTAGGTAACGTGTATGCCAGTGCTATTGATATCTTCAATCTCAATCTGATCCACACACTATTGAAACTCCAAATGTCATTAGTCTTGCAAGAACATCCTTCTGAATGAACATCAACATTTAAATTATCATTCTAGTCACCCATCAAGACCCATGGCTTATTGTCAATAATTATTTTATACATCTTCAAGCACTTCCACAACTCCCTTATTTCCTTGCCAAAGTTAGCAGCATAAGTAAAACAACAAAAGAATTTGGTATTAGTACTTATATTTTCCACCAGGCATAACATAGCTTGACTGCAAGAATGGATCTCCATGATGTTAACATTCCCTGGGTTTCGACCAACAACAATTCTGCACCCTCTTCTACTCTTCATCATATTTAAAATCCAGTTCCATCTCCCATATACAAAATCACAAATTTAATAATCTGTTTTTCTTTTATATAAGTTTCAACCATAGTACAAATATTTAGTTTCTCAATAGTAATAAACTTTTTAAACTCCTTTATGCTTCTCCTAATTACACATTCCCCTAACATTCCATGTGGCCATCCTAAATTCTGCATTTATGTCAGCCATTTATGATACAATTCCACCATCTAGATCCTTACTCAGCAAATCCATAGCTTTCCCATTCAATTCATTCACAACCATACTTTCAACAATTTCAGAAGTTACCTCATACACATCCTCACATTCATCATCTTCCGTATTCCACATAGCCTTCCATTGCTCTTTGAAGTAGCATAACGTTTCTTTAGACCAGTCTTTAGATTCTTCCAGAGTAGGTTGCCTTTGATTATATATTTATTTTATTTTTGTATATACATGGATGTAAGTGAGAGTAAAGAAATTGTAATTAAGTATTTAAATAAGGGTTATTGGCCTCTAAATGTATCATAGTTGTCATGGTTTTCTTTCATATGTATCGAACAATTTTTTTTGTTATTCTATGTACTAAACTTACATTTTGGATATTTTTTGTGTATTTTATGACCATTTTGCCCCTCATTTTATTAACCCGGGAGGGGCAAAATCGTCATAAAGTACACAAAAACAATACCAAAAAGGCAAGTTTAGTACATAAGCAAAAAAATTATTCGATACATATAGAAGAAAATCATGACAACTATGATAGATTATCGTGTAATTATCCCTTTAAAAAACTAATAGATTATATATCCGTTCATCATTGATTCTTACTAACAAAAACAGTAGCAACTAGTAAGTTTTTAATGATCATAAGGTCAAAGAATTCTTACTATGTGTATAGTGTAGTCTTATTCGCAACCAAAAACTGAGCTAAACACCGGGGTTGTCTAAAAATTCAAACCACCCCAGCCAGTTTCACGATCATAAAGTCAAAGAATTCTTATGATGCGTACAATGTAGTTTTATACGCAACCAAAAACCGAGCTAAGCAGCGGGTTGTCCAAAAATTCAAACCACTCCAGCTAGTTTCCCAATTCGTCATAATCAAAGAAATTGGATCAGTTCAGTACAAGGATAGTTTTGCTTTAAAAAACTTATGCTTGAAAGTTCAGTGCATGCTAAACAAATATAGATAGGGGTGTGCAGAATTCGGGTTTCACCCACAAAAACCAAAAACCGAAACTGAACCGAACCCAAAAAACCGAATCAACCGAACTAAATAATTTGGTTTTTGGTTTGAATATAGTTTTAGCAAAATAAAAATCGAACATAACCGAAAACCGAATTCACATAAAAATTATATATATTTTTTTATATATTTATATAAAAAATATATTAAAACTCTTTCATAGTATAAATATAACATTTTTGAGTTTAACTTTTTTTTATTTTTTTGCAAAAAATCTATATAACTAAATAAATAAATAATTAAAATTAAGTTATTCGATTCGGTTTTTGGTTATTCAGTTCGGTTTAATCCAACTTGAAATCGTGTAGGTTCGGTTTTCGGTTTTAACAAAAAAAATAAACGAACGGAATAAAACGAACAACCCAATAACCGAACCGATAAATACCCCCAATAATAGAAGATGAAATTTCTGACTTATTGGGTCATGCTGGGCTTTTCCAATCAGGTAGTAGAAAATTTTCTAAATAGCCTATAATGAATGGTCCCCAACCAGATCTTTAACTGAGCTAAATTCACACATGCAAGCCCAATTCCAATGTCATTTGTTTTCAAAGGAAATATTTCGTAACTTTCAATCAAATTAGAGGCGGCAATTTGTGTCCAAAATAAAAAAATTGGCTAAATGAACAAACTTTTAAAAGATTTGGGCACATTTGGGCCCCCTCTTTTTTTTGAAATGGACGTATATTGCCCATTTGGAAGTTAAATGGGCATAATCGTAATGTTTTTCTCAAACGTTATATTGTTTTTAAGAAAACTTATATTTAATTTTAAATATAAATGAGATTTTACATTCGAGAATTTATTTTGTTGTTTTGGTCTTTAAAAGCGTTTTTTATAACACGGTAGTTTACCAGTCTTAGTTTAATACCGCCGCTTAGCCCATAAGCCCATTTTAATTAGTGGCAGTCTTGCATGCCCGCTACTGCTTCTCTAAATCAAATATATATATATATATATATATATATATATATATATATATATATATATATATATATATATATATATATATATATATATATATATATATATATATATATATATATATATATATGAGTCACTTTAGAGATCACATAAATAGTCTGGCGTTAGTTTCTCCTATTTTTGTAATAATGCGTTATGAGTTCCGATTTGGTCATTAGCATAGAAGATAACTGATCATTGATAAATATAGTAAGAGAGCCATAGACAAATCGCAACCGAATATGTCACATAAGTATTCTTAAGAAATACGAGTTCATGAGATTTATCTTACCCAAAATCTAAACCCCATTTCCTTGAAGCAAACTCAGCAACTCTATGTGACTAAAAACAAGCAACAATCTTTTAGCCTAAAAGTAAATAAACAACTAGGTCATATTAAAAAAAAATAAATAAATAAAAAAAATAAAAATAAAAATATATATATATATATCTAATACAAAATTTTAACATAATTAGATCGACAATATTCGATAATTATATAATCATACATTGATACCCAAATAGAATGATCTAGATCAACATAAGTAAATATTTTATTTTGTGGCTTCACATGGTTTCTCATTTTGCCGACATATCTTTAACTTAACTTTCATGCACGTTAAACACATCATGTACTGTAGAAGATAAGAATTGTCTAGCCAAGAATGACTGAATGAGGGTCCAACCAGAGTTATACAAAAAGTAACGGAATTAATATGAGACATGCAGCAAGTCCACTGAGGAAAGATCGTCCACTCAGGGGCGGTACCAAAAAAATTATTAAGAGGCGAAAATAAAAGATCGTCTGGGGTCGGGTCAATCGATGCTTCGGCTTTTCTTTATTATGAAATTGATTTTACTTTGAATGAAAATGAACTTTTTTGGTATATGTTAGTATGTGAAAACCAAAACTAAAAATTGATGATGATATGCCTTACATTTAGCACATACTTACTTTTTGTGGTCGATATTAACACAACTACTTGAAGCAAAATAAAAAGTTGGATAACGAAAATTCATAAAAATCTATAGAGTAGCACAAGAATCGAACATTATACCTCCACAAAATTGCAAATGTCCTTAACCACTCGAGTATGATACAACCATTGGATAAATTTTCACCATTATACTATTTACCCATTTGTGAAGGCAAAATCAAAATCACTTATCATCTCAAGGACATCGACATTACTCGAGTGAACTTTGTGAAGGCGATTCTTTCATCGCCTCTTATCACAGCCTGCGTCCACTATGGTAAATTGTTTATAAAAGTTTATATAATGACACATTAACAATTTTTAAACTTTTTGATAGTATAAACATATATTAGCTATAGTATAAATTTTTACAACTTCATAAAATGTCTTATATAATTAAAACGGAGCTTGGATTTTTAGTTAAGAGTGGCCGGCCGTGCTTAACGCGATAAATATCGCTTCAAAAATTAATCTATATATTGTCTTTTATTTTAATGTTTAAGTTATTCATTTTTAAATTTTGTAAACATGTCTATAGAATAAAAGAGACAGAACGTAAAAAACTAGTAAAAAAACGGGTTGTAGTTTAAATAACTAATGAATGAAATTAGTTTATTAGAGGGGGCTCAGTATCCACTAATCACCCTACTATCTCCTCTCCTGCATATAATAAATGCATTAAATATATTAAATTCATAAAAAGATTCAAAAATTAAAACTTTTCATGCCATATAAATATGAAATGAGTAATCACAATAATTGAAATATAATATAAACATTTTGATTATTATTATTTGTAATTTTTTTAAACCTTTACATAAATTCATTACAAAAAGCTTTCAATTAAATTATGCGTCACTTTAGGAGGTGTTTGTTTTGGCTTATACAGCCGGCTTATGGCTTATTTGATTTTGGGCTTATGTTTCATAATCTCACTTGTGTGGCTCAGTTTGAAACTTTTCGGCTTATATAAGTTCATTATGACATAATAAACTTATATAAGCTGAAAAGTCTCAAATAGGCCGCAAAAAGTGAGATTATGAAACATAAGCCCAAAACCAAATAAGCCATAAGCCAAATATATAAGCCGAAACAAACAACCCCTTAGACATCACATAAATTTAAAGGCTTGTATTTATTCGCATGTGCCCAAATTATAAGTATATATTAAAACATGATGTCTTGTAGCTACAGATCAATTCTGATAAACTACATTATATTCTTCTGATGACGAAATGGGCAGAACATTATTCTGATCTGAAATGGGCGGTACTACTGATGCAAAAAAAAAAAAAAAAATATTATATTATATTTATTAATCTGCAATCACCCTATTTAAAAATTCGGCCATGCACGCTAACAGACCAAATGTCGATCTCGTATATATACAAAGAGAATTTTTGTGGATGATTTACCTAAACTACATTTGTTGGGATTGCTAAGGGCAATTCGGTTTTTGCTGCTGCCACATCCAATGGGGTGCCAAGAATGGCTAATGAACGATGTTATTATCATTCTTATCTGTCGTTAGTTAACGACATCATATCTCATTAACGATCGCTAACTAACGACTGTTATCTTTTTTTCTTCTTTTTTTCTTTTTTTAATATTCTAAAAAACAACAACACATATTTTACGTAGTTGGTCCGTTAACTAATGACCGTTATCTTTTTTTTTTTTTTTTTTTTTTTTTTTTTAATATTAAAAAAAACAACGATATTTTACGTAGTTGGTCCTTCATGTAACCGGCCCGTTGCAAAGTCAGTCCTTAATGACTAACTTTGCAACGAAACGCTAACATAGAGATAATTTACGTAACAAATTTAAAAAGAAAATTACAAGAATAGTCCTTGAGGTTATTTACCAGTTATAAAATTAGCCCTCATATTTTACGTAATTGGTCCTCCATGTAACAAGTCCGTTGCAATGCCAGTTCTTCACGACTAACTTTGCAACGAAACGCTAACATAGACACAATTTCCGTAACAAAATTCCAAAAAAAAATTAAAAAATACTCCTTGGGGTTATCCATCTATTACAAAGTTAGGTCCTTGCGCTTCGTTGCGGCTCGCAACGGGAGTCAATAATTTTGTATTAAAAAGTCTCGCTGCGAAACGCGGGCCTTCAAACCTCGTACTAAACATGGGCCGACAATAGGACCGAACTATAATTGGCTAACTAACATGACTAATTTGTTTGTGCAATATCATATTTACTCAAAATATGCTTTAATTTTGAGTATATATATATATAGGGTGAGGTTATTTTCAGAACCAAATAAATTGCGAGAACTGCGAGAACCAACATCAACCAATCAGATTTTTTTTAATATTAAGTTTTATTATTTAATTCAAAAGGGTATAATGGTAAAAATACTTTTTTATTTTATTTTTGATTTTTTTACAAAAACGTTTTGTTAGTTCCTAAATTATAGTTTTTTTTTTTTTTTTTTTTTTTTTTTTTTTTGGCGTTATCGTGTTTAAACAAACATTATGTGCACATGTGTTTTGCATTATATGACAATTGAATTTTTGTTTATACATAGGTCTTTTGTATTTGCACATGTATTTTTCTTAAAAAAATTACATAAATATGTATACAAACAACAAAACTTTGTTAATAACTCAAAATTGTACAAGCTAATGATTTACAAAAATCTAACATCTGCTAAAATTTCTACTTCACTACAAATGCTTAATTAATAGATAAAAACAAAATTAATTAAGGATGCACATGTGTAAACACCATGTTTTGCAACATCTTCTTTAGTGTGCACGCATGCATTCACGCATCCTTGATTATTTTGATCGTTTTTGCATATATGCACATGTGTGTAAAATTTTCGTAAACATATGTGCACAATGCACAATTACAATGCACATGTACATTATTCATCCTTGATTATCTTGATACCAACTGTAAAAACATATGTGCACAATTATCACCTCCCTCGTATTGAATAATCTGTTTCAACAACATTAAAAAAAAATTACACGTTAGCCAAATACATCGCCAGCCTCTAGAACATGTGTGTTAATAAAACTAATGAACCAAGTTAAAGGACAAACATGTACATGTATGTCTCTAATTACAAAAGAAACAAGTTCATTAAAATGTAAAAACACATATGCATAGAAGGTTTTAAATTCACAACTGTAAAAACACATATGCACACTCAAAAACACATGTGCACACTGAAACGATAAGAGGAATAAAAAGTAAGATTTGAACCGTTGCCTATTCCACCATTCGCAAACCAGAAAAACTCACAATACCAAACCAAATCGTTCTCATGAATATACAATAGCTTTAAAAGAAAAAACACTTTAGGATCCGGTTTTTTATAAACACAAATGCAATTATTATAAACACAAATGCAATTAGACTTACACATTTATACAACAAGTGGTTCAACTAACTTAGCATTACAATTTATTCAATCCAGGCAACCCCAAACACCCCATAATCATTTACGCCATTAGGTTAACAAGAGCATGAATGTATACCCGGTAAAGAACATATTTGACAGTAGTCTCTATCTTCAACTCATGTTCAAGCTCATATAAGTGAAGCTTCCACTGTTAACCAATAAAAACATATCACCTTAGCAAGCAACTAAACAAACATAAAGGTAATGTATTTTTTTCAGATCGAAACTCAAAAAAATTTCATATCGAAACAAGATTTTATGATCAACGCACAAGAATCTGATGATATTGAAAAAAATATCGAAATAGGATTAGAGACTAAAATAATACATTTGTCATTTAGATAAGACTACTGACTTTGACCATGTTGAGTCGAATTTCAAAGTACTACTTGAATAAACAATAACTATTTTCCAAAGCCATAGTTCATATTCAAAACGGTTTTCAAAACATAACCAAACTAATAATATGAGCCCGTTTGGCCCGTGCCCGTTTAACCCGCGCTCGTTTGGCCCATAGCCCGTGCCCGCCCGACCCGCCCGTTTTGCCACCTCTACTAATAATGGTTCAAACGTAATAACAAGATCAAACTGATAATATCATTAAACTTTAACTCTGCAGCGTTGATCGCTTCAATGCTTTTGGTTGCGGTATCGTAAGCTTGCACAAAAGCCAAGCACATGTTCCCAACTTTTGCAATTGCTAGTCATATTGGATAAACAGAGGTAACTATATTAGCAAGAGGGCTACTGAAGCATACAATTCAAAGATTAATTAATACAAATAAATGCTATTGGTCCTTTTATCTAAAGATAACGCATGTGTATCAAAATAACAACAACCATATCCGTTTTGGGATCATAATTCGTACATAATAAGACATCAAGAATAAGCATCAATTGTTTTGGGAACATAATCAACCGTGATACCAATAAAAAACACATGCTGTACACTTTCTCCAAAACAAATCGTGAGTCATACATGTACCATAAAAACTTTTAAAACTCACGTAAAATTTGAAAACAACGTTTTTTACAGATCAAATAAAACTAAATCGTTTTCCTGTTTAAAAACCCGTAAATCAACTTCCTTTTGTGTGATTTTTGAGTCCGTGCTATTATAATGGAGTTAATTAAACAAAACTCTATTTACCTTGTCCTTCAATAGATCGGTTTGTGTTTTATCAATTGGGGAAGATCATAGATTATAAACTTTGTGGATCCGTGAGTGGAGACGGTGGAATAAGGCCATCGATGTGGGATATTGTGTGGCGGCTAGGTTATAGTTTTGTCAGATGTGAATGGGAGAAGATGACAGTTTTAAGTTAAGGGAGGAAAGATACGTATATTTGTTTAATATTGCAGTTTTTTAGGGAGTGATAAAATTCCTTAAATGCCCTTTACTCCCTTGTAGAATAAAACATGAATTTTCAATTTATTACATTTATGCCATCATCATTTCTAACCATTGATCAAAAAATCAAAGGTGTAGATTGGTTCTCGCAGTTCTCGCAAATTTTTGGTTACAGATATAACCTTACACTATATATATATATATATATATATATATATATATATATATATATATATATATATATATATATATATATATATATATATATATATATATATATATATATATATATATATATATATATTTTCATGTTTAAGTTGAGTATATATATGAAATTATCTTACTTCCGTTAAATAAAATGCTCCTAGCAACATAGCTTGCCGATTGTTAACTCTATATGCCACATAAAGGTTTCAACGTTTCTTATTACTATCAATTTTATTGATGGATATACGTCTTAAGACTACGGGTGAGCATCGGGTGAGGTGGGAGGGTTTATGTTAAACCAAAGACTGAACCGTATATTTCGGTTTTTAAAAGTGTTATAGGTTCTTGTTTAAGGATATAACATCTTATATTGATGTCTTTTCATTTTTAATGGCTATACCTACCCATCTTGATGATGAATTTTGGCGGCCCAAGAAAATAATTGATCGTATAAAGAAGGTGTTAATACAAATAAGCCATGAAAACGTTTATTTATATTTTACGATATTTTAGTGTTTTGTCGATAACAAACGTAAAATCATTTTAACGAAACAAATAAAATACGTAAATGGTTTGAGCCAATAGTTTACTAACACGCTTACATTTTCATATAAAACACTAAACAAGTATTATTGTTTACATCTTATAGAAATGCATATGTATAACAGTTAGTGTTTACATGATAAGGTTTTAAAAGGTACCATTTTGAGGGGTCGTTTAAGTCCTTATTTGATCACTTTTGTATCCGTTATTGCTTAATATCGTTCCTTTTCACTTTTAGGTCTCGTGAAGGCAAAATCTTGGAATGGCACTTATTTGGACGAAAAGGCGAATATATGAAGAAAATGGCCAAAGTCAAAATCGAGACACTCACATGATTCTTTGAAAGTATAAAGCGGCGTCGGTGCTATTGGCGGCCGTCCCAAAATTATTGAGACGATCCAACCCAAAACTCGTATTTTCAAGTGACGACGTCCGGTTATGGAAGAGTAGGTCGTCATTACTCGCACGGCCTAGATGCAATCCAGACGACGTCGGAAAGGCAAGAGGACGACGTCGCGGACATAAGGTGACGCCGTCGCAAGGTTAACGTGGCCAAGACAAAACCCTAATGGCGGCGACACGGCGTCACTAAACATAAGGTGGCGCCGTCGCAATTGTAATCTTATATATAGAATCCGAATTTTTCGTCTTTGTGTGGAGAGTCTTTGGGTAAAACCTAAAACCGAACCTAAGGTGTCTTGTACAGTATTTTAGGGTTTTAAACCTATCTTACATCAAGATAAGTCTTTACTTCATTAATTCAATTATGTCTTTGATTATTTGTGTGTATGCTTGCATGTTCTCCATGTCCGGCTAATTTATTTGTGTGTTTGCTTAGGAAGTATGAAACTTAATTATTGAATATTGATTGGTTGTTTCTTATCTTAGTTGATTAATGATCTAGTAATGCGATAGGTCATTCGTTGTGTACTTAATGCTTGATTCATCTTTGTGAACCTTAGAGTATAATTACGAGTAATTGTAGGCTAAACCATCCAAAGAGCGCCTTAGAGTAGGAGTTTATAATCTCTAGTGGGTTTGTAGACAAGACCCTTTGGTAAGTTCAAGAGTTAGGGAGAAACGCATACCCTACAACTTTAGACACACAACGACTAGGAATAAGGCGTGACACTCAACTATCAATAGGAGATAATTAAGGAGTAATACAAACTAAGTAAACACATCTTTAAACTATCATACGAGCACATATTAATTAGACATAGACTCCCACAACCCTAGTTTAGATAATTAGATAATAGTAGAGTAATCGGTAGAAATATCAACCCCAAATCCAATACCGAAATTGCACCTTTCCATTTTCATAAAATATAAAAGATAAAAATAATCTTCCTCAACCTTAACCTTAGCGTAGTAACTCCTACTAGCATTCCTATTCCCTAGAGAACGATATCAATACCCGTGGCTTACCCTAATTACTACACTACAACGATTAGGTTCACCGCCTAGGTGTTATAAAACTTGCTCGAAGAAAAGGAAGTTCCTTTGACCCCGAACAGCGTGTGGCGTTATCAAGTTTTGGCGCCACGCCGGGAATAGAATAGCTAGTTAGTAGTCCACCTCGTTTAGGTTTCTTTGCTTGATTCCTATCAAGTAAACTTTTGTTAGAATTAGAAATTCCCGTTATTAAAGAGTCGGTCACCTCAAGTATATGTAATCGTTAAAGCTCGTGAGTCGTAGTTCTTTTAAGTTAAGTAGTATTTTAGTTAAGTAACACCGTGGAGGACGGACGGGTCTTTACCCATCGTATGCACGATCCACCCCAAAGTGTGGCGAGTTATGTAAGACTATAAATACTCTCTACCTTCCAAGGTAGAGTTGGAGCTCATAATAATATCTTTCACTTTCTCTCACTAAGTTCCCTAAACCTCTAACTTTCTCTCTAAAATTCCATCTTATTCGCCACCTTGTGTTATGGTTTGATGTGTATGTGAAAAGTTATATCTTACAATTGGTATCAAGAGCCATGGTTAGATCATATCTTGCACATCTTTGGATTTATAGTGGTTTTTAGGTGGTTTTGAGTTTGAAAAAGTTTAGTGGTTTTGCATCATTTGGTTGATCTCTAGTGTTAAAGTTTGAATTTTGTTGGTACTTTTGTGTTTTGAATCATCATAAGTGTTTAGGTTTTCATTTGGTAGCTTGAATCATCTTGGTTGGGTTGTTTTTGGATTGAAAAGTGATGTTTATTTGGTTTTCATGGTAGCGAGTTAGTTCACGGATAACATTTCTTCATAGCGACTTGCTTCTTTATTTTGTAGCGACTTACGGTGTTAAAAGCTAGCGAGTTAGAGCTAGCGAGTTAAAGGACAAGTAGTGGACTCTCCACTACGGGTAGCGACTTAATGGTAGCGACTTAGTCGATGTGAGTTGCTCTTTAGCGACTTGTGTCTCTAGCGACTTGTGTGGCAATGTCGCCAAAATTTGGTTAGCGACTTGGTGCATGTGAGTTACTACTTAGCGACTTGTTTTCCTGTTAGCGACTTGGGATTCTAGCGACTTGGGTGTCTAGCGAATTAATTGGTAGCGACTTAGTGAATTTGCTTCTAGCGACTTGAGCTTTATCATCTAGCGACTTGAGTGATTGTTTACGGTTTTCTCTTGATTTAGTAAAATCCGTGAAAGAATCTATTTCCGGTTTAATCATTGAGTTATAAAATCCGTATAATCGATAACATGTCCACCAACGTCCCATCATCATCTCCATCGCTGCCGAGGATGTACAAGCAATGGATCGAATACTCGTCCACCCATGCTTGATGAGCCGACTACGATTCTTGGGCTCAACGAATCGATTGTATTGCCTTGGAAAGGAAAATGGTGTCAATATTCTCAAATCCATTGATGAAGGACCATATCGAGTTGAAACGACTAGAGACATACTTGATACTAATGAAGATGGTACTCTATTTACGGAATGGATGGACCTAAGATGTATGATGAGCTTGATGATAAGGAGAAAAGAGATTTGATGCGGATATCGTGGCTTCAAACATTGTTCTACAAGGTCTTCCTAAAGATATCTACAAGTCGATCAATCATAACATCAAGCAAAGGCGGTTTGGGATAATGTCAAGATGCTTCTCTGAGTCGAGAACTAACTATGGAAGACAGAGAATCCCAACTCTATGACGAATTTGAGCACTTCAAGATGAAACCCGATGAGAGTGTCTATGAGTACTATGTGAGATTTCATAAGTTAGTGAATGACATGAGGAACATCAGAATGACTATGCCTAACATTCACTCAACTCAAAGTTTGTGAACAACATGAATCCCGAATGGCACAAGTTTGTCACCTCTGTGAAACTCACTAAAGTTGAAGGATACAAACTATGAGCAACTCTATGCCTTCCTCCTTCAAAATGAGAGTCATGCCATGTTTGAAAAGAGAATTCTTGATCGGTTCAAAGGTCGAGAGATACAAGGTCTACAAATGATTCAACCGCCTTCTTCACAAATGATGGGACTTCCAACAATGCTTCTCAAGTTGCACCCATGAATCATGATAATCACAAACCCATTTCGATCCAAGGTTCAAGCAACCCGATGCAAATCTTGTCATGGAACATTTCATCACTCAACTAACACTCATGGTCAAAGAGAATCAGACACTTTCACCTCACACCAACAAACTCCACACATATGAGATCCGAACCGCCTCCATCTTCACAACCATTCTTTGATAAGAGATGGGAAAATTATGGGGCAACCAGTTCGGGAAAAACAATATGATCGGGGAAGAGGTGGGTGGGAGAGGTTTTGTTGGAAACCGAGATCGAGGTAGAAATGGTAACCAAGGTCAACCTAAGCCAATCAAATGCTACAATTGTGGTAGTGAAGGTCACATTGCAAGGCGCACATCTCAAAGCGTCCTCGGTGCCGACTACTTGTAGATAAGATGTTGGCACAAGCTCGGGACAATGGTGCTGCGTTGGATGAAGAGGAATTGTTGTTTCTTCTTTGAGGGTAATGCCAAGACCTATGATGCGAGATGTGGATGAGCGACCTATTCGGAGATAGGTCATAATCATCGAGCGCCTTTCAAGTTCTTGTTGTGATGCATACGACTACGATGTAGATGATGGACCCATCGCACACACAATCTTTATGGCTAGCATCTCTCAATGGTTTCTCCCAAGATCTCTTCTTCACCACTAGCTGGCCCATCCAAGGACAAACTCATCTACGAGGTATTAAAGCTATCGATGATCTTGATGTGCAACAGATGCATGACAAAGTACAACCGATGAAACTATTGAATCAAATGTTGAAAATATGGGTAATATCAATATTGTCCCATACGATCAATACGTGAAACAAAGTGAAAGTGAAGTTGTACCAAGTGATGCATCTTATCGATCAACAATGACTATGTCTTTGATGAATACACCGCATGTGCTCCTAATGATTCCATAATTTGAACTAAATGCCTATAAGGAGCGTGTTGCTATTTATGAACAAAGGGAAAATTTGAGTTGACCACTCGTGAGCGGGAAATGGATGTCAAGTGAGTACAATTATTAGAAAAGTAAGTTTAGAGAAGAAGTATTGAAACAAGAATTAAATTCTGCAAGAAAAATTTTCTAAAACAATTAAGCAAAAACAAGAACTTCAAGAAAATGTGAAAATGCTTAAGCAAGAATTTAATGCAAAGGAATCAAAACTCTTGAGAGATTTTTCTAATCAAAACTTTGAAAACAAACTTGAAAACAAGTTGTACATACAAGGAAACACCATTCAAACCGCTCACATGGTCACCAAACATCGAGTCTTAGCGATAAGCATAGCATTCCCTTGTTGAGGAACCAAATCCGAGGTAATCAAAAGGCTAGAAATGCTCATAAGGTGATTTATGATGGTGATGAAATTCTTAAGCCTAGGCGAAACCTAGTTGCGTTGAGTGCCTTTGAGGAAGATAAGAAATCGGTGAAGTCACTAGGAAAGGATGAACAAAAACTAGATGACCCTAAATGCAAAGAAAAAAATAATTATCTCTCCTCGCGATTACAAAAGGAAAAGCGGATTGCATTAAACAAGTTTAAGCCTCGAGACTTTGTTGACTCCTAACAAGTCTTCGGAAAATGGATTTAGATAAGCGTAAAGAAAATATTGTAGAAACAAACCCTCCCTTCGAAAATGCCTAGAGCAACCGTGTATCCTCCTAATACACCTATGCATCTTGTACCTAGAACAATTGCCACTAAAGCAAGACATTAATTAGCCAATCGTTATATTCCAACTATTTGTTGATTTTGAGAAAACTTGCAAGAAAAGGATCACTCCCACTGGTATCACTTGAAGGTGAAAGAGGTTTTGAACAAATGAAAGAATGTTATTTAACGAGGTCATGCCTTCTTTAAACTTCTAAAGATCACTTTGAGAGTCTTAAAAAGGGGTAGAAAGGCGATATTAAAGGTATGGAAAAGGAATTTGATGCAATGGTTCTTTGAAGTTAGTGATTATGAGCGTGCACTAAAATATAATGAGATTGAGAGAAAGAACTTGCATACATTAAATGAGAATCTTATTCTTGAATGTGTTGCTCAAGATGTGTTTTTCAACGCTTCAAATTGCTCTATTAATGCTTCCAAATTTCATGAATTATCTGTGGCCCTGAAAGTCTCCCATGATCGTGTCATTGAGCTTGAAAAACTAATTCTAAACTAAATGAGAAAATTGAACGGATGATCATGACAATTTGGTTAAACATTTTTCTAAACTAGAAGTTGAGTATTTTAATCTACAACTAAAATATCAACATCTCAAAGAAAATGTCAAAACTTCAAATATCAAGACATCTTCGGATGCTCCGAGTTTGATGCGCTTTTCAAATTAACAAACGAGATGAGCATTCAAGCTCGGTGCAACACGATCGAGAAAGTTGAAAGCCCAAATCTCTCAATTAAAGGGTCAAACGAACAATATGACAGTGCTCCCAAATGCCTCCTTCTTTAGATTCTCGGAATTCTCAAACGTTTCATCTTCAAAACCTAGTAAATGCTTTACAAAAGGAAAACGAAAGTTTTCTAGAAGAGAATGAAAAGGTTAAACGTCATTTCAATGAGTTGTTTGAATCAATTAAAGTCACTAGTAACAAAAACAACGAACAAATAACTTCATTGCAAAAGGAAATTGAGAATCAAAGAGTCGTGTAAAAGGGAAAATGCCAATGATCAATGAGGAGAATGTTGTATCTAAGGTTCACTCGCAATAAATCTACTTTATCGTGACATATGTCCCCTCACCTAAGGAACAACAAACTTGCCATTCAAACATATTTCTCATCCCTCAAGGATTGCTTAGAATGCTGCGTGAGATTGTTGAAGAGGATAAGCTAGAGAAACCTCATGATAATGCAATTGGACATGCATGCTTATATGCCAAACGATCTCAAGAAATCTTAGAATGCTTGATCACCATATGCCCAAAGACATTAGGTGAGAGTTAACCCTTTGATTCCATGCTCAATGCCTAAGGCCAAATATGAGATGCACTCGATTCCCAATGTTTTGAATGAAAGTCGTAGTGTACCCTTGAGTAGTTGATTCTAGATCCATCAATGCTAGGAAAGTGAACTCTAATGTGCCTTCTAGAGTACCAATCTCGGTACATCTAGCTTTATGAAAGTGAACCGTAGTGCACCGCATGTAGTTCGGATCGGCGACATCTAAGCAATTGGTGCAAAGAGTAGTAAAACAAACTAATGTTCCCATTCCTCTACAGAGTAATCGGTGACATTAAAGGGAGCGGTCAAAGTCTCAAGACAATACAAGGAATGATAGGACCTCTCAAGCTAAGAATGTGCCTTTGGAAGAAAGTGAAGAACAATCTAGGAACCTTAAGTTTGAATCGAATAAAACGAATCGTGTTGATTCTAGTATTAGCCATAAGCGTCTTGTAATTAATTGAATTACGATACTATTTGCAAACCGTGTAATCGATGATTGCTTGAATTCGCTTTCTAATCATGGATGTGATGTCAATGCTTTGCCTAATGATGTTAATTGTCCAGCTAATATTGTTAATGCTAAAATTCATGCTAAAAAGGCTAAAAGGCAAAGCGAAAGAAAGTTAGAAAACAATGGAAACCCACAGAAGAACATTGATGAGAATAGGTTCTTATTGGATACCGCTGGTCATAAGATCAATCGATAATGCCCACTAGAAAATGGATGCCTCTTGGTAGAACTATTCCATGAAGTGGTCACACCATAAGCAGGACTATCTGAGACACTAGTATTGCATCTACTCATAATGATTCCATTACCTCATTGTCGATATGAATGCTTCTATTTCGATGTGGGTATTCCAACCTGTGCTACTAACCAAATGGAACCCATTCTTGCATGGGGATCCTAATTATCCGATTATCCATTCTTATGCATGTTCAACTGCATCGTTCAAATCGCTTACGTGGTACCGGACTCAGTCGCTCCAAGCATATGACCTGGAGACCGTCACGGCTCATGAACTTCGTGAGCAAATTCATCGGACTATTAGATTTGGTAATGATCATTTCGGTGCTATTATGGGTTATGGTGATTATGTTGTTGGTGATAGTGTCATCTCCAGTGTATTATGTGGAAGGTTTAGGACATAATCATTCTCTGTTGGTCAATTCGTGACTACGATCTAGAAGTAGCCTTGAAAAACATACCGCTTTGTTAGAGATCTTAATGGTAAGGAATCTTTGAAAGGAACGTGGCTCAAACCTTTACACTATCTCTATCGATGACATGATGAGAGCTTCACCAATCGCTTGTTATCAAAGGCCTCAAAACAAAGTCTTGGTTATGGCATCGTCGTCTCAATCACTTGAACTTCGGCACCATCAACGATCTTTCCGAAAGGACTTAGTTGTAGGATTACCTAGACTAAAGTATGAAAAGGATCATCTTTGTTCAACATGTCAATTGGGAAAAAGCAAGAAGTATGCCCATAAACCCAAACCTACTAACTCATCACGAAGTTCTTCATATGATTCATATGGATTTATGTGGACCAATGAGGTGCGAGAATATCTTTGGGAAGAAATATGTGTTAGTTGTGGTTGATGATTATTCTAGATTCACCGGTCAAGTTCTTAAGGACAAAGGATGAAACTCACGATATCATCATCAAACTCATCAAACAACCGCAGTTAGACTAAACAAAGCCGTCGATTATCGAGCAGACAATGGGCGGAGTTTGTCAACAAACAACTTAGTGAATTCTATGAAAGCGCCGGAATCGACCATCAAAGAAGTGTTCCACGAACCCCTCAACGAACGGTGTAGTTGAAAGACGAAATCGTACTCTTGTTGAAGCCGCTAGAACAATGTTGATCTACTCAAAGGTTCCAATGTTTCTCCGGGTCAAGCAATTGCCACGCATGCTACACACAAAATCGTTCCCTGATTCACACCATTCATGGAAAACTCCATATGAACTTGTCCACAACAAAACCTAATCTATCTTTCCTTCGTGTGTTTGGTGCCTTGTGCTATCCAACTAATGAGGGTCAAGACTTGGGAAACTTAGAGCTAAAGTCGACATTGGAGTATTTGTAGGATATGCACCAAACAAAAGGGATACCGGATCTACAACAAAAGAACCCGAAATATCATGGAAACAATTCACGTTACGTTTGATGAGTGGACGGTCAAATGGCTCTGGACACTCCACTGGGACCCGCACTTCTAAACAAATCCTATTGGTTCATCCCTTGTTCCAAACTCCTCTCAAGCAACGCCATATGTACCTCCATCGAAGATGATGTAAAGAAATTGTTTGATCCAATGTTTGATGAACTGTATGAGTCTACTACTAATGAGGTGCCGATCCCTACAACGAGAGGATGCTCATATTCCGTTGAATGAAGTCAATCCTTCGATCTCAATATCTTTAAGCCAAGAAGCACTGCTGATCCTTGATCTCATCAACAAATCATCATTCTTCAAATGTACATCATGGAAATGTTTCGACATCAATAATGAAGTTAATCCCTGCGACTCAAGATGCTCCATTTGAAAACATATTTGCTACTCACGAATCATCATCGAACCATCTTCTTCAAAAGACATCGACTCACCTACTTCGGTTCCTCAACAAATGCCACATGAACACCTCGGAAAATGGACTCACGATCATCCATTAGATAACATCATTGGTAATCCCTCTCGCTGTATCAACCCGGAAGCAACTCGCAACCGATGCCTTATGGTGCTTCTTCAACTCCATACTATCTAAGATCGAACAAAAGATGTTAAAGCGCTATGAATGAAGATAGGCGGTTCAATGCTATGCAAGATGAAATTCATGAGTTTGATCGTCTTGATGTATGGGAGTTAGTACCGCTCCGGATGTGCTATGATTATAGCTCTAAAATGGATCTTCAAAGTAAAACTTGATGAGCATGGTGATGTGTTGAAGAACAAGGCTCGATTAGTTGCTAAAGGATATCGTCAAGAGGAGGGTATAGACTTTGAAGAATCTTTGCTCCAGTTGCTCGAATCGAGGCAATCGTAATCTTTTGGCTAATCTCGCTAGTAAGAACATGGTGGTATATCGATGGATGTAAAGACGGCATTTCTAAACGGAGATCTTAAGGAAGTTGTCTCGTAAGCCAACCCGAAGGATTCGTGAACCAAGAGCATCCTACTCACGTTTATCGTCGAAGAAGGCTCTTTACGGTTTAAAGCAAGCTCCAAGGGCATGGTATGATACACTATCAAAGTTTCTTCTATCAACCGGATTCATCAAAGGAGCGATTGATCCTACATTGTTCACCGTGAAGTCGTGCAAACATTTGATTCATGTTCAAATTTATGTTGATGATATTATTTTTGCCTCGGCCGACCCAATGGAATGTGATCGTTTTCAAATGAAATGAGTTCAAAGTTTCAAATGTCAATGATGGGACAAATGTCATTTTCTTGGGATTACAAATTTCAAAGTCCCTGAGGCATTTTCATAAATCAATCTAAATATGCAATGAGATTCTAAAGAAATTTGGATTTGATTCAAGTGACCTGCTGACACTCCCATGATTGACCGAACCAAACTAGATGAGGACCTCTCGGGATCATGATTGACCAAACGAAATATAGGAGTATGATTGGATCCACGATGTATCTCACTTGCTAGTAGACCGGACATCTTGTTCTCTGTATGCATGTGTGCTAGATACCGTGCTAAGCCTACTAAAAGGCACCTTGAAGCGATTAAGCGGGTCTTTCGGTATCTCCAAGGAACCATCAATATGGGACTATGGTACCCCAAGGACACCCGGTATGTCACTAACGGCCTATGCAGATGCCGATCATGCGAGTTGTCAAGATACACGTCAAGCACGTCGGAGGTGCTCAATTTTGGGTGATAAGCTTGTGAGTGGTCTTCAAAGAAGCAAATGAGTACTTCTATTTCCTCCACAGAGGTGAATACATAGCCATGTCATCTTGTTGTGCTCAAATCTTATGGATGAGATCTCAATTATCGACTATGGCTTTGAATTCAACAAAATCCTCCGTCTTGTGATAATAAAAGTGCTATTGCTCTCTCATGCAACAACGTTCAACACTCAAGAGCAAAGCATATCGACATTCGACATCATTTCATCAGGGAACAAGTGGAAAAAGGTGTGGTGGAACTATATTTTGTGAGGTCTGAATATCAGTTAGCGGACATCTTCACCAAAGCTCTTCCAAGAGAACGTTTTGAGTTTATTCTTCCACGTCTTGGTTTGAAAAGTCTTCAACCAGAAACTCTCAAACGTCTTCAGGAGGAAGACGAGGAGTAAAGGTCTTTCTTCATCTATCTCATGTATATATCTATTCGAAAATCAAAATACAAAATTATAAAACCTTCAAAAATCAAAGAGAAAAATATAAAACTTTCAAAATCCATAAAAATTTGAAAAACTCGAAAATTCTTCAAAAATATTGTCATTTTTGTCATGTTTTTTTTCGGTTCGTCTATATCTACGGTCTTTGTGCTGTCATTCAAAGAATGACACGGGACTTTAGATGTTGTTCGAATTTTAAAAAAAAAAAAAAAAAAAAAAAAAAAAAAAAAATTTTGGGAGAAAGAGAAACAAATGGTTTATTGTCATCTTGAGCAATAACCCGGTTTTAAAGAAAGAACGAGCCATGTTTTATCATGTTTTCAAAATTCCATGCTCGATTCTATAAACATTTATCTCGAAAACTAAATGCTTTGAAAAATAACTCGATCTCTATTTTTGAAAATCATCAGGACTTATTTGTCAAAATCTCTATCTCTCAATCAACAACCTATGTCATTGATTGAGGGGGAGAATGATTTCAATTAAATTAAAAAGTTATTTGGCATTAAATTGTTTTCAAAAGATATACATGCATGTTTTAATAAATGGAGTTTAAAGTCTTAAAATCTGATACATATCAGGTAAAACACTTTCACAATCAAGTCACAATTCTCCTTAAAAGCTTTCAAAATCAATTTAAATCTATACGAGATCACAAATCTCAAATGATTTGATAATTGTGATCGGGGGAGAATGTGTGATTTAAATTGGACCTAAACCGATAATCGTAAATGGTTATAAAGAATGTACATCTTGTCCTTCTCACATGTGACAAACGATTTCAATTTTTCAATGCACATGTTGAGGGAGCATCTATCTTAAACCTTTGATTTGAAACGTGATCATTCATCCTATCAGCGGTTCCTCTAGTATGTGCAAAACTCTTTTCAAACCTCGAGGCACATATTGAGGGGAGCAAATCATGGAAACCTCATCCTTCCCGAAATGCTATTCCCACTTGATCCGCTGAGGAAGTGATGTTGATATCTTTAGAAAATGGTAATCAAAGAAGTTAATTCTTTCTCTTGCCTCCGTGTGCAAAATACTTTCGGATACTTGATGCACATGATGAGGGGAGTTCTCGTTCTAAATATATCAAAACAATTCGGTACAAAATGCTTTGATAATATATCACAAGTATCCGAATTGATTTTCAAATGGTTTTCAATTGGATCCAATGGCGACGAACAATACCAAATAGACCGACCAACTTTACTTCATATACGGTGATATAAGGATGATAAGGTTAGGTATGTGTTCCCATGATCCGCCGAATCGGAGGATCTACCCAGGACAATCCACTAGTTAGTGTTGAAGTCCTTAGGTATGATGATAAAGGAGAAAAATGAGATATGGGAAGAGTGCGGACTAAGGCCGAGCTAGTCTTTGAATAAACCCAACAAGGTTCTAGCTATGAAGTCTCGGTAAGCAATGAAGGGGTTGAAGAATTAAAAGAATTGAATGAGAAAGGGTGAAAACAAATAGCCCTCCATTAATTCAACCTTAGGCGTAAACCGGGTTCACTTCATATGCTATCGATGGTAACATCGGTATTGAAGACAAGACGTCATGGACCCAAAGGACGCTTCGCACTTCAACTTTCCAAACCACTCAAGTTCCTCTTAAAAGGACTTGTTTCATTCTCACGGGAACCGAAATTATCTATCGACTTTCTCTTAGAGATTGTTGATATTGAAAAGGAGACCCTCTCCTAGTCTCCCAGACAGATCCAAATATGCACAAATTGAGTCTAGAGCCACGAGATCATCAATAAATCTCATTAGGACACTTTCAATGAAGACTCTCTGCTTCACACAATGTGGAAAGAGAGATTATATCATGAGTCCTCGCATTACCCTTGTGGTATTGCGGAACATCTCAGTGATGTGTTTACACTCACAATGAAGATGGAAAGCCTTCTCGAGCCAACATCAAACAAGCTCTGGTAGGTGGCATGTGATCTATTATATGGATCAACCATGTGACAACCGAACGAAAACAATGGGGCGATTCAATTTCTTGAATCAATCTCGGTTCGAAGTTAGGGATTGACGGATACCTTTGAAAACCGGTCTTTGTGCTTATAAACTCTTTTCTTTAGCACATCGACCGTGTACTCATTTTTCAAACCAAAAGGTATTTTATGATTGATAATTGATTTTCAATAAAACCTTCGTTGTATTGCAAAAACAATTTCTATTGAGCAATACACCGATTGTTTTTCAAATCTCTTTTCATCAATCGGTGGACTTAAAATTCGCCGGTTCACTCATCCGTGTTGTCTTCTTTGAGACGTTCGGTTTGAGAACAGCTAGAACAAATGCGTTCTTAGGAATCCTACCGATCACCCTTGTCTTCGATCAACGGGAACCGTGGGCTCAATTTATCGAAGTGATCAAAGACACTTTAGATGCGATTTATTGCTAATCTTGTATGCGTGTACGCCCGACGCTTGCGGTGATCGTAATGAAGCGGTCAATCCAACATTCATCTCAAAAGAAATCATGATTAGGGCATCAATGACTCGATATTTTCACACCAAGCTTCATTACTGCGCCAATATCATGAATCAACTAAAGCTTCGCTACTCGATGAGAAGATATCATGATCCGTAATGTGAGCATGTCGGTCCCAAAGTTACAACACCACAATGGATGTCTCGAGATTTTTGATAGTCGATGATCTCCAAAGATGGCTTTCATCATCATGGAAGTTACCAAACATGCATGATATCACCGAGCTTAAGAGCAAAGGACTACATCAAGAATGCAAGATCAATTGTTAAATGTTATATCATCAACATAATTGAGGTGACCTCCTTGGGAGATTGTTAGAATTAGAAATTCCATTAAAGAGTCGGTCAAAGTATGAATCCTCGTAGTCGTAGTTCTTTTAAGTTAGCACCGTGGAGGACTGGACGGGTCTTTACTCTCCATGCCCAAAGTGGGCGAGTTATGTAAGACTATAAATACTCTCTACCTTCCAAGGTAGAGTTGGAGCTCACTTTCACTTTCTCTCTAAGCCACCTCTAACTTTCTCTCTAAAATTCCATCTTATTCGCTATAGGTAACACCATTTTTAGAGCTATCCCCTTCTTCGAACCTTTGTTCGTAATTCCATCACTTTTCATCATGCCCTACCATTCATCAACCCACCACCAAATGACGCCAAGAGCCCGTACTCTTGCGATCCGACCAAGCCATCCTATAGGAACACCATTGAGCTTCCGACAAAACTACGGCCTGCGATCCGACACCATCCGGTTGGTGCAAAGCGGATGTGCATTCCATGGACTTCGTTCAAGATCCAAATCGAGATCTCGAGGATTTCCTCAAAATCGTCGATTCCATCGACCTTGATGCTACTACGGGAGACCACGCTGCGTCTCTTCCAATTCTCTCACGGGACCAAGCTAGTAATTGGCTTGAGCGACTTCCCGCCGGCTCCATCTCAAGTTGGGATGATCTTACTTCGCTTCCTTGCTCAATTTTTCCCACCGGGAGAACCACTAAGCTTAGGAATGACATCTTGATGTTCCAACAACGTCAAGGTGAATCTCTATGAAGCATGGACCCGATTCAAGGACTTACTTCATAAAGTCCTCATCACGGCATTGATCTTTGGCTCCAAGTCCAAATCTTTTATGATCATGTCAACTTTCCCACTAAGCGATCCATTGACCAAGCGGCGGTGGAAAACTTAGTGATCTCACCGCAGAAGAATCATGGGAAATAATAGAGGACCTCGCCTCTATGACAACGAAAGTTGGGATGACCCCGTGAGTGCCCAAAACCGTCAAGGCAATCTCCTTTCCTCCTCCCGACCGTAGGATGATCGAACTTGAAGATCAAGTTAAATTCCTCATGAGTTCCTACAAAATCCTAAGTCCTCACGACAAGTGAATCAAATCACTCTACCTTGTGAGTTATGCGGTGGTCCCCATGACACTCGTGATTGCACAAGGCTCTCCGAACAAGCTTTTGGGACTACGCCTCCATACGTACCGACGGAGGCGGGAGAGAAGTGGTACACTTTCAAACCCGAACAAAACAACTTAGGAAACTCATACAACCCTCATGGAGAAATCACCCTAATCTTAAGTGGAACCAAAACTCAAGCACACCCCAAAGCTCATCTAGTTCGCCTAATAGGTTCAATTCTTCTAATACCGGAACCCCACTAATCTTGAGGCAATTGCATCTAGATTTTTGTCATCCCAAGAAACTCGATAGAATAAGCTTGAAGCCGATTTTAAGCAAAACAAAGCGAGATGACAACCAAGCTTGATGCCCTCTTAAAAGCCTTCAATGAACGGAAGTTGGAGCACTCCCAGTGATACCATTAAGAACCCAAAGTGAATTCGATTGCATCGACTTCATGTTCCAGCTCACCATGGGAGAGTGCACATCCATGCCCCTCTCACCCAACGGTTCACTCGGTAAATGCTATCAAAAGGGTTCCAAGTCATCCAAGAGATACCAAGGCCCGGCACCTTCGGTAAAAGCCTACTCTTGAGAAACCCGTCGACCAAGAATCCAAACCTAGTTTAGAGGAGGAGTACAAGGAACTCGATTGTTGCTAAACCGTCAAGTCTAATCACACAAGTCGGCCACTTGTGAATGGCCAACCGTAATGACTTAAAACAACTTAAGCACAAATACAATGAAGTCCTGGAGAATAGAATGAATTCCGGTCGCTTAGTCCCACTGGAGACTCAATGGTGTGCCAAAACAAACTCGGATGATAGAATGATCACTAAGGATAGTAATCAAGAAAGGTTTTGATTGAGAAATTACACTCTTGATTGATGGGAAAGGAATAGGATACGAATCGAAAGCACAACAATCGATGAAAGAAACGTAAACGTAAGTTTAAAACTACGTACACGCACAAAATAAAAAGTGAAATCTAAGAAATAAAAGACCTAAAAATATGAAAATAACATTTTAGAATCTTAAAATAAAAGAAAATTATTAGAAAAGAAAATTATTTTACAACTATTTAATTAATTATTATTAATTAAAACTCTTTAACTATTTAATAAATACTCTAAAATGGAAGAAAATACAAAATAAGGCTAGAAAAATAAAATTATGATTGAGAAAAATCTAAAATACTATAAAACTAATTTTAAAATTAAAATATATTTTTCACACTTTTATTTAATTATTACTAATTAATTATTATTTAAAATACACTTAAATTCTAGAAAATATAAAATAAACTTGGAAAAACAAAATTTTAACTTGGAAAATCTAAAATATGATAAAACTAAATTTAAAACTGAAAAGATAATTTTTTATGCTTTTTAATTATTTATCACTAATTAATTACTATTTTTAACTATTTAAAATTATAATAAATACTAAAAGATAGAGAAAATATGAAACTTTTTCTAAAAATACTATATGATGACAGAAAACTAAGAAAAATAGAAAAACAAGATTTGCTTATTAATAAGCTGAAAAGAAAAATCAAAAAGCTAAAACTTATTAAATAAACACTATCACTGATTTTAATTGACCTTTTTCTGGATTTTCTTTTTGAAAACTACTTTACTACTGATATTATGAAACTTTAATGAAGACAAAAATTTTACAAGTCACAAATAAGCTGTTTTGACAAGCTTATGGACCAACAGATGGCTTAATGAGCTTATTTGGTGTAAATAAGCTCAAACAAGCTCACAACTGAAACAAAAGCTCAAATAAGCTACAAACAAGCTAGATGAACTAGAATGAAGCTAAAAAGAACAGATAAGCACACTGAAAAGCTAGAACAAAGACAATAAGCACTTGGCTTAAACACGAAATGGGACAAGATAGAGGCTTATAGCAATTTCTAGCAAACAAGCTTCAAAATGAAAAACAAGGCTTGAGACCTCAAGAGGGCTTGGTTGGCTTTCCAAAGAAACAAAGATCACAAGATTTGAGCAACTAATAAGCTCTATGCAAGCTTATCAAAATGATGCCATTCATCGTGCATGTGGCATGTTTGCAGACAAGGTACCAACAAAAGCTAATTAAAAGCACTTAAAAGTCGATTCAAAGATAGCTAGTATTTTTCTATTTTTGTCTAGCAACTGAACTTTAAAACCCCAAAAGCTTTTAAGCTAAAACTCTCTATTGAACACACAATGAAAATATCTGTTTTAATAAAAAACGACCAAATGAGAAATTTTGACTTTTTGGTTTGCACTAAGAGTTTGACCAAAGTGAACTTTGATTTGATTCTATGCACTGAATATGTTGTTAAAAGGTAGTATAAGACTGATTTGATCAATACTAACAACTTTCTTACACAAAATAATGATCCTTACTTTTTAAAATCCAACAGTGACTGCACAATTTGATCAAAAAGCTAATTTTGACTTTTGCTTGAATGAGGGCTTGTTCTTAAATTTTTACACTAGATAGATTGATACAATGCATCTCTCCTCTTCTTTATAGATTTTTTAGCATCCCCACATGTCTCTGATTGCTTCCCACCAAATTCCAAATGCATCGATCACTCTAACTCATCAAACCGCCCACTGTGTTTTGGCGCCAATTTCTTCAAAGGTGTTTTAGCTTTAAATGGAGTTGGTTTGAGTCAATTAAGAGTTTTGGTGTTTAGAGGAGTGGAGGGACAAGGTGGGGGGTTGAAGAAAGTCTTGAAAACCGCTTTGGTTTTGGTTTACGAAGTTGAAGAGAGGAGCTACAAGACCGGTATTTAAGGCGTAAGGGTGTTTTTGACTTTCGTTGACCCGGTATAATAATAACGAGGTGGGCTGGATTGGGCCAAGGGGATAAGTGGATTGGATTTTGGATAATTAACATAAAGGGTCCGTTTGGTTTAGCTAGATTTTAAGGACTAAAATTGCAACTTCTCCAATCTAGAGGGACTGAACTTGAACTTTTTTCAATGCTCTCACAAGGACCAAACTTGACAACTTTGATAGAACAAGGACCCTTTTTGCATAAAAATTCCATTTTAAAACATCCAAGGACTAATTTTGCAAATTTCAAAGTTTAGGGACCTTTCTTGCCAATTGACCAAAGAATCATTCAAGGATCATTTTTTTACAACTTAGAATACTTCAGGGACCTTGAATGATAAAATTCCACATTTTTGAATTCCAGGGACTAGATTTGACAACTTTTAAAACTTGGGGGACTAAAACTGCCAATTTGGCAAACTTGAATCATTTTTCATCCGATTTTGATATTTTTGCATATAAAACACATAAAACACCGATTTGTGATATTTTCATCATTTTGAAGCATTTTTGAGTGTTTTCGATGATTTTGCTTTATATTGTACAAAATGATGAGTATTTAGACACTCATCAATCCCCACATCGAGATATTGCTAGTCCCTAGCAATGTTTTAGAACTTTAATGGATTTGAAAACTCTTTACCAAAAGCCATCACTCGAGTAGCTAATTGTTTTGGTTCAAGTAAGAACCTTGGTACATCGATAACCAAATGATTTTGAGCAAATCATAAGTCAGAACGGATTTGATTAGTCTTTACCGTGCCGCACTTCCGGGACTAGCCAACTCTTAGATAAATTATCGAATTATCTTTGGTGAGTCAATACCAATTATGGATTTTCCATCGCCTTTACCACAAGCCATAACCTTGCGGCTAGCCAACTCTTCACTTTTTAGGATATGGTGAGTTGAGAACCATACAATTTTGGGCAAATTGCAAGCCATATAAAAGGATTTGAGAAATCTTTACCAAGAGTCGCTTGCTCTGGATTAGCTAATCCTTTTGTCTTACGTACATGGCGGATCGATAATCAAGTCGAGTAAGTGAAAACACTTACTCCAAACAAAATTTTTGGCCAAAACGGGAATTGGGTGGATAATACATGAAATTGTGAGAATTCCCCACACTTAGAAATGAATATTGCCCTCAATATTCAAAGTACCGCGTTATGCCAAACAAAGAACGTAAAGGGAAATACTACGGCCATTATTATGAAAGATTATTTATTTATTTATTTATTTTTATTTTTTTTTTATTTTTTCAAAAGATTTTATATACAACAGCTGGGAAACTCCCCACACTAGGGTAGTAGAAAGGGTAAGAAGACGTAAATATGGGTGAAAACCCATATGGTGAGTGCTAAAGTTTTGATTCCCGAGTCACTAGCTTGACTCGATCCCGCATTCATTGGTTCATGGGAAAGTTTGTAAACCGGACAACCACGTGGGGAATGTCCTCTCCAAAGTAATGCTTCACTCGATGACCATTCACTTTAAAATTAGGACCATCGGGTTGAGATAACTCAACGGTACCATAAGGATAAACCTTAGCAATAGTGAATGGACCAGACCAACGGGATTTGAGCTTTCCCGAAAAAATCTTCAATCTTGAATTGAAAAGAAGCACTCGATCACCAACGTTGAAAACGCGGTTCTTGATTTTTGAGTCATGAATCTTCTTTGTCTTTTGCTTGTAGATCAAAGAGTTCTCATAAGCTTGATCACGAAGTTCATTTAATTCATTCATTTGAACTTTTCTATGATCCCCACCGTCTCAGATATCAAGTTTGCATGCTTTAAGGCCCAAGATGCCTTGTGCTCTAACTCAATCGAAGATGACATGCCTTCCGTACACTAGCTTGTATGGAGTACACCGATGGGTGTTTTGTAAGTCGTCGGAAGGCCCGTGCGCCATCCAAATTATCCGACCGTGATGCACGATTTTCGCCACCGTCCTTTCAAGAATCCTTTTAAGACCACGGTTGGAAACTTCCACCGCCCACTTGTTTGGGGTGGTATGCGAGAGAGACGATGGTAACACCATACTTTTGCATGACACGATCAAATTGGTCATTACAAAATGTGTACCACGATCACCGATTATCGCTCTCGGAGTTCCAAACCCGCAAACAGAGATTTCAAAATTTCACAACAACTCGGGCATCATTGGTGGGTAAAGCTTTTGCTTCAACCCATTTTGACAGATAGTCAATGACCACGAGTATGTACTTGTTTCCACGAGACGAAGAAATGGCCCCATAAAATCAATACCCCATATGTCAAATATCTCACAAACTTGAATGGCATTTTGTGGCATTTCATTTCTTTGAGAGATATTACCATGACGTTGACAAGCGTCCACGAGCTTTGACAAATTCGTGGGCATCCTTATAGATTGTGGGCCAATAAAACCCGAATCAAACACCTTTTGGCGGTGTAGTTTGGACTATGATGGCCCCGGTGGGTCCAAAGATGGCAAGTCGTGAGAATATCAATAGCTTCCTCGTCCATAAACACACCGTTGGATGACTTGATCCGCACAGATCTTGAATAAGAAAGGGTCGTCCGAGAAATAATGTTTAACATCTTTGAAGAATTTGTTCTTCTGGGTCGACATCCCTTTCATTAATGAAGTTACCCGCATGGTAATTTGCGAAGTCAAGAAACCATGGGGTAGAAGAATTTCCACGAAAAGAAACCGCATTGAGCGTCTCGAGAGGAAATGTTTCATTTATTTCCTTTTCTCGAAAACATCTTGGTGAGGGTTTTCTAATCTGACAGATGATCGCCAGCCTAGATTCTCGGCTCCTTTTTATCACGTATAATGATATCAAATTCTTGGAGGAGGAGAATCCAACGAGCAATCTCGGCTTTGCATCTTGTTTTGAAAAGAGATATTTAAGAGCCGAGTGATCCGTGATACACTACGATTTGGTCAAGATTAAGTACGGCCGAAACTTCTCAAATGCATACACCACGACTAATAGCTCTTTTTCTCGTGGTGGTGTAATGAGTTCGAGCTTGACCATAGTCTTACTTGCGAGTGAATAGGTGAAAATGCTTGTTTCTTCGCTGCCCTAGGACCGCACCGATAGCAAAATCACTTGCATCGCACATGAGCTCAAAAGGCAAGTCCCAATGGGAGCAACGAGAATGGGTGCTTCAGAAGCTTTTTCTTCAATGTTTCAAAAGCTTCTATGCACGCGGTGAGAAGATAAAAGGAGCATCCTTTTCAAGAAGATGGGTCATAGGTAGGCGATTTTAGAAAATCTTGAATGAATCTACGATAGAAACCGGCATGACCTAAAAACTCCTAATACCTTTGACGGTAGTAGGATGAGGCGACTTAGCAATAACATCAACTTTGCTCTATCAACCTCAATCCCATTCTTTGAAATCTTATGGCCAAGGACTATGCCTTCTTTGACCATAAAGTGGCTTTTCTCCCAATTTAGACAAAGATTGGTGTCTTCACACCTTTGAAGCATTTTATCTAAATGGGAGAGACATGATTGAAAAGAATCCCAATGACCGAGAAGTCATCCATAAACACCTCCATTGTTTCCGATCATGTCGTGGAATATGGCCATCATACATCGTTGGAACGTGCTGTGAGCATTACATAAGCCAAAAGGCATACGTTTGTAGGCAAAAGTTCCGTATGGGCAAGTGAATGTGGTCTTCTTGATCCCGTGGATCAATAGGGATCTCGAAAGTAACCCGAGAAACCATCAAGGAAACAATAGTATTCGCCCTCGCCAATCTCTCAAGCATCCGGTCCATGAAGGGTGAGGAAAATGGTCTTTACGGTGGCGCCATTCAACTTACGATAGTCAATACACACACGCCATCCCGTAACCAATCGAGTTGGAATTAACTCGTTATCTTCATTTGTGATAACAAGAATGCCACCCTTTTTCGAACACAATGAATTGGGCTAACCCAAGGACTATCCGAGATCGGGTAAATCAATCCCGCATCAAGAAGTTTGATAACCTCTTGTTTGATAACATCATGGATTTTTGGATTCACTGCTCTCGATGTTGAACCATGGTTTAAAGTCATCCTCCATCAAGATTTTATGAGTACAAAACTCGTGGTTTATACCTTTGATGTCGGAGACTTTCCAAGCAATTTCTTGCTTGTGTGACTTCAAGATTTTTATGAGAGCAGACTTTTCATCTTTACTCAAATCTCGAGCAATAATGACGGGTAATTTATCATCACCCTCAAGAAATGCATACTCGAGATGAGGAGGTAAGTCCTAAGCTCAACCTCGTGAAATTCTTCGCTTTCTCAACCGACTTGACTTCCTTGTTATGAAGTTTGATGGGAGGGAGAGGAGGAGAAGTGTCCCGATTTAACAACTTTTTAGAAGAATATCTCCTCCGATTAATCTCATTTTGATTAATCTCATTAGAATTGAATCACTAGAGTGAGGGTTGATGATGGATCATCATTGAGCAACTTCTCAATAAGAAGTATGTCCCCTCAATATCAATTGAGCGTGATCAATTTCCCATGGAATGTAATCACTAGCCAAGTATGCTTCAATCTCATCTAAGATGAAGTCGCCTCAAACGGAGTGAGAGAAGGGTAGAATTGGCTTTGATAGGTTGGGAAGATGTGGTGGAATCCCACTCACGAATTATGAGAATAACCAAGAACTTCTTGAGTACTCTTGAAGCAACATCAATGATATCTATTCGGTTAACCGATTCAAAATCATAGTTTGCGGAGTACCTCAAGTTTGATCAAGGTTAAAGGTGATGGCTTCATTACCAACACGCAATGTGATTTCCTGCTCAAATACATCAATGAGAGCACGGCCCGTTCTCGTGAATCCTCGACCAACAATGAGAGGAACCCGATGATCGCATCAAAATCAACAACCACGAAGTCACCGGAAAATGGAACTTTCCTACTTTCACAAATACGCCTCGGCAATGCCAAGAGGACGGATATGGAACGATCCGCAAGCTCGAGAGTCATGCATGTAGGAGTAAGTTCCAAGAGAAAGTTTCTTCCACATCGAATAAGGCATAAGGTTTATGCTTGCACCAAGATCTCGCTAGGGCAAAGCATTCAACCATTCCCGGAATACACACGGTAAGAGAAATTTCCCAGATCTCCAAGTTTTTCTCGAAGCTTCTTGAATAATCACGAAAGCGCTCTCGTTAAGAGGAGTTTTGCCATTTCAAACGACTTTTCCTTATTGCTTAACATGTGTTTGAGAGTTGATGCGAACTTGGGCATCATCATGATAGCATCCGCGAAGCTTATGTCAAATGTAATTCTTGGAAAATTTGGAAAATTTATCCATTTGATGACTAGCTTTTCACGGAGCTTTTGCTCATTCAAACGTGATGGGTAAGGAATAGAAGATTTGGATTGATTCTCAACAGAGCCACGGAGGTTCAAAACAACTCCTTGATTTGACTTGGGTTTCGGACCACTGAGGTTGGACTACCGAAGGTAGGACGTGTCTTGATACTGTGGGCTAGAATAATGCACCTTGTCCGTTGTTTCCTTGGTAACTTGACTCATTGCCACGGGAGGAGGGGCATTGGAGTCGAGGTCCATTGTGTGTCGGAGGTTCACTTTCCACTACCTTTGGGAGAGAAGAAGAAGAAGAGTAGTAGGAAGCAAAGTCCATCATATGAAACACCACTGGTTGTGATCGCTTTGCATCGCCCCTCGGGTTAGCGATCGTGTTGCTCGGAAGTTTTCCGAGCCCGAGGGTTGATCATTTAAAGACTTCTTAAGATCGACAATCGATGATCAACAACCTGCTCATTTCATCTTGGGATTTCATGAACTGCTTGAAGAACTCATCGATGATGGTCCCGGAGGAACAATGACGGGAGGAGCTGGAGGGACAATTTGAGGCCGTATGTTTTGATTATAGCCAAAATTCCCTTGATTAGGATTCATATTCCCATGAAATTGATTCCCTCGATTGAAATTGTTTTGATTAGGGTTTCCTTGATGTTGGAAACCTTGATTGGGTCCAGGATAGAAATTACCTTGGTTTTGATAACCTTGGTTCATTCTTGGTTGGTTCATATTCCGGTTTTGCATGTTGTGATTCTCGTTAAACCGGTGGTGCTCGATTAGTGTTAGCACGGTAGTGTGGTTCATTTTGAGGACGGTATTGATTACCTCCTTGTCGTGAACTACCGGCTAGAGCATTGGCTTCAAAAGGACTACCATCGGTGGCGGTACAATTGTAGTAAGCATGAGGACCACCACAAGTAACACAAATCTCGACTTTCTTCACTTCAAGATGTGTGGGTGTCTCGAGTGAAGGTGACTTTCTTCGTTAGCAAGAACCAAAGCT
Organism: Chrysanthemum lavandulifolium; assembly: GCA_022545495.1. NCBI lineage: Eukaryota > Viridiplantae > Streptophyta > Magnoliopsida > Asterales > Asteraceae > Chrysanthemum > Chrysanthemum lavandulifolium. Next base: position 41,216,051 of record CM040243.1, read on the forward strand.
CGAACAATGTCTCGTGAGTTTGTCAATCTTAGCATCGGTCTTGGATGTACTCACGGGGATGAAGAAGAAGAAGGTCCAAGATGAGACCGATATGTCTTTGCTCCGAAAGACGGACTGAGATTTGTTCTCAATGATTTGCAAGGCCTCTTTGTGGTCTTGCTCAGAAATTACCTCCGCGGAGGCATTCAAAGAGTCTTGATTAGTCCGATTGAGACCATTATAGAAAGTATCCATTTTCATTAACTCGGTAAAACCGTGATGCGGACACTCATGAAGCAACTCTTTGTAACGATCCCATGCCTCCCAAATGATTCATCAAATCTCGAGAAAATTTCATTATCTCATTCTTAAGACTTGTGGTTCGGGATGGAGGATAGAACTCGTTAACTAACTTGGTGACAAGATCTTCCCATGTCTCAATAGAGCGAGGGGTTGTTTCTCAAGCCAATTCCCGGCTTGTCCTCAGAGAAAATGGGAACGAAGAAGCTTGATAGCTTCATGTGGGACATTCTTGTACTTGATGGTAGATGCAATCTTGTTAAACCATCGAATGTGTGCATGAGGATCATCCCGCTCAAAACCATAGAATTGGCTTTGGGTTACTAGATTAAGCAACCCGGTTTGAGCTCGAAAGTGTCGACCACAATGGTGGGACAACAATGGCATCTCCGTAACCCTCGATGGGTGCTTGGAGAAGCTCATTCATAGGTTTGTCTTCGCCATTTCGGCAGAGGTGGTGGTGGTAGACGCCCTCGATCCACGGTGAAGGTGCCGAACGTCCTCTACGCTCACGAGGAATGTTTCCAAGTTCGAAAAGTGGACTTGTAGAATCGAAGAACGAGTGCGATGCACTAAGTATAAAAATCAATTTTCAAAACAAATGAGGCAAAACAACAAGTGAACTTAACCAATAATCACAAATGAAATGGCTTTGAAAAAGGTACACCAAATCACAAGTGACACAAAGGCAAGTTTTAAATCGATGTTCGGAACTTATTATGGTCGCACCCCAGCTAGGTAGTGCAATGCCTTGATTTGCGGTGGTTGATTTTATGTATATTAAGTACCACCGAAAAGACGAGGTAAGATTTGTGCAGATGGGTTCAAAAACTTTTGGACAATCTTTTGGTATCGTCTCGTTTAACCAAATCGCATCGCTTTTAAGAATCACCTTAAAAACAATACAAGATAGAAAACGCCCGATTGTTTTGTTGTTTTATATTTTTTGGTGTTTTAACACTTTAGGAAAAGTGCTAATGAACTTTTGATTTTCTTATAACTTTACAAAAACTTTTACAAAAGGTGAGTTATGTGCAAGAATGGGTCCGAAAATGGCTAAACACACGCTAAAGCCTCCCGCAAGTGGCGCTAAAATTGATTGTTGCTAAACCGTCAAGTCTAATCACACAAGCCGGCCACTTGTGAATGGCCAACCGTAATGACTTAAAATAGCTTAAGCACAAATACAATGAAGTCCCGGAGAATAGAATGAATTCCGGGTCGTTTAGTCCCACTGAGACTCAATGGTGTGCCAAAACAAACTCAGATGATAGAATGATCACTAAGGATAGTAATCAAGAAAGGTTTTGATTGAGAAATTACACTCCGATTGATGGGAAAGGAATAGGATACGAATCGAAAGCACAACAATCGATGAAAGAAACGTAAACGTAAGTTTAAAACTACGCACACGCACAAAATAAAAAGTGAAATCTAAGAAATAAAAGACCTAAAAATATGAAAATAACATTTTTAGAATCTTAAAAATAAAAGAAAATTATTAGAAAAAGAAAATTATTTTTACAACTATTTAATTAATTATTATTAATTAAAAACTCTTTTAACTATTTAATAAATACTCTAAAATAGAAGAAAATACAAAATAAGGCTAGAAAAATAAAATTATGATTGAGAAAAATCTAAAATACTATAAAACTAATTTTAAAATTAAAAATATATTTTTCACACTTTTTATTTAATTATTACTAATTAATTATTATTTAAAATACACTTAAATTCTAGAAAATATAAAATAAACTTGGAAAAACAAAATTTTAACTTGGAAAAATCTAAAATATGATAAAACTAAATTTAAAACTGAAAAGATAATTTTTTATGCTTTTTAATTATTTATCACTAATTAATTACTATTTTTAACTATTTAAAATTATAATAAATACTAAAAAGATAGAGAAAAATATGAAACTTTTTCTAAAAATACTATATGATGACAGAAAACTAAGAAAAATAGAAAAACAAGATTTGCTTATTAATAAGCTGAAAAGAAAAATCAAAAAGCTAAAACTTATTAAATAAACACTATCACTGATTTTAATTGACCTTTTCTCGATTTTCTTTTGAAAACTACTTTACTACTGATATTATGAAACTTTAATAAAGACAAAATTTTACAAGTCACAAATAAGTCGTTTTGACAAGCTTATGGACCAACAGATGGCTTAATGAGCTTATTTGGTGTAAATAAGCTCAAACAAGCTCACAACCGAAACAAAAGCTCAAATAAGCTACAAACAAGCTAGATGAACTAGAATGAAGCTAAAAGAACAGATAAGCACACCGAAAAGCTAGAACAAAGACAATAAGCACTTGGCTTAAACACGTAAATGGGACAAGATAGAGGCTTATAGCAATTTCTAGCAAACAAGCTTCAAAATGAAAACAAGGCTTGAGACCTCAAGAGGGCTTGGTTGGCTTTCCAAAGAAACAAAGATCACAAGATTTGAGCAACTAATAAGCTCTATGCAAGCTTATCAAAATGATGCCATTCATCAGGCATGTGGCATGTTTGCAGACAAGGTACCAACAAAAAGCTAATTAAAAAGCACTTAAAAAGCTTATTCAAAGATAGATAGTGTTTTTCTATTTTTGTCTAGCAACTGAACTTTAAAACCCCAAAAGCTTTTAAGCTAAAACTCACTATTGAACACACAATGAAAATATCTGTTTTAATAAAAAACGACCAAATGAGAAATTTTGACTTTTTGGTTTGCACTAAGAGTTTGACCAAAGTGAACTTTGATTTGATTCTATGCACTGAATATGTTGTTAAAAGGTAGTATAAGACTGATTTGATCAATACTAACAACTTTCTTACACAAAATAATGATCCTTACTTTTAAAATCCAACAAGGATCGCACAATTTGATCAAAAGCTAATTTTGACTTTTGCTTGAATGAGGGCTTGTTTTATGACCGAAATGAGTTTATAGACACTAAAGAGACACAGAGCAAGCACAAACAACAACTCAAACAATATCTATAACAGCTTAAGCAAACAAATCCAAACAACCTTTACTTCATCATTATAGTGATTTTCAAAGCAAATCACAAATGTAATCCATTAAACCGATTACAGACCATGAAATATCATATATTAGAACTAATGAAGCATTAAACAACAACATTAAAACAAGAAACTCGAAAATGAACAAGATGAGCTTTTAATCACAAAATGAGATTTTGTAAACTACCAATTTCAAAGAACAACCTCACGATTTTATGGCTTAGGTACACTTAATTATGACTAGTGATTACTAAGAAATGTAAATTACCACTACTAGACAATTAAAACAAAGAAATGTAAAATGAACAAAATCTTACAAATGCTATCCAACCGCAAACCGAGATCAAGGACCAATGAACACCCCTATTAGCTTACCACTAAGCTTCTAACCCAAGGCCATCCATGATTTACCCCGCCCAAATTGTGTACACCATTTCCAACCGATTTTTGATTTTTAAACTATTTAATTTGTATTTTGGTGATTTTCGATTTTGATTCTAAACCGATTTTAAATGTTTCTAAAAGCTTGAATGAGCTTTATGGGAGCTTACATGATCTAATTCACCCAAAGCAACTAATAAAACAACATTTGATCATATGAGATTTTGAGCATGAAATTTGCATAAACTTTAAATAGAACTTGATAATGAAATTAAGGATTAGAAAAGATTCAAATACACTTTTATAACTTAAACAAAGTACTTGAAAGATTAAAATACACTTGAAATCGAAAATGACTAAAACGACATAAAGACTTAAATTTTACACTAGATAGATTGATACAATGCATCTCTCCTCTTCTTTATAGATTTTTAGCATCCCCACATGTCTCGATTGCTTCCCACCAAATTCCAACCATTGATCACTCTAACTCATCAAACCGCCCACTTGTGTTTTTGGCGCCAATTTCTTCAAAGCAGGTTTTAGCTTTAAATGGAGTTGGTTTGAGTCAATTAAGAGTTTTGGTGTTTAGAGGAGGTGGAGGGGACAAGGTAAGGGGGGTTGAAGAAAGTCTTGGAAAACTGCTTTGGTTTTTGGTTTACAGAAGTTGAAGAGGAGGAGCTACAGTACCTGGTATTTAAGGCGCGTAAGGGTGTTTTTGACTTTCGTTGACCCGGGTATAATAATAACGAGGGTGGGCTGGATTGGGCCAAGGGGATAAGTGGATTGGATTTTGGATAATTAACATAAAGGGTCCGTTTGGTTTAGCTAGATTTTAAGGACTAAAATTGCAACTTCTCCAATCTAGAGGGACTGAACTTGAACTTTTTTCAATGCTCTCACAAGGACCAAACTTGACAACTTTGATAGAACAAGGACCCTTTTTGCATAAAAATTCCATTTTAAAACATCCAAGGACTAATTTTGCAAATTTCAAAGTTTAGGGACCTTTCTTGCCAATTGACCAAATAATCATTCAAGGATCATTTTTTTACAACTTAGAATACTTCAGGGACCTTGAATGATAAAATTCCACATTTTTGAATTCCAGGGACTAGATTTGACAACTTTTAAAACTTGGGGACTAAAACTGCCAATTTTGCAAACTTGAATCATTTTTCATCTGATTTTGATATTTTTGCATATAAAACACATAAAACACTGATTTGTGATATTTTCATCATTTTGAAGCATTTTTGAGTGTTTTCAGATGATTTTGCAGTTTATATTGTACAAAAATGATGAGTATTTAAACACTCATCAAACTCCATCAAGAAAAACCGATTCTTGAAGTCTTAGCTCATGCACCTTATTATAATGCTTTAAAAGAAAAATATGAGTTAGAACTTAGGCTTGGAAAACATGGGTCCGCCTTTGTGCGAAACAACTTACCTAAGAAGTTAGACGATCCCTGCTATTCACTCTTCCGTAGACTTGGAACTTCCAAGCCACTCGATGCTCTAGCCGATTTAGGATCATGCATCAATCTCGCCCGTTGTCCCTTCATAGAAGCCTCAACCTAGGTAAAATTGAACCAACGGAAACTATCTTAGGTCTAGCGGATGGTAGTATAGCACGTCCGGTAGGAATAATAAAGAACATGGTAGTACATGTAGGAGAGTTGACTCTTTGGCCGACTTTCATGTACTAGACATGAATAAGGACCCGACATGCCCATTACTAGTTGGAAGAGGATTTTAGCTACCGCTAGTGCCATCATCGATTGTAAGATGTCCAAAATAGTGGTAGGAGAGGGAGTGCTAGATCCGCTTACGATGTTAAAAGCATACATACTATAAGGATGAGGAAATCCCACAAGAGATAGGGTTGGATAGAGAGCCTTCTCGATATGGACCTTGGATTGATAAGAACATCATAGGCCCCAAAGACCTTTTTACCTAGATAAGGCCTTTGCTAGTGCAAAGAACTTTCCAAGAACAAGAAATGGCTGGGGACATAGAAGTGAACCCGCTCGAGGACGCCTTAGTATTTAGGAAGATGACCGAGTTCCTAGGAAGCTTGCCCGTTAACCTTGTCATGAATAAGTGGATAGTTGAGAAATCCGAACACATGTGGAATTGGAATAGACCGCCTAGTGATGGTAATGGAAGGTGGCACATTAGGATACAAATCTATGATCCCGATGGCGAGATGTTTGAAAAGGCATATTTAACCGAACGTACTACTAGGAACTTGAATGATAAGTTTGATCCTTACGACATTGTTGAGGATAGACTTACGATATCGGCACGTAGGAGCACGACTACGAGTCTAGCTACAAGACTCTTAAATAAAGAAAAGCGCTTCGGGAGGCAACCCATGCTTAATTGTTTGCTTGTTAGTGTCATATATCTTTATTAATTATTTATCCTCATGTTTAAATTTGTGAAAATGCTTTATTTTGTTTTTAACCTCGCCTTAATTGCATATAAATGTATTTTACATAAGGGATAAGTGTAGGAGGATTACACACGTTTTCAAAAAGAAACGTAAACATGAGAATAACAATTAATTAAAAGATATTTATGTTTGTTTGTTCGAGTCAAATGCTTGTATCGAGTCATAATGGATGTTTTGCATAAATTTTTCCGATTCTAAAGATGTAAATTTTCCGTAATTTTTCCGAAAATCGCACCGCTTTTTGTTAGGATAACTGACGGCGTCAGATTGCAACCGACGTCGTGAAGGAGTAAAACATCGATTACTTTTTCTCGCTTTCGAGCTACTTATAATATTTTGGAATTTTCCGGTCTTAATTTTCTTAGAAATTCGTAAACATCCATTCCACAAGCATTATATCCTAGTTTAAATCGAGTCTTATATATATTATTACCACCGATTTTACGCGAAGGTTTCGCTTTGTTTTCTTCAAGTGTGCAGTTTAGTTTGTCAAGAAGAAGTTACATAAGATTGGAAGGAGCTTTTCACGCAATAATTCTTCTTGGAAAGAGTCTAACCACCACTTTACACGGATCCTACCGAGCTAATCGGGGAGTATTAGTTTCTTCGCTTTTAATTACCTTCTTTTATCATAACTTTGATATTTTCGGGGAACATTGGGGACAATGTTCGGTTTAAGTGTAGGGAGGAAAATAAACGGAACTTTGAAACTATGCTTATCCTTGATTATTTGCTTCATCAATTGTATTTGTGTAATAAACCATGAGAAAATGTCGGTTAGGTAATTTTGGCACCAAATTTAAAATTTTTATGACATATAAGAGTGGGCCATTAGTCTTAACAAAAGCGCCTCACGGATAGGAAGTTATATGACTAGCACAAAACCCTTTACCACCCAAATTCCACCAAAATGCGAGGATCGCCTTAGATTAGTAGGAATTAAAGCATTCATCTTTAATGCTTAGAGTGTGAACCGGTAGTATATTAGATTCTAGAACTTGTTTTGTGATGCATTCCGAGATCGCAAGTGAGGCTACACTTGTGTAGTTAGGAATAACTAAATGATAAGAGGCATTAGGATAACCCTTGTTTGACACTGTAATATAATTACTTCTTCCACTTCGGTTGAGTAATTCCCCACACCCTTTGCGTTGTACTCATTTTTAGTACACGATACCCCTAGTTAACCCCTCGAGCCTATCCTTTTCGCGGTTCTCGTGATATTTCGGTTTTCCGAATATCAATGAAGAGCATTGTTTACACCCCACCCCAAATATACACCCAAATCGCCTTAGCCTACCCCTTATGCACTCACTTTTAGTGCAAATGTTTGTTATCACCCTAAACCCTTAGTTCAATTATCTAGTTGCTTGCATAAGTTGCTAAGTCGAGTCATATACTTTGTATACGCTTTGGGATGATTGGGATTCATGGGAAAAGTTAAAGTTTATGAAATGACGGGAAGGGAACGTTAAATTCAAATTCCTTTGTTTGCGTAATAATGTACCCCAAGTGTTTTGATCTTTTCAATTCGGGTCAAATTAGTGTTAGAGTAATAAAACTCAAGTGTAGGGATATGCCTGTAAATCCCTAGTATTTTGATGTTATCATAGAGGATGGTAGAGTAAAAGTGTATGAAAAAAAAAAAAAAAAAAAAAAAAAAAATAGAAAAGAGAAAAGAGAAAAAAATAGAGTGATAAAAAAAAAAAAAAAAAAAATACATACGGCTACCATCCTACATCTATCTTTTAAATTTATGTTTGATTATTTCCATTGCCTAGAGTTTTAGAGTGTCGAGTCTTTGCTTAGCAACGCCATTCTTCATATGCATTTAACATAGAGATTTTTGACTTACCACCACTAAATAGCCTATCCCACCAAACCCTTATTTCCTACCGTAAGCCTAACGTTACAACCCTTTAAAGACCTTTTGATAGTCTTTCCTAGGTGCTTACGCCAAAGCGATGGAGGTTTGATCTATTCTCAAGCCTATGGTAATCTATGTACTAGGACCGTTAATGAGTGTTTATCTTCCATTTCCTATATTGTTATATTTCATATATACACCGAGAGATGTGAGTATCCAAACACCCCATGTGAGGTGCTAGTATGTACTTCCGTGCTTGTTATGACTTTTATGGGCTTATATGTGTTGTGGACCGCTTTGAATTAATTCTTCATGACCCCTAACTTATAAATTAATTGGCTAAAAGCACATTTGCTTGAGGACAAGCAAATAACAAGTGTAGGGATATTTGATAAGGTTTTAAAAGGTACCATTTTGAGGGGTCGTTTAAGTCCTTATTTGATCACGCCTTTTGTATCCGTTATTGCTTAGTATCGTTCCTTTTCACTTTTTAGGTCTCGTGAAGGCAAAATGCTGGAATGGCACTTATTTGGACGAAAAGGCGCGAATATATGAAGAAAATGGCCAAAGTCAAAATCGAGACACTCACGCTGTTGAAAGTATAAGGTGACGGCGTCGATGTTATTACGACGCCGTCCCAAAATTATTGAGACGATCCGAACCCAAAACTCAGATTTTCAAGTGACGACGCCCGCTTATGGAAGAGTAGGCCGTCGCTACTCGACGGCCTAGATGCAATCCGCACGACGCCGAAGTCAAGAGGACGGCGTCACGGACATAAGGTGACGCCGTCGCAAGGTTAACGTGGCCAAGACGAAACCCTAATGGCGGCGACACGACGGCGTCACTAAACATAAGGTGACGCCGCCGCAATTGTAATCTTATATATAGAATCCGAATTTTTCGGTCTTTGTGTGGAGAGTCTTTGGAGTAAAACCTAAAACCGAACCTAAGGTGTCTTGTACAAGATTTTAGGGTTTTAAACCCTATCTTACATCAAGATAAGTCTTTACTTCATTAATTCAATTATGTCTTTGATCATTTGTGTGTATGCTTGCATGTTCTCCATGTCCGCTAATTTATTTGTGTGTTTGCTTAGGAAGTATGAAACTTAATTATTGAATATTGATTGGTTGTTTCTTATCTTAGTTTATTAATGATCTAGTAATGCGATAGGTCATTCGTTGTGTACTTAATGCTTGATTCATCTTTGTGAACCTTAGAGTATAATTACCGAGTAATTGTAGGCTAAACCATCCAAAGAGCGCCTTTAGAGTAGGAGTTTATAATCTCTAGTGGGTTTGTAGACAAGACCCTTTGGTAAGTTCAAGAGTTAGGAGAAACGATACCCTACAACTTTAGACACACAACGCAACTAGAATAAGACGTGACACTCAACCATCATATAGAGATAATTAAGGAGTAATACAAACTAAGTAAACACATCTTTAAACTATCATACGAGCACACATTAATTAGACATAGACTCCCACAACCCTAGTTTAGATAATTAGATAATAGTAGAGTAATCGGTAGAAATACCAACCCCCAAATCCAATACCCGAGATTCGTACCTTTCCATTTTCATAAAATATAAAAAGATAAAAAATAATCTTCCTCAACCTTAACCTTAGCGTAGTAACTCCCTACTAGCATTCCTATTCCCCTAGAGAACGATATCAATACCCGTGGCTTACCCTAATTACTACACTACAACGATTAGGTTAACTGCCTAGGGTGTTATAAAACTTGCTCGAAGAAAAGGAAGTTCCTTTGACCCCGAACGACGCGTGTAGCGTTATCATTACATAATATGGAAATGTACATATATACTTGGTATATATTGTAATAGATAATGTAATGGGTAAAAATCTAAGTCCATGACCCATTGACTAGGTACAATGAATGTTGATTGGGTAAAACCCAAAGTCCATGACCCATACCCATGGAGCCTGATCCATAAACCATGACCCATTGTATGACATCATGCATGAAGTCATGTTGGGTATTATCCATGATCCATGACCCAAGACCCATGGCCCAATGTCTAATTACATTGCATCTTGTTGGGTATCCATAAAACATTACCCATAACTCATGGTTCATAACCCATAACCCATAACTCATAACCCAGTTTGCAAACCAAAATCCGGACTTAAGTCGACCTGAAGAAATGGATCCTCTACGGGAGGATCCGTGGGAACCGTGGAACAGTAGACAATTTTGTCTATAAATAGTGAGCCATTTCTCTCTTGCTATACATACTCTCTCTTAGTATTGTAACATCTCTAACCTCAGATCCAAAGAATCTTTCTATGTAGTTTTGTGTTTGTGTGATTCTTTAGGTTCCTCTTAAAGGCGAGATCACCAGCTCTTGAAGACGTGCAAGCTCAAGGTCATGAGTTGCTAAGCTTCGTCATCATCAAGACCACTGAAATGTCTCTTGTTGATAGTTCTTTTCTCCCTCCATAGAAGTGTAGTGTTGAAGGCATTAGTGAAAGGTGCCGAAGGGTCGTGTCGAAGGCATTAGTGAAAGGCTCCGAAGGGTCGTGTCAAAGGCATTAGTGAAAGGTGTCAATGGTGTACATTCGATATGGTGCATCGATGTACAAGATATATAGTTTTGGTTAAAGGATATTGATATCCTTATGATGTTGTAATAAGGAGTGTGTCTCCTTTGGAGTAGTCGTATAGTGGTGTAGTGTTGGGTAGTAGTTCCTCCTTTGTAATGGAACTCGGTAGCTAGCCTTGTACCAGATAAAGTGTAGGCGACGTTGTAATAGGTTTGGTTCTACCTCGTGGAAGAACTCGGTGTCTAGCCTTATACCAGATAAAGAGTAGGTGACGTTGTGAAGGCTTCTCCGCCACATTAAGGAGCTTGTGTTGTGTAGTGCTTACGAACTCTCGAGTGGGGTACTCGAGGAGTGGAGTAGGGCAAGGAAGGTGTCCTTGTAGCCGAACCACTATAAATACTCGTTTCATGGTTTTGTGTTCCTTCACTCTTTATCTTTGCATTATTTACTTATATGCTTATCTATCAATATCCAACACACATATCAAATAGATTGACATAAGTCGATCTAAATAGTTTAAAACGAAGTTTTAATCGGTAAAACTATTCAACCCCCTTCTAGTTTTCCACAATTGGTACCAGAGCTTTGTTACCAAGTTTCTTAGAGTATATTGTACTTTAAAAACTTGATACGATCCGTGTATGTTTGAAAACTACAAAGAAAGAAATTTTTTAAAACAAAAAGTCATGTTTTACAAATTCTTATACTTTAAATGTTGGATAGTGATAGATCATTCTAACATTTTCTTTTGAGAATTCTTCATGCTAGGATTCGTTCAATGACTTCGCTCCATCTAAAGAAAAATGAAGTCAACACCCAATGAAGAATCCAAAATAGTTACTATTTGCTTTTACAAAATACGATTAGGTATTTTAAAAACTCATGAAGTATTTCACGTCTATGATTTTCAAAAATCCTAAAAATGGAATATAGCAAAGGTATGTTCTATTAGTTACAAATTAGTTGGTAAAAAATGTGTTAATTGCTTGTGGATAAAATGGTGATATGTATTTCTCTCTTATAATAAGTAAAAGTGTTTTGTTGATTTTTTTTCTTTGAAGTTTTTTTGTTAGATATCTTATTACTCAAGCTTGAACAATGATTAGAATGGGTAATATAACCTCACTAAAAAGTCTACAAAGGTTAAACCTTTTCGTCGGGTCAAAATATGTATTTTTGTAAATCCCTGTCAGATCCACGGATCCCTTTGCTATCAAAGGCCGGATCCCTTTTGGAAAGGATCCGGCGGATTCGTCTGTGCAGAGGACAGATTTGGTTAAATTTCAGAAATTCATAACTAATTCACCGTAAGTCCATAGAAGTCGTGTCACCTATCGTTTGAAAGGTATTTGAGTCTACTTTCATATAAAAACGATTTCATAAACTGATTCAAAACAAAAATGTACAGAATCATTGATTTATAATAGAAAGTCATTTTCGGTCATAACTTTTGCAAAACTTTTGGTCTAATTGGAGAGGGATGTTTTCGTTTTTGAATGATACTGTGTCTTTTTTTGAAACTAAGGTTTTGGTCATAAATATAAAGGAAACTAATAAAGATTGGTATACATGTTTATATTTAACACAAAGAGATGAAAAGAACTTTCGTATGCTATGCTAAATGATCAATCTTTTTACCTTGTATTACTTGATTATGTGCTTATCTCAAATAGTTCTTATGCTTGTTTGTTTGAATAACACATGTGGTTTCCTCACCTTGCTATTCATTCTCTTGGTTGTCGATTTACTAATATTTTACTAATCAATATGCTATTTGAAGGAGTGTTTGGGATAATATATAGTTGTGTCAAAAATGTTAGTTTAAATGCTTAGATAAGTTATATAAATTGAATAATGTTTAAAACATGTAATATACTAAAAGACTTCTTGTTGAGTTTGTCATGTGTGCAATATAAGTGTATTATGTGCTTATATGATTTCTTGATTTCATCTTTTCTTGTGTCATTTTCTGAAACAACAAGAATGTAAATCGGATCATAACCAACACTTGTGTTGATGATGTACTTTATAGTTTTCTTTTCCATGATCGCTTTCCAAGCTTTATAGTTGGATTTACAACTTGATTATTTTATCCAAGATACTCAAGTAAATTATTTTGCAACGCAAATATAATTGATCATATTCGAAAATCCAAACTCGAACATTCCAACAACATATGTTGAATTTGTTCTCCATACTTGTTCTCCATTTTTGTTCTCCATACTTGTTCTCATTTTTTTCTCCATATTGTTCTTTTCTCCATATTGTTCTCCATACTTGTTCCCCATACTTGTCCTCCATACTTGTTCTCCATACTTATTCTCCATATTTGTTCTACATATTTGTTCTCCATACTTGTTCTCCATACTTGTTCCCTATACTTGTTCTCCACATTTGTTCTCCAAATTGTTCTCCATATGGACTTATTTAAACTTTTGTGGTTAACATAGAATCTTCGTCACCTTAGGATAACTAATCAAATAAGTTGTAAAATTAAATTTTCTTTTGTTAGTCAATCACAACCACTTGCCTCATCAAGTGATTTTCTTGCTTTGATCGAGAAGAGCTACATGACTTCAAGATGAAGTTCATTATATGCTAATCAACATCCATAATGACTATACTTAGTTCATTACCTTCACTAAACCAAAAAAACCCTCTAAATAGTTCACTTTCTTAAGGACGCATATACATGTGTTTCTTACTCTTTAAATACCAACACATAGGTAAACATCTCTTAGCTAAAACCATCTGATAAGGTTTTAAAATGTACCTTTTTGAGAGGTCGTTTAAGCCCTTATTTGATCACATTTGTATCCGTTATTACTTAATATCGTTCATTTTCACTTTTTAGATATCTTGAAGGCAAATTGCTGGAATGACACTTATTCGGACGAAAAGGAATGAATATACGAAGAAAATGGCCAAAGTCAAGAATCGAGACACTCAAGTCACCGAAATCAAGGGGACGACGTCGTTATACCGTGATGCCGTCGGAAGATGTTTTGTGACGATACAAGAGCTAAATTGCTTATTTTCAAGTGACGGCATCATGTTTTAAAGAGTAGGGCGTCGCACTCGGCATTTACCTAGATTTGATCTAGACGGCGCCGAGACTCAAGCGCGACGCGTCACGGACATAAGGTGACGCCGTCCACAATGATACCGTGGCCAAGACGAAACCCTAATAACGGCGACCGACGGCGTCACAAATCAAAGGTGACGCCGTCGCATTTGTAATCTTATATATAGAATCAATTTTTCGCCAGAGTGTAGTCTTTTGGAGTAAAACCTAAACCGAACCAAGGCGTGTCTTGTACAAGATTTTAGGTTCCATACCCTATCTTACATCAAGATAAGTGTTTTACTTCATTAATTTAATTATGTCTTCCTTTGATTGTGTGTATGTTTGCATGTTCCCCATGCCCGACTAATTTACTTGTGTGTTTGCTTAGGTAATATGAAACTTGGTTATTAAATATTGACTGGTTGTCTCTTATCTTAATTGTGATTGACCTAGTATTGCGATAGGTCATTCGTTGTGTTTTTAATGCTTGATTAATCTTTGATGAACCTTAGTTTATAATCGCCTAGAGTAATTGTAGGCTAGTCATCCAAAGAATACCTTAGAGTTAAAGTTTATAAATCCTAGAGATTTTGTAGTCATTAACCTTTGGTAGCTTCAAAGAGTTAGGGATAAACGCATACCCTACGACCTTAGAGACACAACGCAATTAAGAATAAGGACGTGACAATTCAACCACCAATAGGAGATAACTAGGGAGTAATAAAGCCTAAGCAAATACATTTTTACTATCATACGAGCACACAACAATAGACATAGACTACCCTCACCTTAGTTTAGATAATTAGATAAGTAGAAGAAATCGGTAGAAATACCAACCCCCAAATCCAAACCCCGAGATTCGTACCTTTCCATTTCCTAAAAAACATAAAAAGAAAAAAAAATAATATTCCTCAACCTCAACCTTAGCGTAGTAACTTCTCACTAGTATTCCTATTCCCCTAGAGAACGATATCAATTCCCGTGGCTTACCCTAATCCTACACTACAACGATTAGGTTCACTGCATAGGGTGTTGAAAAACTTGCTCGACGAAAAGGAAGTTCCTTTGACCCCGAACGACGCGTGTAGCGTTATCAAGTTTTTGGCGCCACTGCCGGGGAATAGAATAGCTAGTTAGGAGTCCACCTCGTTTAGGTTTCCTTGCTTGATTCCTATCAAGTAAGCTTATTTTTCCCATTTTTAGCTTTCTCATAGCCTATCCCCCTTCTTCGTGACCTTTGTTAGTAATCCCATCACTTTTCATCATGGAAGGTGATAATCCGGCAAACAACACTTTACCACCAAACAAGTACCCACCACTTGATCCAGCCTTTGCCAACCAACTTCGAGCTCGTATTGTTAGTGAAATTGGAGAGCTTAGAAAACTAAATAGAATAATTCAAAATACGCTTGAGGAAGCCCTTAAGGAATCTACTAACACTTTAGATAGTGATTCGACCTCAAGTGATTCAGATGATGACCTAGAAGATGGAGATTATAAGGTGTTAGAAATTATGGATGATAGTAAGGAGGAGGAAGAACTTAGAGAGTATTTTGACTCATACCCTAAAGGGAAGAAAACCGCCTATCACTATAACATAGTTAACTTCCCGAGACCACCTTTCGAGCCTCGCATAAGAAGGGGTAACCCTAAAAACATCAAGATACCGTGTATGATTGGATACTTATATAGGGATCACACCTACATTGACTATAAGGCACCCATGAATATAATGTCTAGGCTCTATTACAATTGGATCATGAACAAAAATCTAGAACCTATGAGGGACCCCTTTCGCCCTAGGAAAGCAAGTAACTATGTTGGGAGGGTTAAAGGATTGCATGTCTTCGTAGGTAACTTCACATATAGGTGTGATTTCATGATCTTGGAAAATATTAAGGGCATCATTGATGGGGTTTTAGGGGATGTAACACTTGGGAGACCATTTATAGAGGAGTCTAAGATGGTTTATGATCGAGAGGAAGGAATAGTCGAGTTCTCAAATGGAGCCGAGAGTGTTAAATATATAATGCCCCACAAAAATAAGAAGTTTGAGGGTAATGATAATTTAGATGTGGACAACATTCCGGCATTTGAAGTAGACTGGAAGAACAAGGTTTACTACACTGCTTGTCTTGAGTTAGGCCCTGAATATATTCGTGATGAGAAAAGGGTTAAGGAGATCGAATGGGCCTCTAAGATTAGGACAACGTAGGGGCACGACTTCGAGTCTAGCTACAAGACTCATAAATAAAGAAAAGCACTTCGTGGGAGAAAACCCATGCTTAATTGTTTGCTTGTTTGTGTCATATATCTTTTATTGATTGTTTATTCTCATGTTTAAATTTGTAAAAATGCTTTATTGTGTCTTTAACCTCGTCTTAATTACATATAAATGTATTTTACATAAGGGATAAGTGTAGGGAGGATTACACACGTTTTCAAAAGAAACGTAAATATGGGAATTACAACTAATTAAAAGATATACATGTGTGTTTGTTCGAGTCAAATGCTTGTATCGAGTTATAATGGATGTTTTGCGTGAAATTTTCCGATTCTAAAGATGTAAATTTTTCGAGTTTTTCCGAAAACCGCACCGGTTCGTCGGGATAAACTAACGGCGTCAGATCGCAACCGACGGCGCCGTCGAGGAGCGTAAACAATCGATTACTTTTTCTCGTTTTCTGAGCTACTTGTAAATTTTGGAATTTTCCAGAAAATCTGTAAACATCCATTCCACAAGCATTATATCCTAGTTTAGTAGAGTCCTATATATATTGTTACCGCCGATTTTACGCGAAGGTTTCGCTTGTTTTCTTCAAGTGTGCAGGTTTAATTTACCAAGAAAAAGATACATAAGATTGGAATGAGCTTTTCACGCAAACATTCTTCTTGAAGAAAGATGTAACCACCACTTTACACGGATCCTACCGAGTTAATAAGGGGAGTATTAGTTTCTTTCGTCTTTTATTACCTTCCGTTATCATAACTTTGATACTTTCGAGGAACATTGGGGACAATGTTCGGTTTAAGTGTAGGAGGAAAATAAACGGAACTTTGAAACTATGCTTATCCTTGATTATTTGCTTTGTCCAATTGCATTTATGTAATAAACCATGAGAAATATCGGTTAGGGTAATTTTGGCACCAAATTTAAAATTTTTCATGACATATAGGAGTGGGTCATTAGTCTTAATAAAGCATCTCATGGATAGGAAGTTACATGACTAGCACAAAACTTAAATTCCACCCAAAATGTGAGGATCGCCCTTAGATTTGTAGGAATTAAAGCATTCATCTTTAATGCTTAGAGTGTGAACCGGTAGTATAATAGATTCTAGAACTTGTTTTGTGGTGCATCCTGAGATCGCTAGTAAGACTACACTTGTGTAGTTAGGAATAACTAAATGATAAGAGGCATTAGGATAACCCTTGTTTGATACCCGTAATATAATTACTTCTTCCACATCGGTTGAGTAATTCCCTCACACCTTTGCGTTGTACTCATCTTTAGTACATGATACCCCTAGTTAACCCCTCAGAGACTATCCTTTTCGCGGTTCTCATGATGTTTCGGTTTTCCGGAATATCAATGAAGAGCATTGTTTACAATCCACCCCCAAATGTACACCCAAATCGCCTTAGCCTACCTTGTATGCACTCACTTTTAGTGCATTATTGTTATCACACTTAACCCTTAGTTTCAATTATCTTGTTGCTTGCATAAGTTGCTAAGTCGAGTCATATCCTTTGTACACAGTTTTGGGACGATTGGGACTGATGGGAAAAGTTAAATTTTATGAGATGACGGGAAGGGAACGTTAAAGTCAAATTCCCTTTATTTGCATAATAATGTACTCCGAGTGTTTTGATCTTTTCAATTCGGGTCAAATTAGTGTTAGAGTAATAAAAACTCAAGTGTAGGGATGTCCCTATAAATCCCTATCATTTTGATGTTATCGTAGAGGATGGTAGAGTAAAAGTGTATGAGAAAGAAAATATAGAAAAATGAGAAAAAGAAAAAAAAATAAAGTGTGAAAAAAAAACTTACGGGCTACCATCCTACATCTATCTTTAATTTATGTTTGTTTGCTTCCGTTATCTAGAGTCTAGAGTGTCGAGTCTTGGCTTAGCAACGTCATTCTTCGCATGCTTGTAACATAAAGATTTTTGACTTGCCACCACTAAATAGCCTATCCCACCAAACCCTTTGTTTCCCTACCGTAAGCCTAAAATTACAACTCTTTAAAAGACCTCTTGGATAGTCTTTCCTAGGTGCTTATGCCAAAGCGATGGAGGTTTGATCTAGTCTCAAGCCTATGGAAATCTATGTACTAGGACCGGTTAATGAGTGTTTATCTTCCATTTCCATTTTGTCATATTTCATATACACCCGAGAGATGTGAGTATCCAAACACCCCATGTGAGGTGCTAGTATGTAATTTCTGTGCTTGTTATGACTTTTGCGGGGATTATATGTGTTGTGAATCGTTCTAAACTAATGCTTCATGACCTCTAACTTATAAATTGATTGGCTAAAAGTACATTTGCTTGAGGACAAACAAATACCAAGTGTAGGGATATTTGATAAGGTTTTAAAATGTACCTTTTTGAGGGGTCGTTTAAGCCCTTATTTGATCACTTTTGTATCCGTTATTACTTAATATCGCTCCTTTTCACTTTTAGGTATCTTGAAGGCAAATTGTGGAATTACACTTATTCGGACGAAAAGGCATGAATATACGAAGAAAATGGCCAAAGTCAAGAATCGAGACACTCAAGTCATTGGAATCGAAGGGACGGCGTCGGGTTATACTGTGACGCCGTCGGAAGATGTTTTGTGACGATACAAGAGCTAAATTGCTTATTTTTAAGTGACGGCATCGGTTTTAAAATAGTAGGGCGTCGCAGCTCAAACGCCCTAGATTTGATCCAGACAGCGTCAGAGACTCAAGGAGACGGCGTCACAGACATAAGGTGACGCCGTCACAATGATAACGTGGCCAAGACGAAACCCTAATAACGGCGACCCGGCGGCGTCACAAATTAAAGGGTGACGCCGTCGCATTTGTAATCTTATATATAGAATCCGAATTTTTCAGTTTTCAGAGTGTAGTCTTTTGGAGTAAAAACCTAAATCGAACCTAGGCTGTCTTGTACAGTATTTTAGGGTTCCATACCCTATCTTACATCAAGATAAGTGTTTTACTTCATTAGTTTAATTATGTCTTCCGTTGATTGTGTGTATGCTTGCATGTTCCCCATGTCCGACTAATTTACTTGTGTGTTTGCTTAGGTAATATGAAACTTGGTCATTAAATATTGATTGGTTGTCTCTTATCTTAATTGTGATTGACCTAGTATTGCGATAGGTCATTCGTTGTGTTTGTAATGCTTGG
This sequence comes from Chrysanthemum lavandulifolium, assembly GCA_022545495.1. Taxonomy (NCBI): domain Eukaryota; kingdom Viridiplantae; phylum Streptophyta; class Magnoliopsida; order Asterales; family Asteraceae; genus Chrysanthemum; species Chrysanthemum lavandulifolium. The sequence continues at coordinate 41,235,102 of CM040243.1, forward strand.
TTAATCTTTGATGAAGCTTAGTTTATAATCGCCTAGAGTAATTGTAGGCTAGTCATCCAAATAATACCTTAGAGTTAAAGTTTATAAATCCTAGATATTTTGTAGTCAGTAACCTTTGGTAGCTTCAAAGAGTTAGGGATAAACGCATACCCTACGACCTTAGAGACACAACGCAATTAAGAATAAGGACGTGACAATTCAACCACCAATAGGAGATAACTAGGGAGTAATAAAGCCTAAGCAAATACATTTTTTACTATCATACGAGCACACAACAATAGACATAGACTAACCTCACCTTAGTTTAGATAATTAGATAAGTAGAAGAAATCGATAGAAATACCAACCCCCAAATCCAAACCCCGAGATTCGTACCTTTCCATTTCCTAAAAAACATAAAAAGATAAAAAAAATAATCTTCCTCAACGCCAACCTTAGCGTAGTAACTTCTCACCAGCATTCCTATTCCCCTAGAGAACGATATCAATTCCCGTGGCTTACCCTAATACTACACTACAACGATTAGGTACACTGCCTAGGGTGTTAAAAACTTGCTCGAAGAAAAGGTAGTTCCTTTGACCCCGAACGACGCGTGTAGGGGTTATCACCATCTCACAAAACCGTACTTGCTTCAAGCCTTTCTATATCCAACACTTACTCTTCTAAACACAACTCCTTCATCTCCACAAACAACAACTCCACCTTCCTGATGAAGTCTAGGATTGTCTTGAACACTATCATGTACTCTTTTCTTTCTTGACACATACCTTGCACGCCATTGTTAATACAAACAATTTAATAATCTAGATCGTAAATATGTTTTGAGCTTCTTGAATAGTGCTTGTTAAGTTTGATAAACCTCTGTGCTATTTGTGAGCTCGATCTCATATGATTGCTTATGTGCTATTCTTACATACTCTCATTTCTACGCTAGACTTATATACATATATGCTTGTTGTAGAGATCATTGGTTTCAAAATTCGATACGTGAAATAAAATCTTGTAACCATTCTGTTAAGGAATCTGTCTCAGACGCCGGATCCCTTGGCTATAACTAGCCGAATCTATCAAATGAAGGATCTGTGAGATCAGAGTGGACAGAAGTGCAATTTTAGCATCCTTGCATCAATCCAACTTTCCAGACCTCATTAAACTAGTTAAACATGATACATTAGGATCACTTAAGTCCCCCTTAGGCTCAGTGATCCCACATTCACTCATGGATGACTTAAGATCACATCCAAGGTATTTTTGATTTATCATTACTTCAAAACTCACCATCCTTCCGCTCCAATGTTCACACATTTTTTATCTCATCTTAAAACACTTACTTTGATATTTCTCTCAATTTTACTAAATTGATTTTAGTCATCTTGATCTTAAGATGTTCTAAAAACTAGTTTTTCATTTTATATAATTTTTAAGGAATTTTCTAAATTTTCCTTAGATAATCATCTGATCTCTAGGATCATTTGACTCCCCTTGACACCCTCAAAATTCTTAGCGTCATCCTTGATCACCCATTGGTGTTCATAAGAACCTCCATTTCTTTCCATAAAGGACATCATTAGCTACCCTCACTCATTACACTTGATCATTTAAGTCTCATATCATTTAAGACACCTGAGGAGACTGAAACACTCAAGATATGTAGGTACTAGACCTTACTAAAACCTCATCTTTCTTTTCCTTGGCTCCTGAGAGCCGGATCCCTAGGTTTAGCCTAGACGGATCTCTCATGTTAGGGATCCCTTGGAACCGGCTGCACAGACTAAGCCAATCCTACTTAAAACAATCATTTTAAACCCTCTTTATTAATTTGAACACTCCACATTATCTTAATTGACTTCCTAGATCAGTGCAACTCGGTAGTTAACTCTTATGCATGCAAATCATTGCAATTTGAAGGACTTTGGTGGCTTAAGCTTTAATTCACTTACCAAATCTTTCTCTTTATAAAACTCTTTGTTAGAACTTCCTAATCACCATTCCCACACTCATTCTCAGTAGCTAAAACTCTCTTTTCACACCTTCCCTTTCTACCATTTCACCATGAGGAAAGCCCCTAGTGTTAACTCATCTACTAAAGAACCTCCCAAGAAACTTGCTCGGGTTGTTCACAAAATCTCTTCAACCAAATCATCACCCGTTAAAGCCTCAAACACTAGAACTCCCGCACAACCAACTCTACCAATCAAACCAACTCCCAAAAAGATTGTTCCCACAAGACAACCCTTGCCAAACACTACTATACCTCCTAAACCAAACACCCCTACTTCCACTAAACCATCACCTATAGTACCTAGAGCTATCTCTTTCACTAATCCACTCTCATCCCCACACCTTTACAACTTAGAGGACTTGCCACCTAGGCCATCTCATCCACCACCATTGCCAACATTTTCCTCAATTGAGAAAATGGTGCCACAATAACCTCCTCACCAAAACTTTGGTGTTGAAACAACACTAGCACCCGTATCTTTTTCTCCATCACCCTCAAATGGTCCATTTTGGATTATAAGGAATCATCAACATAAACAACCCAAGCACATGGAAGTAGACACTTCTCTACCACCACCGTCAACACATATTCCACCACATACATCCTTTGTTGAACCACCTCCAACCTCATCTAATGTGCCTCCACAAATTCCTCAATCTTTTGTGGAATATCCACCTTCCTCATCAAATCTTCCACCTCAAACCACTCCATTCCTACCACCACCATTCCCTAGCCATGGCAATGATTGCTTTCATTGTCAACATGTCGAAGGACTAGTCCATGAAGTACGTGACAAATTACGTTTCATGTTCTATCATCTTCTTGAGCGTTTTGATGACGTCAACAAATCTACTCGTCCTTAGAACTTAGGAATACAAGCACAAAGGTGCTCTCCTCTAGTCTTAGGCACAACTTAGAATTATTACTATATGCTTATGTTATTCTCTTAATTTTAGAGATATGTATATCATTTCTCGTATATTATTGAATGAAATTGCATGTTGTATGTTATATTGTTATGAGAATATGCTTAGTGCTATAATACATAACTCTTTTTGATGTTAACATCACTTTTTACATCTACATTGCTGTTAAAAAAATGCAGGTACACGGTTCCCTCAATTTTGCCTAGACGGATCCCTCATAGGAAGGATCCGTAGGATCCGTGCAACAGAAACATTATTTATCACTAATATGAATCTCATTTGCAGAAAATTATCCACCATATACTTGTTTTCTAACACTTGTTCTCTATTTTTCATATTATTACTTTTCACACATTTTTCTCAAAACAATGTGTTAGTTTTTTTTCGACCCTCTTTTTGTTTCGACAAAAAATGGGAGAAGAGAGTAAAAACTCCAATTCAAACTTTTACAAATTTTAGTTTTTCCTTAAAAATCTTATGTTTTGTCATCAACAAAAAAAGAGATATTGTTAATACAAATAAGTCAGGAAAACGTTTATTTATATTTTACTGTCTTCTAGTGTTTTGTCGATAACAAACGTAAAATCATTTTAATGAAACAAATAAAATATGTAAATGGTTTGAGCCAATAGTTTACAAATACACTTACATTTTCATATAAAATACTAAACAAATATTATTGTTTACATCTTATAGAAATGCATATGTATAACAACTAGTGTTTACATAATATGGAAATGTATATATATACTTGGTATATATTGTAATAGGTAATGTAATGGGTAAGAATCTAAGTCCATGACCCATTGACTAGGTACAATCAATGTTGATTGGGTAAAACACAAAGTCCATGACCCATACCCGTGGAGCTTGATCCATAACCCATGACCCATTGCATGACATCATGCATGAAGTCATGTTGGGTATTATCCATGATCCATGACCCAAGACCCATGAGCTAATGTTTAGATACATTGCATCTTGTTGTGTATCCATAAAACATTACCCATAACCCATGGTTCATAACCCATAACCCATAACCCGGTTTGCAACCCAAAATTTGGACTTAAGCTGACCGAGCAGCCGGATCCCTAGGATTGCACTAGCCGGATCCCTCTAGGGAGGGATCCTGGGAATCGTGGAACAGTAGACAATTTTGTCTATAAATAGTGAGCCATTTCTCTCTTGCTACTCACCCCTTTTACACATACTCTCTCTTAGTATTGTAACATCTCTAACCTCATATACAAAGGATCTTTCTATGTAGTTTTGTGTTTGTGTGATTCTCTAGGTTCCTATTAAAGGCGAGATCACAAGCTCTTGAAGACGTGCAAGCTCAAGGTCATGAGTTGCTAAGCTTCGTCATCATCAATACCACTGAAATGTCTCTTGTTGATAGTTCTTTTCTCCCTCCATAGAAGTGTAGTGTTGAAGGCATTAGTGAAAGGTGCCGAAGGGTCGTGTCGAAGGCATTAGTGAAAGGTGTCGGAGGGTCGTGTCGAAGGCATTAGTGAAAGGTGCCAAGGGTGTACATTCGATATGGTACATCGATGTACAAGATAGATAGTTTGGGTTAAAGGATATTGATATACTTATGATGTTGTAATAAGGAGTGTGTCTCTTTTGGGGTAGTCGTGTAGTGGTGTAGTGTTGGGTAGTAGTTCATCCTTTGTAATGCAATTCGGTATCTAGCCTTGTACCGGATAAAGTGTAGGCGATGTTGTGATAGGTTTGGTTCTACCTCGTGAAAGAACTCGGTGTCTAGCCTTGTATCTGATAAAGAGTAGGTGACGTTGTGAAGGCTTCTCCGCCACATTAAGGAGCTTGTGTTGTGTAGTGCTTACGAACTCTCGAGTGGGGTACTCGGGGAATGGAGTAGGTCAAGGAAGGTGTCCTTGTAGCCGAACCACTATAATACTCGTGTCATAGTTTTGTGTTCCTTTACTATTTATCTTTGCATTATTTACTTATATGCTTATCTATCAATATCCAACACACATATCAAATAGATTGACATATGTCGATCTAAATAGTTTAAAACGAAGTTTTAATCGGTAAAACTATTCAACCCCCTTATAGTTTCCCACAAAAGGGTTTTTTTAACTTGTGCCCAAAGTCACATATTAAAGAGGGTTTCGCAGCTTGGGTTATTATTCTTGAGTATTAAGCCCTAAAACCACTTATTGATTATTCAAAAATGATACCCAAGCTGTGAGATCTTTTTTAATATGCGATTCTAGAGCACAAGTTAAAAACAACATACTAGTACAATCATGTTCAATGGCGACACATGCAACTTATTTAAAGAGATAAAAGGGTGGATGATCGACTATCAGGCCCCCCAAATTTACGTGTTCCTATCTATTTTCATTTGCCCAAAAAATATTTATATACATTATCAAAAATCAAGTCTCGTTCGAAAAATCCATAAGGTCTAAAGGGCAAATACCCCCATCAAAAGAAATAGATTTCTCTAAGGGCATATTGTCATAATTTTTTTAGTATTGTTACATTGCAAGTCACAAATCTTCATTGTTAAATTGCAAGACATATGCATTATCTTTGAGAGACTGCTAAGGCTGCCCCAGTAAGAGCAAACGATCGATTGGATCGATCGATATCAACTCGATGATCTCCTTACTGTGGGTAGTGGCTAGTCGATCGCCCTTCAACTTTTACCCAACTTGGTCGTGATGCCGATCGAATAGAAATGTGATTTTGTGTGTGTATTTAATAAATATAAAAGCTATTTTTTGTAGTGTATGTTTTTTGTAGTGTATGTCGTCTTACTGGGGCACCCAATCGCCTGAAGGTCGCTGGAGAGAGAAAGCTGACGTGACAGAGAAAATGAGAAGGATTAACCCTCCTTACTGAGGGCAGCCTACCCATTTCTAAATAGTTGCATGTCACATGCAGTAGTGTTGATTCACTACCAAACTCGCCCAACTAGCCTATTTTGGGATCTTTGATCAGTAGAGTGAGCATTACCTTTTTCTCCGCTTCAAATTACTCTCGTTCTCCTTTCTTTATCGGCGAATAACAAAAAATGATCGAACTTGACACTTTTTATGATTGTGTGTAATTAACTATTTTTTCTTATTGTGTGTCTTGAACTTTCAAAATTCGATTATTGTGTGTATTTTGTGACCATTTTACCCTTAATGTTTTGAAATTTCAAGGGTAAAATGGTCATTTTACATGGCGAATAGTCACAAAATACACATAATGATCGAAATTTGAAAGTTAAGACATACAATAAGAAAAAAAATAATAGCTACACACAATCACATAAAAATGTCAAGTTCACGATTTTTTTTCATTCGCTTTCTTTATCCTCTTTCGGATTTTATTTACGCAGCGTTATCATCAAAATTATCCACATTTAACCTTAATATATCTTAGTTGCTGATATATATAGCTATAATTGCTTACAAAGTTACTTCCGTGAAAAGCAAACAACACTCGAAACAAATATAACTCAGATATTGCTTATTTTTATAAACCCGAAGACTTGCAAACATTACAACGTTTGGTATATATAAAAATGTGGCATCATTATAAAATTTGAAAATGTATAGTAACAAGGTTTTATTGCCTTTGCTTTTTTGGGCCAGAAATAAATCGTATCATGAAGATTTTTTATTTTTTTATTTTTTTTAATAAAAAAAGTGTTAGAGAATAAATTTGTAAAATATAAAGGCAAAAGTTAGAGTATGAAAAGCTAAAACAAAGTTAAAAAGATAAAAGTGAAGTATGAGAAGCTAAGCAGATTTAGCCACCTAACCAATCCAGAAACATCTGCTCGATCGTGTATCACATTGTGTCGAGCAATGAGCAATATATAGTAGAGAAAGCAAAGTAATTTTACTTGAAGAATATAAAAAGTTAAAAACTATTCTTTTTCCAAGCTTGAATAATCTGCTAGACTTTTGTAAAAATTACTTTTACTTTTTTATAAGCAAAACACGTTAGCTGGCATTATGTCGGTATTCAATTCATAACCATGAAGAACACGATTACATCAACAATGCGAAAGATAGACGAATTTCTCTTCATTTATTGTGTATATTGGGCATTTGGGCCAAAATATTTGTGTCACCTAGTATTGAATTTGGGTGTTGATATGCACATTACACTTTTTGATTATTTCATCACTAAATCAAATCAGTGATGCATACAATACAACATCATTATGCATGATTGGTGGTGAACATATCATTTTAAATGGTACGCATATCACCTCCCATTGAATTTAGATTGTATCAAATAATTCATTATAAATTAATCAAATCACATTATACTTTACATAATATCACACCAACGATGTTTTCCTAAGTTTTTCCAAAACCTTAAAAACATACATATCGTATTTATTTTTCATTCCGGCTGCCGTGCCTTTTACCTTCCTTCTTCAATCTCCATAATATTTTCCTAAACCTAATCTTCCTTTCATGTCACGATGGTAAAAATTACATCTCCCCCCGTTATCAATATCTCTTAATAGGACAAGTTGCTAGCTGTACAACCATCCATTAACACACTAATCCCGATAAAGCTTGATGTTACGAAAGCTAACTACTCATGTTGGTGTTTCTTCTTTCAAAAATCAATGTGAAGGCTTGGAGTTTCTAGATCACATCCAACATAAGGAAGCATCTACAAGTGTCGAGGTCATTGCTCCTCCTACTAAGAAATGGATAAATGTAGATTCATTGGTCAAATCTTGTATTTTCTTAACATGCAGTGAGGTTATTGTTGCTAAACTTGTTAAGGCTAATCCTAAAACCACATTAGAAGCTTCGACCTTTCTTGACAACAAACGGACCAAAACCATTTCTCTTCGTGGTGAATTGAGGCTCTTAACCATATGTGGCATGATCGTTGATGCATATTTTCATAAAATCGAATCTATTGCAACACTTCTGGACGATCTAGGTTCAACCATGCACGATGATGACCTAGTTACGTATGCCCTTAACGGCTTGAGCGAACGTTTTGCTCACGTGGCCGTGATTATTGTTCATTGTGACCCGTTCCCTAACCTAGATACGGTTAGGTCAATGGTGACCATCAATGACCTTCGCCTTAAAAACAAAGCTACAACCTCGAATGACTGAACCCACTCCTCGACCCCAACTGTTTTACTTTGCTCGAACGGGTCTTTGTTAATGAACATTTTCATTTGAGATTTTTAAAGTTGAAATGAACATGATACATCACGTTCATTAATCACATAATAGATAAATAGATAAATAGATCATACTTTTAGACCAGGTGTTATGGTCACCAAACCACCACTTCTACATTAGCACCACATCACCAATCAGCCCACCACAAAATTAAACAGGTGTAATGGTCACCACCAAATTTTTTAAACAAATTTAATTAAAAACTAAATTAAACATTCATTCATAATTAATTAAACAATTAGGCTAGTCTTTAGACGTGTGACTGACCATACCACAACCGGTAATTGGGACTGACTAGTTAATTGCTCATGTCTATGGTTAATTAATTTGAGGCGAGTATTTATTATGTAGGTTAGTTATTGGGTGAGCTTGACAAATCAGATAGCCGTTGTTCACTTAGGCTAGTCTTTAGACATGGAACTCACCATACTACAACCTGTAATTAGGAATACTCCACAATCTACACTACATTAGACAAGGACTTGACAATTTGACAACACAATAGAAGATAATTAGGGAGTAATGAGATTATAGGTAAATACGTTTTTTGCTCATATAAGAAGTTCACCACCACTTTGTTTTTCTTGTTATTTATTTATTGCATTTTAGTTTAATTATCCAACTTCTTCCAAATACCCGAGATTTTACATTGCTTTATAATAAAACATAAAAAGACCCAAAATAATCTCCCCTCAACCTTTAGTCTTAAATCGACTTACACTTCGAACATACTTCAATATTCCCCTAAATAACGATCAATCCCCTGAGTCTTGCCTATACTACACCACAATGGTTAAGTATTCTGCCTAAAAAGAGTATAAAACTTAATGTATTTACATTTAATCCGCATCGATTATATCTGCTCCTCTTTCATTTCACACAAAAAGCAGCCTCGGGCTCTTTTGTTTCTCTCCTATGTCTTCATAAGCACATTCAATCACATATCGATACAAAAAATCTTTTTATCTCTAGCAACAAACACAAATCAATAAAACCAAACACACGAGATACACGAGACACAAAACTCAAGAAATCCACAAACAAAAATGTTGTTGTTTCTTCTTGTTTTCTCAAACCTACGAAACACAAACACAAATTTTCTTGTCTTTGTTCCGTTATATTTTGGCTTTCACTTTCGAACACAGCAAATGTATATCCGGTTTTGACTTTCAAATTATTATTATCATTATTATTTTTATTATTATTACTATTATTATTCAACATCAATTTATTAAAAACTAATAGGATTTACAAAAAGTTAGTGGAAAGCCGAAATATTAACTGGGCTCCCACTCCTCTAGCTATAGTAAAGTTAATCATATTATTATTATTATTATTATTATTATTATTATTATTATTATTATTATTATTATTATTATTATTATTATTATTATTATTATTATTATTATTATTATTATTATTATTATTATTATTATTATTATTATTATTATTATTATTATTATTATTATTATTATTATTATTATTATTATTATTATTATTATTATTATTATTATTATTATTATTATATTTTTATTTTTTATTATTATTTTTTAATTCACACTTTTATTAAAAACTCATTGGAAATGAAAAAACAAGGACCACATGTATGATTACACTCACAAAATTTTAACAACATGCATCTTGTGTTAAACATAAGATAATCCTATGGTCCAAAACTAGCTTTTATTTTTATGCAGTCTTGACTAATGATAGCAGGGTTCGGGGTCGAGAAAACCTCTTTTTCTATGAGCAAACTTTTCAACCCTCTAGGCATTGAACCTAAATATTGTAGTATAGTATGGGGTAAGCCTCGGGATTGATTTCGTACTCTAGGGGAATAGGAATGCTAGAAAGAGATATATGACGAGAAGGTGGGGTTGAGGATGATTCTTTTTATTCTTTTTTATGGTTTTTTGAAAGCAAGGGTAAAATCTCAAGGTATATGATTGGGGGGTGGTACTTCTACCGATTTCTCTACTTTACTAATTATCTAATTATCTAATTAACTACGGATAGTTTATGCTAATTAAGGTATGCTCGTATGATGATTAAAGATGTGTTCACTTAGATACTACTACTCCCTAGTTATCTTTTATTGGTCGGTTGAATTGTCACTTCCTTTATCTTAATTGATGCGTTGTATTCCTATTGGTCGTAGGGGGTGCCTAATTCCCTAGCTCTATGAATTGTAACTCTTATGTTTAACACTAAAGTATTCTTGAGATGACATGAATTTGGACACCATTCCCTCGAGACTAGTGGAAGTCCCTGTGTTTGGAGGGTTGTTGTAGTAGGTGTGGTTTGGTTGGGACCTATTGGGTGGACTAGATGAGTTGTTTTGGGGCGGGTTTGAGTTTTGGCTCCACCTAAGGTTAGGGTGATTCCTCCACGAGGAGTTGTAGGAATTTCCTAGGTTGTTTTGCTCGGGCTTGAAAGTGTACCACTTCTCTCCCGCTCCGTCGGTACGCGTGGAGGTGTAGTCCGCAAAAGCTTGTTCGAGGAGTTTTGTGCAATCACGAGTGTCGTGGGGACCACTACATAATTCACTAGGTGAAGTGATTTTGTTCACTTGGCGTGAAGGCTTAGGAGTTTCGTAGGTGCTCATTAGGAATTTGCCTTGATCTTCAAGTTCGAGCATCCTATGATTGGAAGGTTGTGAGTCAATGGGAGGCAAGGAGATTGCCTTAACGGTTTTGGGAAACTCACGGGGGTCATTCCAAAATTCTTTGTCATAGAGGGCAAGGTCCTCTATTGTACCCCACGACTCTTCCGCGGTAAGTTCACTAAGTTTGCCACCGGCCGCTTGGTCGATGGTTTGCCTAGTTGAGAGATTGACATGATCGTAAAAGATTTGGACTTGAAGCCAAAGATCGATGCCGTGATGAGGGACTTTATGGAGAAAGTCCTTGAATCGAGTTCACGCCTCGTAGATAGTTTCGCCTTGACGTTGTTGAAACATCAAGATGTTATTCCTTAGCTTGGTACTTCTCCTCGGTGGGAAAAATTGGGCGAGGAAACGAGTGGTGAGATCATCCCAACTTGAGATGGATCTGGCGGGAAGTTGCTCAAGCCAATTACTAGCTTGGTCCCGTAGAGAGAATTAGAAGAGACGCAAGCGCGTTGTCTCCCACGTGGTAGCATCAAGGTTTATAGAGTCAACGATTTTTAGGAAATCCTTAAGATGCTGATTAGGATCTTCGGAACGAAGTCCATGGAATGCACATCCGTTTTGCACCAACCGGATGGTGTCGGATCGCAGGGCCGTAGTTTGAGCTTGAATTTGGAGCTCAATGGTGTTCATATATCCTTGATGGCTCGGTCTAGAGTATTCACCAAGAGTACGGCCTCTTGGCGGGTCAAGTGGTGGTTGGTTGAGTGGAAGTGGTTGATGTGGTGGTGGATTGTTGTTTGGTAGTGGATTGTCACCCATGGTGAAAAGTGACAAGGTTACGAACAAAAACACGAAGAAGGGGATAGACTACGAGGAAGCTAATGAGAAAAGAGAAAAAATCTCACTTGATAGGAATCAAGCGAGTGAACCTAAACGAGATAGAAATCTAACTAGCTATTCTATTCCCGGTGCGCCAAAAACTTGATAGCAGGGTTCGGGTCGAGAAAACCTCCTTTCTATGAGCAAGCTTTTCAACCCTCAGCAAAGGAACCTAATTGTTGTAGTGTAGTATGGGGTAAGCCTCGGGGATTGATTTCGTTATCTAGGGGAATAGGAATGCTAGAAATAGATATATGACGAGAAGGTGGGGTTGAGGATGCTTATTTTTATTATTTTTTATGGTTTTTTGAAAGCAAGGGTAAAATCTCGGGGTATATGGTTGGGGGGTGGTACTTCTACTACGATTTCTCTACTTTACTAATTATCTAATTATCTAATTAACTACGGATAGTTTATGCTAATTGAGGTGTGCACGTATGATGATTAAAGATGTGTTCACTTAGATACTATTACTCCCTAGTTATCTTTTATTGGTCGGTTGAATTGTCACTTCCTTTATCTTAATTGATGCGTTATATTCCTATTGGTCGTAGTGGGTGCCTAATTCCCTAGCTCTATGAATTGTAACTCTCCCTTAGAATACCCGAGATCGGCAAGTGCAATAGCATCTCCCCCGGATACACTATTATCAACAAGCTACAACTCACGCAATAAACACAACGATGGCCTAGGTGCACTCCTATGGCTTTACTATTTAGGACGTTCAAGCTCGCAACAATGAAAGAAGAAGCCAGTTTTCCTTAATCTAGTGTCTACCAATTAAGATAAGAGACAACTTAACAACAATTAATAACAAGGTTTCATAGATCTAAGCAAACACACAAGTTAAATAGCTAGACATGTTAAACAAGCAAGCATACACACAATCAATTGAACATGGGGTAGACATAATGATAAATTGGATAAACAAACTTATCTTGATGTGTAAAATAGGGTATGTGACCCTATAATACTGTCTAAGTCGGACTACAACTGAGTTAGGGTTTGATCTCCAAAATTCTACAACCCAAAATACAGAAAAATCGAATTCTATATATATAGATTTACAATCGCGACGACGTCACCTTTTGCTAGTGACGCCGTCAGGTCGCCGTCATTAGGGTTTCGTTTGGGCTAAGTCATCGTTGGGACGGCGTCACTTGAGATGTGTGTGTTGTCGCCTTCATGCGGGACGTCGTCAATCTTGGATCTTGGGCGTCCGTGTAGTTTTTGTGAGTGACGCCTTCCAGAATTAAAGCGTGGCGTCGAGCTTTAGGACCGAGAATTCACCGAGCCGTCACGTGCACTTTTTATCAAGTCTTCATAGAGGACGGCACCCTTTGGTTGGGACGCCGTCAGGTGTAATGAACAGCCTTGAAGTGTCTTCGATCTTGACTTTGCCATTTTCTTCATGTTTTCGCTCCTTTTCGTCAAAATATGTTTCATTCCAGCATTTTGCTTCCAAAAGACCTAAAAAGTGAAAAGGAACGATTTTAAGCAGTAACGGATATAAAATGTGACGATTTAAAGATTAAATAACCCCCTAAAAATGTATGTTTTAAATCCTTATCATTTAATAACTTGTAACTATGAATTTTTTATGCACTTAACTATGCAACAATAAAGATAGACAACTCTATATTTGTTGTTGCACAGTCTATGCGTATACACATTTAAAGCGTGTTTCTGTGTCTCAAAACATAAAAATTTAAAAGTTTTTTTTTTTTTTTTGAACGGTGACTTTCATTTTTCGGAAGAGTCACACCTACCACACTGGCCTCATCCACCACATACCCGCACTATTTTGTTCGAATCCCACCACGCCGACGCAGTGGGGATTATTGGCGTCCCGCCGAATCCGCATCCGCCTCCACACGATTATTATCACGAGTAATATGATCGGATGAAAACCTACGGCTTGGATTCGAACTCACAATTAATGGCTTACAGGCTAATCTTTTCCGCTACTTCATTTTGTAAATTGATTATTTGTATTTGTCCTTTTAGTGATAGTATACAAGGAAGTGTGATGTGGATTTGAAGCAACTACCATTTTTTATTTATTTATTTATTATTTTATTTATGTTTTTATTTTTTTAACAACTAATATGATCACGGCCATCTCTGATTTTTCAAAATTTTAGAAATCATGAACGAAATTACATAACGAGACTTTTCAAAAAATAATGTTTATGTATATGTAAATCATTTTGAGCATCTATTATTAAACAAAGACGTCCCTTTTATGTAAATATCAATAATTTTTTAAAAATTGCAAGTCCAATCATATGATCAAATCAACATTTTCACTCTTTATCGAGAACTGAATAAATAGTTTGCTTTTTGACACAAACGTGGTTCATGCAAGGTTTGGTCTAGAAATTTCAATTCTTTTAGTCTTGTAACGTAGATAATTTAAATTTCCTTATATTCAATCATGATTTTTTCAGATTACAAGTTAAGACAAACTTTGCATTTTATTGAGAAATAAATATTAAAGTAGCTACACTATCTTAGACTACTCCCGGTGGGGAGCGTCTAAGAGTTTTTTTGGCATGGGTCATGCGTGAGGCTTTAATGGAAGGTGTTTGTGTGCTGCGTGAGCCAAGGCAAAAAAGAAAACGAGTGATGAGACTCTCAGCTTATTTGAATTCGTGCAAAGTGAGCCCCTCTTAATGTTTTATTATTAATTATTTGGTTTACAAGTGTGTGTGGATTATTTTGTGAGTCATATTTGTATAAGGATTGAGATTTTGTCAAATGTTTCTTTACAAACAAAACTATGGGGCCTACTGTGGGCCACGTGTTTGTTTGTGAGGGAATATGACCGGTCATGTTTATACAAACTTGAGAGTATCTCAATCATTTGTATGAAAGTGTATATTTTAATAAAAGGTGATGGAGTGGTGACTATTAGAGGTGAAAAGTGAGAAGAAGTGAGGTGAGAGAGAAAGCTTGATAGGTATCAATATTATTGGCACTACAAAAAATTGCCATTTAGTGGCACACATATTTAGTGGCAAAACATATATATGCCATTATAGCATGTTTCTAATGGCAGATCATTATGTGTCACTAAAGTTATCAAATATTTAGTGGCACTTTGCACTTTGTGCCATCAATGTACAATGTTAATAGTGGCAAAAAGTCGGGTCTCTCATATTAGCCTAGTAGAATTAGTGTCACATTTTTATTTTATTCCACGAATTTCTTTTAATATATATGTTTTTTTATAATTGTGCCACTATAATCTAGGAAAACAGCTCTCACATTCCAATTATGTAGGCGGGCCTTCTTTAAAAAATAAAAGATGGTGAGCGGGCTTTTAATTAAGGCCTCTATATTTCATATGATTGATTTATAAGCAATTTAAAAACCCTACCTCCTATGCTCTGTCATAGCCGCATAGTTATATGGATAAAAGATCATCACCACCGTTCTTTAGCCACTACCCATATCAAGTCAAGTCATGTAAGGGTTCAATTCCAAACTGCAATTGCTTTAATCTCAACCCCCTTGTTTTATTTTGTGATATGTTTCTAAGTATTACTCCCTCCGTCTCATATTTATTGTCCATATTTCCTTTTATGGATGTCTCAAATTAATTGTCCACTTACCTATTTTAGTAAGAAAAAGAGGATATAATGAGGGAATATTCCATTTAAGTGGATGAGAGTTATAATGGTCCCACTTTTATTAATATTTGTGCTTCTTGTCTAGTGACAATAAATTTGAGACGGAGGGAGTACAATTTTAAATTGAATTGCAGAGTAAGTTATAAATTTAGAACCAGATCCCGTAAAGTGTCGAACAAAAAACAATAGGAGATGGGCAGCAAGAGTGATCATGCTTGTAAAGAGCAACTCGGGAACAGATGGTTACAAGGAGATGGTAGCAAAGGCGGCGGGGAGGCCTGTAAGGTACAGCTCAGAACAGAGGGCTACAAAGAAATGGGTAGCAAAGGCGGAGAAGCTCCCAAGACCTAAAGCTAACTAGCGTAGTATGAGGTTATGATAATAGGTAGATAATGGCTGTTTTGAACGTTAAAATGTTTTAGCTCTTGTGGTTCTTTCGTGGTACTACGTTTTCTAGGGCGTTGTTTACGGAATAGCGCTTCTCAGTCTTGCCTGGTGCTTTTGCAATGGCAGAAGAAAGTTTTGATGTATAAATATCGGATATGGTACCATTTATGTGTTCGATTGCATACTTTTATAAAAAAAAACAGCGAGATCTTGTAAGTTAAGACGTGTTACATGCTTAGTTATGCCTTTTATTGTTCTTTAAAATGTTTTTGATCTCCTTTATACTAGTACTTTGTTTGAAACATTTTCTTATCATAGTTCCAATCTTATAAGAATAGTTTTTATTTCTCTACAGATATAGGCGTTAACAATTTGTGAAGTTCACTACCAGGTGCTTGTTGGGTAGGAAGCTGAAACATCACCACCAGGTCTAAGATTTTTTTGTGCGTTAATAATTTGTTTAGTTCTCAAATTTTAGTTTAATATGTGTAATTCTCATCCTATAAGAATTGTTTTTATTTGTCTACAGATTTAGGTGTTTAAGAGATTCCAAGGTTCATTATAAAGGATGAAGACATGAAGTTGCATTGTAGTTCTTTTGGTAGTATTAGGCAATATTGTATATTACTATGTACTTACTTATTTAAGTTGGAGATTTAGACTTGTGTTATTTTGTTAGATTCAAAATTATTGTATATTGAAGCGCTTTGTAGATTAATAAAAAATTCATTTCTGTGTATATTATAATTTGTATCATGTTTTAGGGATGAATAAAAATTGATTTTCTGATCAAATCTTATTTGATAAAGAAATTTGTTATGGTGACAAACATGACTATCAAAATATGTTTTGGGAGCAAGCAATATATGTCATTAAAACCATTCGAGTATTCAAACATAATACATATTTAATGGCACAACTTATATGCCACAAAATCGTGTTTAGTTTATTGTGACAGATTATTAAGTGACACTATATCCTTAAAGTCAGCAACAACACAACAAAAAGTGCCACTAAAACCCTTTAGTGGCAGCGTCGTTAGTGACACTTTTTTGTTCTGCCACTAAATGTCTTACAGGCCTATAGTGGCACTTATTTGGCCATTTGTGACACTTTTTGTGTGTTACTAAATGTCAATTCTTTTGTAGTGTGGTCAAAGCCACTAAATACACGCTTGAATCAAGCTCATTACAGAGGCCCGTCAATAAATATTTGATAGCAGCCTGACTTAAATAATAGGCATGCATGGCCTGGTAAAACTCATTAGGCCATACTGAGTATACAATACTACTGCTCCCCAACAGCCACCAGCAATTAAAATGTACCATCTGACACTGTACAATGGGGAAGCACGAGAAACATCATTTTGTGCACGCCAAGGAGCGCATGCCACCTGTCATCCTTGTTTGCTCCCTAGATGATCAACACCTAGCTGTCAGTCATTGATCATCTCTTAAGGGTTAATCTCTAAACGCTACTCGTCTCTCTATAAATAGAAGGCAACATACACAACTGCACAAGTTTCACACACTTGGGAAAATACTGCCTCACAACAGTAAAGTATAGTCTTTGCTTAAGTGTTACCCGACCTTCTTGATTTTCAATCTCATCGGGTCCGTACCATTTTACACGAAAAACCAAACAACAAAATCATTCTCATCCCATCTCTTTAAACCGATTTACATATAATACGTAAACATGCCGCCATCCATGGGGACATGATACAAAATAGATGCAAATTTCTCAAAAATTTTCACCTATTTACATTCATTTCTCACTCAAAAACCTCGAATTTTTTTCCTTCTTACAAACCCCTCAAATTTCACATATAACTAACCACCACCTCGGACATATCCGAGTGGACGAGTCTCTACACATAGAGAAGAGTCAACAAATGTTATTATTAGAAACAAATGCTGTGGCGTTTTACAACATTTACAAAACCTAGCGTGGTTTTTCATGGGCAATTTACAAGAAGGTCACATTTGAAATGCAGCCAAGCACAAAGATGATTAGTTAATCATGACGGATAACATTTGCTTGTGTTGCATGAAGGAGCTAAAGAGCTAGCGAACTTTAACAAAACTACTAGCATATTAAAATGTTAGAAACTGTGATTAGAAGACAATGAAATCTAAAGTTTGTGGGATATTCGTGCGTGCATATGGATAAGGGTGTAATCCCTTTTGTGACAATAAACGTCATATTATAAAGTTTTCTTTTAGTATACATGATTTATTTTGATGCTAATTAAATATGATTATTTGCTTATCATTTACTGGTTTATAAATCTAATATAAGCAAATTGTATTAAGTAGTTCAACTCACAAATGAATTTAAATTGTAGTAGTAAGAGTCTTGCATAGAAAAAACCGACTTCTTACATACAATATAAAGAGTCTTGGCACAAGTAATCTCAAAAAATATAGTTTCGAAAACCATTATTATTTCCGATAAAATGAGACTCACAATAACAAAGAAGTTTTGGCAAAATAATTTGACATATAGATTGTTGATGATAATCCGTGCGCGGGATGATTCAACGACTCTCCTTTGGCCGTTAGTTAGTCTTCGAGCCCTAGTAGACCACAACAAAGAGAACCCGTTAGAGTGGACCCGAGGCCGTAGCCCGGGTCCACCTCCGACGGTCAAGTTAGTATGTGATGTAGCATAACGTAAGTTGTTAGGGTTAGAGATAACCCGTCATGTATATATAGGACATGGATTAGGGTTTAGGCGTGAGGTGGGCGGTTGTCATCCGGCCCGACCCATTCCTGGCCCAGGTCAGGACCATCGTCCACAAGCCCCCAAGTCTAGTATGAGATAGCGCATGGCTATGTTATGCTAGATTTAAGTTCGATGGCCACAGTGGGTGAAAGTGGATCCCGTCGCGCATCCCGGTAAGGCGTACCTTTTGTACCGATGCGACGCAACATGGTGCGACGGAAGACGCGGTACAGAACATAAGTGCTTGCACGTGCGCGACAAAGAGGTGCGACGGAAGACGTGCTTCAGAGGCATAAGTGTCTTGTTGCTTGCGACAAAGAGGTGCGACAGGCGTAAGACATGGCGTCAGAATTGTCTTGCGCGACAAAGAGGTGCGATCAAGATGTGGTTCGCGCGCATTACATCCGTCTTTACAACCAACAGAGGACGCCCCCGTGCCAAAGATGCGTGCGAATATTTAAATCCGTCTGCATCGAGCTTGCATTACGCCCAAATATACCGCGCGATGCGTCTGAAAGCGATGGTAGTATATACCGGTAGCCCCCTGATGGTGCTACTCATGTAGGAGCATTAAACTTATTTAATCTGCGAAAACACCTAATGCAAATATTAGTATATGCCATGAATCGCAAAGATATAAAACCTAATGAAGTGAAACAATAAACAACACATAGCATGAATAATATATAACACATAAGAAAAGTGGCGGTGCGCTTTTGTCGTGGGATGCGTGCCGACCAAATAATGAATTGTGTTTTTTAATGTATAAAATAAAAACTTCGGATGGACGACACGATGGCCGTGACTAATAAGACGCAGATGGATTTATCGTAACCGCATAGACTCGAGCGTTTGTGGATGATCGCGAGATGTTTATACCACGGTCTTTGTCCGAAGGCGCATCATGGCGATTGACTAGCATCGTGGTATTCGCGCGTCGCGTTCTGCGAAGATGTCCGAACGCACGGCCTAACACGGGTAGATTTATCGCGACGCGTAGTCGCTCGGCGCCGAACAGGCGTACATCAACCGTAAAAAAAGATGTCTGCGCGAATTAATTCGCGGCTAAAAAATAAAATAACTCCGATCGTGCGGATATTTTCTTAGGTCCAATCGTGCGGACTAAAATATAAAATAGGTCCGATCGTACGGACTTTTTCTTTTATATGTAAAAGAATAGACTATTCGTAAATAATTATCTGTTGATAACAATATGCAATTCTCAACAAGTTTATGGAATTCTATACGAATATAATACTCCGTAAGTTTATGGATTTGTTCAAATATTAATTAAACAATCGGCACACTATAACCTTTATTAATATAATAAGTAAAGGAACTCACAAAAATCTTAGCCAACTATCCAAAGTCGACTCCTTACTTGGCGTAGATGTGCCATGCTTTTTAAAGTGATATTAAATTAATATACCGACTTTAGGAATTAACTCGTGGTCCCAAAGAACTTTGAATAAAGCAAGTAGTGCAGGTGCTTTTAATTAATGGTCCTGACTGGCGCAACTCGTTGACGATAATCCCACATGAGCGATTCAACGACTCTCCTTTGGCTGTTAGTGCCTTCTCGAGCCCTAGTAGACATGTCAACAGAGAACCGTCGAGGAGTGGACCCGGGCCGTAGCCCCGGGTCCACCTCCGACGGTCAAGTTAATATGCGATGTAGATAACGTAAGTTGTTAGGGTTAGAGATAACTTCATGTATATATAGGACATGGATTAGGGTTTTGGCGTGAGAATGGGCATTGTCATCCCGGCTTTGACCCATTCTCACCCAGTCCGGACCATACGTCCACATAGATATTTCTTAAAAGGCGTGGGGAACTATTCGGACCCAATTATGTTTTGATTTTGGATTGTTATATTGATATATTTAATTAATTTCTCAAAAAAATGTGTTAACATCAAGATTTACGAAAATATCTATAGTTTACGTAAGTTATTTAGTACTAAACGATAAATGTTTTGTTGGACAACTTATGGAGTATATAAATGGAATGGGATTCGGCCTGACTTGAACCCGTTTGACATGGTGTAAATATGAACCAAACACTTTTAGCCCGAGTTATAGATTGTTATATATTTGAGCCTCATATCAAATGACGTATAACATAATTATATGGCATGCGAATAGTTTAATATGTTATGAGATAACAAGACCTACCTGTAATGCCTCGGTGACTCAAGACATCGGAGCACGCTTTCCTCCTTTCATATTTTAGTAGGATTAACCTTATTATAGATAGAGTGAGCGGGGGCCCGTTAAGATCTCTATTCCCCACTAATTTCTTGTAAATCCTATAATTTTTAATAAAGTGATATAATAATAATAATAATAATAATAATAATAATAATAATAATAATAATAATAATAATAATAATAATAACTTTAACTAATCAATGTGTTTAGCGATATGAATATGATATTAATTAAGTGATGTATCCACGTTTTGAGGTACAATGAGGTGTTATGTTTTAAAGAGCATGTGTGTTAAACGTGCTCATCTCTAGCTATATATATGCGATAGTTTATGAAGCTGTAAACAAGAGTAAACTAAAAGAAGAAGAATCTGGCTATAGGGCAACGAGTATAATGGCTCGACCAGTGGTGCTCCTAGCGCTCGTCACGTTGGTCAATTTCGTGTTCTTGGTTCAATCATCGGTCTTTAACCGAACATCATTTCCTCCTGATTTTGTATTCGGAGCTTCATCAGCATCTTACCAAGTAAGCTTATATTAGTTTCGATCCAATATATCTGGTTCTCTTTAAATTGATATATTACTTAATTAGTAGTCGGGTTAATAGTTTTTCGATTTGTGTAGTATGAAGGTGCAGCATTTGAAGATGGAAAGGGACCAAGTATTTGGGATACATTTGCTCATCAGTTTCCAGGTTTAATTATCTTCTAGCTTATAATGAACAATAAATTTGTTACCTCGCATCTTATGTATATTTTGGTACATTTCCTACTTTTATCATACTGATCGAGCTTCAACATTCGTTCAGACATATTGCATATATTATCAAAAAAAAAAAAAAAAAAAAAACAAAAACAAAAAACTATTTTTAACATATAAAATACGAAACATATAAACTATGGTAAAAGATAATGAATCAAAATACATGCTATATGCACGAGGACGGACCCAAAATTTTTAAGAGGAGGTGTTACAGACAAAGAAATGTTGAATTTATTAAAGTTATCTTGTAAAGCGAAAGTAGAAAAAGTTTTGGGGTTGCACATTCCACAAAAGCAGCGGTTTGAAATCTTTTGACTGTCAACTTAAATCGGGTACTGTACACACCGGCATACATGTGGTCCGTACATGTATATGCATATATAGAAGTATCATATATATTTTCGAATCTACATATATATGATTCAGGTTTTGGCAAGGTGATTTCTAGTTATCGATCCGCTCTATTTTCGTTTTATATTTCGTTAGTTTCTTAGTCGATCTTTGTATCATCGTATTTGCAGGAAAGATAAAAAACAGAGATAATGGTGATGTAGCTGATGACTTTTATCATCGTTACAAGGTATGGCATGTTATTGTTTTATATACTCATTTTGAACGATCATGCAATATTAAAAAGGATACAGACCAAATACTTTGCATGGTGTATGCAAAACCTTTGTTGAACAAAGTTACATAATGATTAGTAGTTTGATTAAGTGACTGTTGTGTCTAAATTATGGATTTGATGTATAGGAAAACCACTCTTGATTGGATAACAACCTGTATCTGGCAAAAAGAATTTGGATTTGAATTACTACAATGTGAAGTTTTAGGCTCAATGAAAGGTTAATGTGGTCACCGGTGGCGGAACTTAAAGTGATTTTTATAGGGGGGCCGGAATCGCTAAATGTTTAAAAATTTGTTCGTACATAAAAATCTTTCAGAGTTTCGAAGAGTAACTAGGACCAATTTCGTCACGTTTTCATGTTCCAATTGAACACTTTCCGTTTATAACAACCGAGCTCAAAGTCTCGGTACTTAAAAACTAAACCTAAAATTGATAATCATATCTTAATTTCAAAAATCAAATACATGAAAATCAGGAGCTGTATTTGTCGAACAGAATTACTAAGCATATTTCATGAATAAAAATAAATAACCCATTGCTTCAACAAAACCTCATAAAATACTGTTTAAAAAAGTTTATGTAAAAGCTCACTTAACTTATTGGCTATAGAGTATATCATGCACACAAAAGCAGATATGATTCAATTTTGATAAGCAAAGAACCCTTAAAAGTTCAACTATTTACACTTAAAGCCCCACTTTTTATTTTTTATTTTTTGGGGGGACCTTCCTCTGCCCCTTAGACTGCTCGTTATGCCGACTCTTGCAAGGGCCGGTCTACCCACGAAGGAAGTGTCCTCCCACGACGGAGATCTTAAAGCCCCCCCCCCCCTTCTCCCCCATCCCCCACCAAAAATTGTTTTGTGTGATTCGATCGCTCAGGCGATCTTACTTGTGCATTTGGTTTCTGTGTGTATTTTTTAATTAATTTTTGTGAGGTATGTTTTTGGTGTCCACTAGGGTCGCCTTACTACGGGCTTAGGATCATGTGTTTGGTCTAAGAGAGAGAATATGATGCGGCGCTAAAGTAGCATGGTGTTTTGGTGTCCCTTGGGTCACCATAACTACTAATCTTATAAGTTCCGCCATAACTACTAATCTTACAAGTTCCGCCCTTGGCGGTCACTATAGTCTCTTTTAGTGTTTGATTTCTAAAAGTGTGTTTGTTTGGTGAGATTGGTGCTAAACTAAAGCTTCTATGCTTTGAGCTTTAATATTAACCCAATAAATCAAAAGTTTAAGAAAAACAGTTGCCCTGCTGGTGATTCCGCCACCGAGCCTTATATAGCCACACATAATATGCTTCTTTGTCATGCTCTTACTGTTAAACTCTACAAGCAAAAATACCAGGTAAGAAATATGTTTATGTTAAATAATACTAACTTTTGGTCAGGATCATATCAAACGATAACGGCTTGGTGTATTTGCGTATGTAGGCTCTACAAAAGGGTGTGATTGGTATAACACAGGTATCCCACTGGTTTGTCCCATATTCGCCTAGTGATGCCAATAAAAAAGCAGCACAACGAGCCCTTGATTACATGTTAGGATGGTAAGTTACCTGTAATTTAAGTTTTTTACCGCACACATTTTTCATAATCAACCAATTATAAGGGGAATCCATCCTGGTTGATTATTGAATAGGCATATGGATCCTTTAGTATTTGGTGACTACCCGCAAATCATTCGTACAGCAGTGCAAAAGAGATTACCAAAATTTAGTGCTGAAGAATCAAATCTGGTTAAAGGATCATATGATTTCATTGGTATCAATTACTACACAGCCAATTATGCGGCTGATCCTAACAATCCTGCTAACACCGTCAATCATAGTCCTTCCTCCGATTCTCGACTTAATCTCACAGGTATGTTCCAAAATTGAAAACATAGGATCCATTAAGTAGCTTACCATTTGTTAAAAGCATGAGAAGAGTACTAATTCACAGCTTTTGTTTCTGTAACAGCAATAAGAAATGGCAGACCTATTGGTGCACCTGTAAGTCCATTATCGTTCTTGAAACATAACAAACTTACTTAGAGTTTTGATCAACGAAATAACGATATTTTGCAGACGGGAGTGAGTACTTTTTATGTTTATCCAAAAGGTCTACATGACCTTCTTGTCTACATGAAGGAGAAGTACAACAATCCAACCATCTATATAACGGAAAACGGTATATTGAAACAATTGAATGACCATCTACCTAAAAGATATTAGCCAAAGCCCAAGATAATCCTTATTGATGAATTTTGTTGCAGGTTTGGGTGAAGCTGACATGGGAATAGTGAACAAGGGCGTAAACGATACAGAAAGAGTCAGTTTCTATTATAGACATATATTGGCTGTTAAGGATGCTATCAAGTGAGTTCATATTTTTATGTCTTCCTGTTAGTATCTATATGTATGCTAATAATTGGTTTTAAGTCTTGACACATAAACTATTGCAGGAAAGGAGTAAATGTGAAGGGTTTTTTCCCATGGTCATTTCTTGACACATTCGAATGGGATTCTGGATTCTCCCATAGGTTTGGGCTTATCTATGTCGATTACAAAGATGGCCTAAAACGATACCCTAAACAATCGGCTATGTGGTTTAAGAAATTCTTGGGTGTTCATTGAAGTGTGCCTCTGAGTAAAATTCTATCATTGTGTGGAGTGTCTCTTTATTAGAATAAGCAAATGAAACACATTTGTATTGTACATTGACGCTAGCTTAATGTTTGTTCATCAATAATATATGTTCAGTCTTTTAGTGATGTCCATAGATATCTCTTACATGGCATAGGCGAGCATTTATCCTTTGGATGTGTTGTACTTTTTTTTTATCCTTTTTTTGGTAACCATTGTTTCCGACTTTTTGGCCGACTAATCCATGGGGTTTGAACCCACCGTCACACAGACTTAAACCACGTAAAACTCTCTTTTTTCAGGAGGTTAGCGTGACCACTTCAAGGTTATTTGCACATAACACTTGAACTTGAGACCTCACACATTTTAAAGTGATAGTCACAAACCCTTTTGAATTTTATTTTTTTAATCCTTTGAGTGTATTGGTACTTTTCTAATACCATTTGAAATTTGATTTCCCCTTTTTTGGCAAGTATTATAGTATATTGAGTTCCATGTTATGGGCTGTAGGCCCATAAGACTTGGAGCTAAAGTTCATTAGAACAATTTAATTATCTCAACCAAGTGTTTTAGGACTTGTGTTAATAATGTTTTGATCATACCGTAGATTGATGCATGCTTTAAGAGGTCTATGTGTGGGCTCGCCGTTAACATTCGCCGTCCGATGTGGCACTTCGCCGTGATACCGCTCGTGCTCGCCGTCCCTCGCCGTCAATCAGTTCTTCGTTTGCATGACGAGGAGTTTTTTTTTTTTTTTTTTTTTTAACATTGGAAGATGAATGTTTTTGGAGGAAAAAAAATACAAATTGTTTTGAAGGTGAAGTGTTTTGTATAATAGAAGATGAAGTGTTTTGGAGGAAAAAAAATGCAAACATAAAATTAAAAACACAAATTACATTGAATATTTAAGTTAAAAACTAAATTAATTGAAAATTAAAGTGAAAACAACAAATACATAAAACGCTTAATACAAACTACCACCAAATTAATTGAAATAACAAATTAAGAATATGAATCATCTGAGTTGTAACCATCGTCACTCGAAGAGGAATTAAACTCGCCAACATAGTATATATAGGCAGACATGATTTTGAATTCGAATTCGAATTTGAATTTGAAACTCTTGTTCTTTTCAATTATTGTAATATTTTTATGGTTTTTTAAATTATCGAGCTATCAAAACCTGCTACCAAAGTTACTGTATTATGAAAATATGCTAACTAATTCAATGTATTTTGCGTTTTTGTTTAGTTGGCTCAGTGAACTATTTCTATAGTTCTATAAAAGAACATTTTAAAGCATTTCGATAACCGTGTACTTAATATTAACTGGTTACTGTTTTAAAAATGTTCAAATCACGTGTCATGTCATCAATACGTCACTTCTAACTTATTTTTACAAGTTTATTTTTTTAAATCTTTCTGTTTAATAATTTTTTTTTATTTTAAATCTTTTTTTGAAAGGGATTTAATACCCTGGTAAATTTATTACGCAAAAAAAAAAAAATAATAATAATAAGTACAATGGATGTGGGTGAATCCAACATCTCTGTCTCAAAAGGCAAAACAAACGCTTCTACTATGCTTAACACCTAGTCTAGCATAAGAATGACATGCCAAACTAATGAGACAAAAAAAACCTATCTAATTTGACCACGGAACCTAATATCAAAATCGTTAGCAAACTCTATTTGGGCTTCAGTCAAATCACCGGCCCTGATTTGGGCCAGTGTAACCTGGGCCGGTTCACAAGGCCTCACAAGTTTAAGGGGCACCAGTTTTTCTTAAAGCCCAGTATATATGTGAGTGTAGAGGGCCTGTTTCTTGAGCCCAATAAGAGAAATTCTATGCAACTTTCAATTAGTTATTCAGTTTTCAAATGTCCATAGCAAATAAAAGGCATACAATCTTATGATCAACTCTCACTGTTCTTTATTACAAGTATCACAATTAGTTTTTGTTTGTTCTTTTTTAATTTGTTGGGTATTATTTTTTTTTTGTTTATCATTTGCTAGTTTAGTAGTCATTTAATTGTTTACTAGTTAACTTGTTATCAGTTAACTCTTGGCTTTTGGTTTGACAATTTTTCATAGATATTAAACCTTTTTTGAAGGGCAATTTTAAATTTTGCTCGAGACCAGAAATTCACGGACTACCGCAAATCACAAATCATCAAAGTCATCATCATCATACAGGTCTTCATCATTGGTTTTCTCTTTCCATTGCTTGTATAAACTCTTCCTACCCACCCCACCACCACTTTTAGAGATTTCATTATCCTTGGAACTCGTAGATGCCATATAAGTAGCAATTTCATTGTAGACCTCGAGCACTTCATCATCACTATCTGTATTATCCGGATCAACAAACTTTTTAGAACTAGGAAGCGTTGATTTACAAGGTTTTATCGCCTTCCCATCATTACCCACTAGCACAAGCTTCCCATCAAGCATATGAGTTTCCAATTCATTAATCTTTGCAACAAAAGGTATAGTACTTAGACTACCAGATGTCGTACCAACCAAAGGTGTAAGGACATTACCACTAAGTTCAGCATTAGCATTAGAAGCCTCATCTAATTCACATAGAACACCAAATTCATTAGAAGTACTTACGACTTTAGCATCCATTTTCGGTTGTCTAGACGTAGAAGCCTCCTTTGTGTTATCTTTTGAATTAGAAGCCTTAGTATTCTTTGATGCGACATGAGTATACTCAAACTTGTTTATTGGAACACCATTAAACTCCTTTGGATTAGCTCATATCCGCTTTATAACCATAAACCAATCATTAGAATTTAAAACATTCTTTGATACACTCGAACTCTAACCCTCGCCTTTATCTATTCCATTCATTACACATTTAGGAGCAGCTTTGGGACAATCTTTGTTGTATCTACTCGTCTAGAAAGAAAAAAAAAAGTTTTGCTTTTGATTCTATGACTATATCTTTCAAATAAGAGAATTTGTCAATTCCTACAACGAGAATAATTAATTTTTTTTCTAGTGTGACGAGCTAAAAAGCCATAAAAATAGTTTAGTGACTTAAGTGAAATTAAAATGACTTGTTTTTTTTCTTAAACTTTTATAGTATCATAAAGTTGATTCACTTTAATATCTTTTTTCTAAATTTAGAAAAGGGTAAATTGCAAAAATGGTCCCTAAAGTAGCCCAAATGCGCGAGGATCACACAACCACGAATTTTGTTGCAAAAACGACATTAATGTTTATTTTATTTTATTATTTTTTTATTATTTTTTTTTGCAAAATAGCCACCGAGAGCTACTTTTTCCTAACTTTCGTTATTATTCTCGTTAAGTGCCTCGTCACTGAGGGTATTATTGTCATTTCGATCGTCTCAATCTCTCCTGCCAATTATACTTCAACGATAATATTTGCAAACATAACTTAACTTCATTAAATCAACTAGAGTAGGCTTTTGCGAGAAAACATTCAGTGCCAAAACAACCCCATTTAACATACTTTCAAATCGATAATCAACAGTCAAACCATAGCTTTAAAAAAACCAAAAAAACGACACAATTAAACCCATCTATGGCAAATAATGATAAGGGAAAGTCTTTGTTGATTAGGGGGGGGGGGGGGGAGGAATCATCGGAAAAGTTGTGGGGGATAGTTTTATTAAATGATGAAGTCTTTGAGGAATCTATGGCTACATTTGGTGATGAATTAATTGCCAAGTATGGTTCGTATAAGAACATAGGGAAGGAGATGATAGAGGTTATTCTTCGATGGCTGTGAAACAAAACTTACAACGAACCAAATATGGTAGTAGTGGTGCGATATCTATTCCTACCCTTGGAAGTTGTAGGATCGTAAATATTGTGTTGTTTAATGATTCGGGTGGTCTTGGATGATGGAAATACATGTTAGCCATTTAGAGAGAGAAAGATAAGAGATGGGTGTTTTCTTGTTAGAGACTTGTAATACAAAAAATGAAAGGTTAGATAGAAAAGCACCACCCCTTCCATGGATGGAAGGGGTATTTATAGTTACAAACAATACGCCTCCCGCCGGGTGGAGGGAGCGTATATACAAGGTAAAGATCCGTCCTTCCTCCACGGTGTTACACTAAACTAATCTACGCTACAAACTAACTAATAAACTACTAAATAACATAACAAACGACATGTCTACGCGCTAAATTATGCTAGACCATAATTGGGGTGACCGACACTTTAACATGGAATTTCCAATTCCCAACAATCTCCCCCTAAGGGAGGTCACCCCATGAAATACATTTTGCATCCTAGCATTCTATCTTTGTCTTTAGTTCCGAGCTCGTAGACTTCAATTCTTCAAGTTCCGCAATCTTTGTGCTTTAGTAGCGATTCTTCAAAGTCCGTATTGATTTGTACTTTTAGTGGAGGCCTTTAATCGATCCACATCTTTGATGATCTTGAGCTTTCTTGAGATCATCACCACGATAAATCTCGTGATCACCCTTTGTAGTGTTTCCTTCATGTGATGTTGTGACATACGGACCGACATGCTCACACTTTTGAATCATGACATCTTTTCATCGTAGTAGCGGAAGCTTTTATCGGTTCATGATATTTGCAAAGACAGAAGGTAAACATAGTATAAAAATATTAGAGCCGTGTTCGTAGATATGCACAAGTCATGATTTCTTCAATTAAGTGTGGATGCTTTGTGAGCATGCGGCTTTGGATTGACTTCTCAATTATGATCACCGCAACCGTCCAAATGTACCGCAAACAACAAGCTAGCAATAAAATACACGAAAGTGTCCTTGATCACTTCGTTGAATCGAGGTACACGACCCACGGTTCCCGCTGATCGAGACAAGTACCGCCTGTGATCGTGTAGGATTCCTAAGAATCTCCTTGATGTGGTTTCGTAGTCGTTCTAGTCGTTCTCAAACCGGAACGTCTCAAAGAAGATAACACGGAGTGAGTGAACCAACGAATTGAGATTCACTGATTGATGAAAAATTGATTTGAAAAGCAATCGCGTATTGCTTAGAAGAAAGAGTTTTGCAATACGATGAAGGTTTTATGAGAAAGATCAATTCTCAATCAAAAATACCTTTTGTATTTGAAAGTAGTACACATTCGATGTGCTAGAGAAAAGAAGTAATTTGCACATCGAACGGTTTTTCCAAAAGTATTTTTTTCAATCAGAGATACTTTTTGAGTTTGAAATATGAATACACATTCGATGTGCTAAAGAAAAGAAGATTTGCACATCGAACGGTTTTTCCAAAAGTATTCGTTAATTCATTTCCTGGACCAAGGTTGATTCAAGAATGAATCGCCTCATTGTTTCTATCCAGTTGTCACAAGCTTGATCTTTAGAAAAGATCTCACATGTCACCCACCAAGAGCTTGTTTGATGTTGGCTCTAGAAGGATTTCCATCTTCATCATGAATACTTTTACATATCACTCGGATGTTCTGGCAATATCACAAGGATAATGCGTAGAACTCTCAATATATACTTACTTTCCACATTGTGTGAAACAACAAGTCTTCATTAACTTTGTGTCCTAATGAGATATTGTGGATGATCTCTTGGTCTAGACTCAATAGTGCATATTTGGTTCCTATGTCGGAGACTAGGGAGAGGGTCTCCTTCTTCAATATCAACAATCTCTAAGATAAAGTCGATAGATTATGTAGGTTCCCCGAGAAAATGAAACAAGCCCTTTTAAGAAGAACTTGAGTAGCTTGGGAAGTTGTAGTGCAGTGCGTCACTGGGTCCATGACGTCTTGTCTTCAATACCAATGTTACCTCAGTAGACACCAGTAGCATATGCATTGAACCCGGTTTCTGCCCTAAGGTTGAATTATTGAAGGGCTATTTCTTTTCATCCTTTTCACATTTAATTCTTTTCATTCTTCAACCCTTCAAAGGCTTACCGAGACTTCATAACTAGAACCTTGTTGGGTTTATTCCAAGACTAGTCGTATCTCATCCGCACTCTTCCCATATTCTCATTTTTCTCCTTTTTCAAAGATACCTAAGAACTTCTACACTATCTAGTGGATTGTCCTCGGTAGATCCCTCGGCTCGGCAGGATCGTGGGAACGAATACCTAACCTAACCATCCTTATAACACCATGCATAAATTAAATTGGTCACTTTTGGTATTGTTCATTCCTTCTCGAAACCAATTGAAAAATAATTTGGAAAATCAATCAAGGTACTTGTGATATAATATCAAAGCATTTTGTACCTTAACTGTTTTGATCATTTAGAAATGCTCCCCCTCAACATGTGCATATGATTTTGAAATTGTTTAGCACATGGAGGCAAGAGTACTTTGAAATAATTTCTTGATCACAATTTCCTTAGAAAAAGCCTTTTAATTTTCTTTGGTAAATTCTCCCCCTTAATATGTGTGTTGGATATTTGAAAATTATTTTAGCACATAGAGCAAAGAGTTCTTTAAAGGTACATCCACGATCACAATTGCCATTAAGAAACTATTTAGAAAATCAATCATGGTACTTTATGTTGAAACATAGAAATCTTAGTACCTTGAAAGTTTGTTTTCTTTAAGAAATGCTCCCCCTCAATATGTGCTTCAAGATTCGAAAGCGTTTAGCACATATGGGAGAGCAGCCTGCACTTTTGAATCAAATCGATCATCTTTTATCAAATTTCATATTAAATCACAAATTCTCACTCGATCAAAAATATCAAAATCGTTAAATGCTCCTCTTTGAGATTTTGGATCCCAAGTGATTTAATAAGGTTTGGAAAACATGGGAGAATATGTGCCTGATTTAAAAGCTCTTCTGGTTTATAGTTAAATGCTCCTCCACAATCATGTGCATAATGTATTTCAAAATCGTTTGGCACATGAAGGAAGGAGTGCTTTAGAAACAATCACCCTTTTAAAACCGATTTGAGATTTAACTCACGATCTCTCCCCCGATCAAAAATTTCAAAGCATTTGAGATTTGTGATCCCAAATGATTTAAATCATTTAGAAAAATTTGGGGAAAGACGTGGCAAAATTTAATTTTGAAAAATGATTAATAAGGAACAGTTTTCGACATTAAAGATTGCTAGTGTCAGGTATGATCGTTTTTAAGAGATCTTTTAAGTAAAATAAAACAATTTCACAATCAAACAAGAACAGAAAAAAATTCATTTTGAAAGACCTTGATTTTTAAAGAAAATCATACCATGACATAACATTAAACCTTTAGATCACCACATTATAACGTACAAACGGACTTTTATGAAGAAATATCGTTTGAAAATATTTTAATATAAATCACTCTCCCCCTCAATTAATGACAGTAGTCGTTGATTGAGTGACTTTGGTTTTGAAAAAAAAAGTCCGGTGATTTTCAAAATTTAGTCCAATTTATTTTCAAAACAATAATTTTCCATTTTCAAAACAATTTTATCAAATATTTTGAAAAATGGTATTATTCACTACTTTTCCTGCACAAGATACGTTAGGTGGTGTAGAAGCTGCTTCTGTTGTTGCTCTAAGGCTGGAAGAAAACCATTTGTCGAAGCGGTGAGACCTCTTACGTTGCATGATTTTATGCCAACTCCATAGAGGTCAATTAAGCTCGCTTTCTTCATTTGATGATGAAGAAAACCATCTCGATGCAAAGTGAAACCTCTTACATTGCATTTTTCATGCCAACTCTCCTTAGAAGTCAAATTAAGCTCCGTTTCTTCATTTGTCAACCCAAGATATAGTTACCCTTTCATTACGGCATCCAATCATATTCAATTGTGGGATCCGGATCGGGAACATTCTTATATACCAATAAACCTGCATACGTTAGTGAACACACATACAGATATATGGTGGTCGACATCACCCTAACAGCAATCGACTAATAAAAGTCAATTCAACAAATCAATCAAATCATGCATGGGAATAATGTGTTCATAAAACTCTAATCATCTAATCCTAACAATCATATCCTAGGCACCTAGTCCTTCAACGTAGGTTAACATCATTTTCGCCACATATAGGATAATTAGAAAAGCTCGTTAGATGATTTAGATTTGAAAACATTCTCCCCTCAATCAATGACTTGTTTTCAAAAGTTTAAAAGCGTAAGTCATTGATTGAGTTTTCAAATTTACAAAACTCTTAATCGATTGATTTACAAGCAACTCATTTACCACCATTTTTGAAAACAACAAATATTTTTCTGAAGAATTTATAGAAGGAAAAACATTTGTGTAGGAACATCAGTCCTTCGACATACTTTCCTCAATTTGTTTTAGGATAAGTGCACGAAATTTTTGAAAATTGTTTAAGTGCAGCACTTTCCTTTTTTGAAGAACGAGTTGCTATCTAAAATAATAGCAAACCATGGTTTAAGCACGGGTTACAGTCAGAAGTAACTGCAAGCCATATTTTGAGACATGTTAAGAAAAGAATATTTACACCTTCGCTCGAACTTCATCTATGGTCACGTGCATTATGAAATGACATTTCAAGACCGTAGATGTTATATACCGAAGACATGTCAGAAAACATATTTTGGTAAACCATAATCTACAAATGTATTTGGTTTTGTATATACTATGTAGATTATAGAGAAGAAAGTTCTAAGGAGAGAAAGAAGATAGAAGAGCTTCCGAGGCTCCGAATGGAAAGCGAACATGAGGAACTTTGCGCCTTCCCCAAACCGAAAATGTGAAACAAGCTTCCCTTAGAAAAGAAGTACACCATTATCATCGTATTGAATAATGTAAGATATAGGATTTCACAATCCATCAAATCATACCTTATGGGAGAAAGTAGAGGGGAAGAGAGTATTTATAGTGGGAGGTAGAGGGTATTTATAGTGTCTTACAATAAACACCACCAACGGGTCATGGATCGTGCATACAGTGGGTAAAGACCCGTCCGTCCTCCACGGTGTTACTTAACAAACTACTTAATAACATAACTTGACTACGACTACGAGCTTTCTAACGAATACATATACTTGAGGTGACCGACACTTTAACGACTAAATTTTCTAATTCCTAACAATCTCCCCCTAAAGGAGGTCACCTCAATTTATACAGAATACAAACAGATATTACATTAAGATTGTTCTTGAATTATTGTTTAAATTCTTTGCTCAGTAGCTCGTAGTCTTTGATTCTTCATGTTTTGCATGTTTGGTTGATTCAAGTGGAGGTCTTTAACTGATCCACGTGATGATGAGTTTTGAGCCAGCTTTGAGATCATCAGCTTGCATAGATCTTTGACTCTTCCATTGTGGTGTTGACATTATGTGACGTTGTGACAGTGGACGGACATGCTCACATTCTGGATCATGAATTCTTTTCATCAGAGTAGCGGAAGCTTTAGTTGATTCATGATATTTGCGGAACAGAAGCGAAGCATGGAGTGAAACTATCGAGTCGTTGATGCACTAATCATGATTTTTTAAATGTGAATGCATTGTGTGAGCATGCGGCTATGGATTGACCTCTCCATTCGATCACCGCAAACGTCGGGTGTACCGCATACAACATTAGCAATAAAGCGCACGAAAGTGTCTTTGATCACTTTCGTCGAATTGAGGTACACGCCCACGGTTCCCGCTGATCGATACAAGTAATGCCCGTGATCGTGTATAATTCAAGAATCTCCTTGACGGGTTTCGCAATGCTCTAGTCGTTCTCAAACCGAACGCCTCAAAGAAGACAACACGCAGTGAGTGAACCAACAATTTGAGATTCACCGATTGATGAAAAGAGATTTGAAAAAAATCGTGTCTTCGCTCAAAATAAAGTGTTTTGCAATACAACGAAGATTTTAAAGAAAATCAATTATCAATCATAAACACCTTTTATTTTTGAAATATTTATACACAATCGATGTGCTAGAAAAAGAGTATTTTGAGCACAACGACCGGTTTTTCAAAGGTATCCATCAATCCATAACTCGAACCGAGATTGATTCAAAATTTGAATCGCCCCATTGTTTCTATTCAGTTGTCACATGGTTGATCTATTGGATAGATCTCACATGCCACCTACCAAGAGCTTGTTTGATGTTGGCTCTAGAAGGCTTTCCATCTTCATTGTGAATATGTTTGAATATCACTCAGATGTTCTGGCAATACCACAAGGATAATGCGTAGGGCTCTTAAGATATAATTTCTCTTTCCACATTGTGTGAAACAGAGAGTCTTCATTGTCAGTGTCCTAAAGAGATTTATTGATGATCTCGTGGCTCTAGACTCAATTGTGCACATTTGGTTCCTATGCCGGAGACTAGGGAGAGGGTCTCCTTCTTCAATATCAACCATCTCTAAGAGAAAGTCGATAGATAATGTAGGTTCCCCCGTGAGAATGAAACAAGTCCTTTTAAGAGGAACTTGAGTAGCTTGGGAAGTTGTAGTGCAGTGCGTCACTAGGTCCATGACGTCTTGTCTTCAATACCGGTGTTACCTCGGTAATGACCAAGAGCTTATGAATTGAACTCGGTTTACGCCTAAGGTTGAAAATAATGGAGGGCTATTTGTTTTCACCCTTTTCTTATTTATTTCTTTTTCATTCTTCAACCCCTTCAAGCTTACCGAGACTTCATTACTAGAACCTTGTTGGGTTTATTCCAATTCTAGCTCTATCTCATCCGCACTTTTCCCATATCTCACTTTTCTCCTTTTTCATCATACCTAAGGACTCTACACTATCTAGTGGATTGTCCTGGGTAGATCCCTCCGGCTCTTGCGGATCGTGGGAATGAATACATAACCTAACCATCCTTATATCACCATACATAAAGTAAATTTGGTCGGTCTTTTTGGTATTGTTCATCAGCCATTGGAACCAATTGAAAACCATTTGAAAAACAATCCATGTACTTGTGATATTTAATCAAAGCATTTTGTACCTGAATCATTTTTGATATTTTAGAAACAGCTCCCCGTCAACATGTGCATCATAATTTTTAAATCGTTTTGGCACATGGAGGCAAGAGAACTTGAAAACCTCAGATTAAAAGAACGAAAGATTTGATTCTTTGATCAACAATTTCAAAAAAATATCAAAATCACTTTCCCGATCAAGATTAGTAGTTTTCATACTTTGTTAAGAATATTTTAGGAAAGGATGTGGTTTTCAAAAACACTGACCCCCTCAATATGTGCATCGATATTTGAAAGAGTTTTGCACATATTAGGGAAAACCTACACTTTGGAACAAATTAATCACGTTTCAATCCTTTTTGGTTTAAAATAGATGCTCCCCTTAACAAGTGCATGGAAAATTTGAAATCGTTTGGCACATGAATGGAGGAGAGTTTGCAAAACACTTATAAAACCAATTATCGAATTCTCAGTTTAAATCCAATTTAAATCACAAATTCTCCCCCCGATCACAATTTTCAAATCCTTTGAGAGTTGTGATCTCTATTGATTTAAATTAAATTTTGAGAGCTTTTGAGGAGAATCGTGACTTGCGTTTGAAAGACATTTTAACTGAAAAAGGATTAGATTTGAGACTTTAAACTCCACGGATTAAACATGCTTTGTATATTTAAAGAAAACATAACAGTAGCCAAGGTCTTGACTCAATTGAATAAAACTTGTTCTTTTTGATTTTCCTAAAATAGACCTTGCTCTTTTACGTGCTAATTGTTTGAAAAATAACCTTTTTGATTGAATTGAAATCATTCTCCCCCTCAATCAATGACATGAGTTGTTGATTGAGTGTAAGAGGGTTTGACAAAGATAAGCCCGGATGATTTTCAAAAATAGAGTACGAGGTATTTTCAAAGCAATTTTGTTTTCATTAGATGACAAATATTTTTCAGAAGAATCATTAGACGGAAAAATATTTGGAAAGAAAACATTTGTCTTTTGGTGACAAACATTTGTTTTAAGAATCGAGCATGAGTATTTGAAAATAAGATAAAGCATGGCTCGTTCTTTACATTTAAAATGGGTTCTTGCTGAAATGACAATAAACCACTATTTTTCTCCGCCTCATTTTTTTAAAGCAATATGTACATTTGAAGAACATCTAAAACCCGTGACATTCTTTGAATGTCAACACAAAGTCCGTAGATGATATCGAATAAAGAAAATTATGAAAAATAACAATATTTTGGGATTTTCAAGATTTTCTAATTTTTATGGATTTTGAAAATTTTATATTTTTCTATTTTCTTTTGTGGGTTTTAAAATTTTGTATTTTGATTTTGAATAAGTATATACAAGAGATAGATGAAGAAACAACCATTTACTCCTCGTCTTCCTCTTGAAGGCGCCCGAGTGTTTCTGTTGTAGGCTCTTTAGACCAAGTCGTGGGAGGATAAACTCAAAATGTTCTCTAGGAAGAGCTTTGGTGAAGATGTACGCTAACCGATATTCGAGACCTCACAAAATAGAGTTCTACCACACCTTTTTCCACTTGTTCCCGAATGAAATGATGTCGAATGTCGATGTGCTTTGCTCTTGAATGTTGAACATTGTTGCAAGAGAGAGCATGGCACTTTTGTTATCACAATCTGAGAGGATTTTGTTGAATTCAAAGCCATAGTCGATAATTGGGATCTCATCCATAGGATTTGAGCACAACAAGATGACATGGCTATGTATTCACCTCTGTAGAGGATATAGAAGTACTCATTTGTTTCTTTGAAGACCACTCACAAGCTTATCACCCAAAACCGAGCACCTCCGGACGTGCTTGACGTGTATCTTGACATCCTGCATGGTCGAGATCTCGCATAGGTTGTTAGTGACATACCGGTGTCCTTGGTACCAAAGTCCCATGTTGATGGTTCCTTGGAGATACCGAAGACCCGTTTAACCGCTTCAAGGTGCTTTTGGTAGGCTTAGCACGGTATCTAGCACACATGCATACAATGAATGAATATCGTGTCTCTCGGTGTGAGATACATCGGGGATCCAATCATACTTGATATTTCGTTTGATCTACCATGATCCCCGAGTGGTCCTCATCCGCTTTGGTACGTTCCACCATGGGAGTGTCAACGGTGTCACAGTGTCAAATCCAAATTTCTTCAAAATTTCATTTGCATATTTAGATTGATTAATAAAAATGCCTCCGGACTTTGTGAAATTTGTAATCCCAAGAAAATGACATTTGTCCCATCATTGACATTTGAAATTTGGAGCCCATCTCCTTAGAAAACGGTCACATTCATTGGGGTCGGTCGAGGCAAAATAATATCATCAACATAAATTTGAACGTGAATTAAATGTTTGCTCGACTTTCGGTGAACAATGTTGGATCAATTGCTCCTTTCTTGAATCCGGTGGATAGAAGAAAATTTGATAGCGTATCATACCATGCCCTTGGAGCTTGCTTCAAGCCATAAAGAGCCTTCTTCAAGCGATAGACATGAGTAGGATGCTCGGATTCACAAAACCTTCCGGTTGGTGGCGTATCGACCTCTTTAAGATCTCCGTTAAGAAAATCCGTCTTTACATCCATCGATAGACAATCATGTTCTTACTTGCAAGATTAGCCGTGAAGATTCGATTGCCTCGATGCGTGCAACCGGAGCAAATGATTCTTCAAAGTCAATACCTTCCTCTTGACGGTATCCTTTTGCAACCAATCTAGCCTTGTTCTTTAATACATCGCCATGCTCATCAAGTTTTACTTTGAAGATCCACTTTAGAGCAATGATCATAGCACGATCGAGAGCAAGTACTAATTCCCATACATCTAGTCGATCAAACTCATGAATTTCTTCTTGCATGGCATTGAACCATTGTCTTCATTCATGGCGCTTTAACATCTTTTGGTTCGACCTTGGATAGTGCGGAGTTGAAGAAGCACCATAAGGCATCGCTTGCAAGTTGTTTGCGGTGGATCTTGAGAGGATTTCAATGATGTTATCCAATGGATGATCATGTGTCCATTTTTAAGGTGTTCGTGTGGTTGTTGTTGAGGAACCAAGTAGCAGAGTCGATTTCTCCCGATGAAGATGGTTCGATGATGATTCAGGAGCAAATATGTTTTCAAAGGGGCATCTTCGTGAGTAGCAAAGGATTATCTCCATCAAAGGTGCCAACACAATTCCATGATGTACACTCGATGATTGATGATTTGTTGATGAGATAGAGTGATCAACAGCAGCGCTTCTTGACTTAATGACATAGAAACCAAGGATTAACTTCATTGACAGGGATAGAAGCAACCTCGTTGATGGAATTGATGATCATTAGCAATTGGCTCATAGTGTTCATCAAACATTGGATCAAACAATTTCTTCAAATCATCTTACAAGGAGGTACATAAGGAGTTGCTGGCGAAGAGTCGTGTACAAGAGTAGAGCTGATGGGACTACTAAATGAAGGTTGTGATAAGGGTCCAGAACTGGGTTGTCCTGGAGCCATTTGACCGGTCAACTCATCAAGCGTAAC
Source organism: Chrysanthemum lavandulifolium (assembly GCA_022545495.1). Taxonomy (NCBI): domain Eukaryota; kingdom Viridiplantae; phylum Streptophyta; class Magnoliopsida; order Asterales; family Asteraceae; genus Chrysanthemum; species Chrysanthemum lavandulifolium. Next base: position 41,274,057 of record CM040243.1, read on the forward strand.
GTGAATGGTTTCCATGATATTTCGGGTTCTTTTGTTGTAGATTCGGTACCCTTTTCTGCTTGGTGCATATCCTACAAATACTCCAATGTTCGCTTTAGCTTTAAGTTTTCCTAAGTCTTGACTCTCATTAGATGGATAACACAATGCACCAAACACACGAAGGAATGAAAGATTAGGTTTTCGATTGTAGACAAGTTCATATGGAGTTTTCCATGAGAAGTGTGAATTAGGGATCGATTTTGAGTGTAGCATGCAGTGGCAATGGCTTCAGCCCAGAGAAACATTGGAACCTTTGAGTAAATCAGCATTGTTCTTGCGGCTTCCACAAGAGTTCGATTTCGTCTTTCAACTACACCGTTCTGTTGAGGAGTTCGTGGAACACTTCTTTGATGACTGATTCCAATACTTTCATAAAACTCACTAAGTTCTTTATTAACAAACTCAGTACCATTGTCTGTCCGGACGATTCTGACAGTTTTGTTAAGTCGAACTTGCAGCTGTTTGATAAGTTTAATGATGATATATGGAGTTTCATCCTTTGTCCTTAAGAACTTAACCCAAGTAAATCGAGAGTAATCATCAACTACAACTAACACATATTTCTTCCCGAAAATATTTTGCACTCTCATGGGTCCACATAAATCCATGTGAATGGTATGAAGAACTTCCATAACTGAGTTTGTAGGTTTGGGTTTGTGGGCATACTTCTTGCTTTTTCCCAATTGGCATGTTGAACAAAGATGATCCTTTTCATACTTTAGTCTAGGTAAGCCTATTACTAAGTCTTTTCTGGAGAGATCATTTATGGTGCCAAAGTTCAGGTGATTTAGACGACGATGCCATAACCATGACTTTGTTTTCGAAGCCTTTGACAACAAGCAGATTGGAGAAGACTTCATCATATCTTCGATAGAGATGGTGTATAGATTTGAACCACGAGTTCCTCTTAAAAGATCTCTACCATCAAGTTCTCTAACGAAACAAGTATGTTTTCTAATGCCACTTCTAGATCGTAATCACGTAATTGACCGACGAGAGAATAAATTATGACCAAGACCTTCAACGTAATATACCCCGGAGATTACACTATCGCCAACAACATAGTCTCCATAACCCATAATTGCACCGAAATGATCATTCCCGAATCTAATAGTCCCGATGAATTTGCTCATGAAGTTCATGAGCGCGACCGCTCTCCAATCATATGCTTGGAACAACTTTGAGTCCGGTACCACAGAACGATTTGAACGATCTGCAGTTGAACACAGACAAAAGTGGATAACTGGATAATTGGGATCCCCATGCAAGAATGGGTTCCATTTGGTTAGTAACAGTGATTGGAACACCCACATCAGAAGTAGAAACAATGGAATCATCAGAGATAGATACAGTGCTAGTGTCCGTATTTGACCTATTCAAAGTATGTTCACTTCTTAAAGGAATAGCTCTACCAGTAGGCATCCATTTCCTAATGGGCATTGATCTAGATAATTTAGGGCACATCTCATTAAGATTGAATTTGTGCCCAATAGGTATCCACTGATAACCTATGTTACTAAATTTCCTTCCTGTGGGTTTCCAATGTTTTCTAACCTTCTTCCGCCATTGCTTTCTACCCTTCTTAGCTTGATTTTTGGCATTAACAATCTTAATAGGGCATTTAACAGCATTAATCAAATCATTCACACCACATTCATGATTAGTAACAGAAACCAAGCAATCATCATTACATGTTTTGCCAAAAGTAGCGAAATTGAATTAATTACGATGCGCTTATAGCTAATACTAGAATCAACACGATTCGTTTTATTCAACTCAAACTTAGTGTTCCTAGGGTGGTCTTCTACTCTCTTCCAATGCACATTCTTAGCTTGCGAGGTCCTATCTTGCTTTGTATTGCCTGGAGGCTTTGACCCACTTGCTTTAATGTCACTGATTACTCCTGCAGAGTGAATTATGGGAACATTAGTTGGTTTGGCTACCTTTTGCATTCCTGAACTAGAAGTGCAGGGATCTGAACTACTTGAAGGCACATTAAAATTCACTTTCTTAATGCTGGGCATAGAATGGTTTGTATACTTAGCACTAGGCATGGAACAAGGCATCACAACTTTATCTTTCGCACCTAAGGATTTAGGACATGTTGCTATTAAACATTCTAACATCTCCTGAGATCGTTTGGCCTGAATGCAAGCAAATCTAATTTCACTATCAAGTGGCTTATTTATGAAGTCCTCTTCTACAATCTCACGGAGACATTCAAGACTATCCTTAAGGCGAGCAAGATAATTATGAAATACAAGTTCGTTATTCCTAAGATGAGGAGGAATGTATTTAACAGTCACAATATATTTAGAGTCTGCAGATGACTTTGATGCAACATTCTCATTGAAGACAAGTGGCATTTTCCCTTTTTCCTGACTTCTCAGATTCTCAATTTCCTTTTGTAAAGACGTTATTTTTTCGTTATTCTTGTCACGAGTGACTTTCATTGAATCATATAACTCTTTAAAGTGTCGTTTCACCTTTTCATTTTCTTCTAGAAAACTCTCATTTTCCTTTTGTAAAACATTAACCAAGTTTTGAAGATGAAAAGTTTGAGAACACCGAGAATCTAAAGGAGGAGGCATTTGGGAGCCAGTCACATTGTTCTTTTCACCCTTTAATTGTGAAATTTGGGTTCTCATTTTTCTGATCGTGTTACTATGAGCTCGAATCTGTTCATCACGTTTGCTGATTTCAAAAATTGCATCAAATTCAGGAGCATCCAAGGATGTCTTGATATTTGAGGTTTTAACATTTTCTTTTAGATGTTGATATTTTAATTGCAAAGCAAGATGCTCAACTTCCAATTTAGAAAACTGTTTTACCAGGTTATCATGATCATCCCGTTCAAATTTTTCATGCAATTTAGAGTTAGTTTTCTCAAGCTCAATGACACGATCATGAGAGACTTTCAGAGCAACAGATAATTCATGAAATTGAGATGCATTAATTGAACAGTTCGTGGCGATGTAAAACACATCTTGAGTGATACATTGAAATCGATTCTCATTTAAGGTATGCAAGTTTTCCTCTCAATCTCATTATATTTTAATTCTCGCTCATAGTCATTGACCTCAACTATCATTGCATCAAATTCCTTTTCCATTTCTTTAATATCCGAATCCATCCCCTTTTAAGACTCTCAAATTGACCTTTTAATTGTTTAAAGAAAGGCATGACCTCGCTTAAATAGCATTCTTTAGTTTGCTCAAAACCCTCTCCCTTGATTATCCCAATGGGTGTGATCCTTTTCTTACGTCTTCTCAAAATCAACAAATAATTGATAAATAACATCTTGACCGATTAAGGTCTTGCTCTTAGTGGGAATAGATCTAGGAACTAAATGCATTGGTGTATTGGGGGATATACAGTGGCGGAAGCATTCTCCTACATGGGGATTCTGCTCAACAAACTCATCGCCTTTTTCATGTCCATATCCTTTTCCGAACACTTGTTCGTGGGGTCACCGTGTTTGAGGTCTAAACTTGTTCAATGCAATCCAATTATCCTTAGCATAGTTGGGTGTTTTATAACTGATTTTCTTCTCTATGCATGAAGGGCTCTTAAGTTTTTCATCCAATTTCATTCTAGTGACTTCTTCTAACAACTTATCTTCCTCAATATTCTCAGCGCAACTAGGTTTCTGTCTAGGCTTAAGGATTTCATTGCCATCATAAATTACCTTCTGTGCTTCTCTAGCTTTCTTACAAGCCTCAGGGTTTGGTTTATCAACTAATGCAACACTATGTTTGTCACTTAGAACTCTATGCTTAGTGATCATGTGAGCAGTCTGAATGGTGTTTCCTTGTACGTACAATTTGTTTTCAAGTTTGTTTTCAAAGTTTTAGGTTGGAAAATTCATTTAAAAGTTTTGATTCCTTAGCATTAAATTCACCTAAGCACTTTCACATTTTCTTGAAGTTCTTGTTTTGCTTAGCCGTTTTATTAAGCTTTTCTTTTAAGGAATCTAGCTCTTGTTTTAGTATTTCTTCCCTAAAGTTACTTTTCTAATAATTATACGCATTTGGTCATCCATTTCGTGCTCACGAGTGGTTAACTCAAACTTAGTGCGTTGTTCATAAATGGCAACTTGTTCTTTATAGGCATTAAGTTCAGAGATAACAGAATCATCAAGGGCACATGGAGTGTATTCATCAAAAACATAATCATCATTGACTGCAGAAGATGCATCACTTGGTTCAATCACACTTTCACTTTGGATCACATATTGATCATATGGGACAATATTACTATTACCCATATTAACAATATCTGTTTCACAAGTTTCATGTGATTGCACTTTGTCATGTATTTTTTGCTCATCAACTTCATCATATAATTTTAATACCTCTGAGATGATTGATTCTTTGGATGGGCCAGCTTGTTGTGGTGAAGAGACCTTTGGAGAGACCATTGGTGAAATGCTAGCCATGAAGATGGTTTGGGCAGTTGGTTCATCATCAACATCTGAGTCATATGCATCACAATCAGCTACCTGAAATGCATTAGGATGATTCTGACCCATGTCTTGCACTGGCTGTTCATCCACATCAGCATCATAGGTCTTGGCATTTCCCTCAGCAAGAAACAACAATTCCTCTTCATCCAAAACAGCTCCATTATCCTGAGCTTGTACCAGCAACATCTTCTCCTTAAAATACTCAGCATTTTGTGGGCGTTTTGGAGACGTGCAGTTCCTCGCAATGTGTCCTTCACCACCACAGTTGTAGCACTTGATTGGTTTACCCTGCCCTTGATTTGCATTCCTTCCACGGTTCTGATTAGCTGCATACCCTCCACCTGCTCCTATATTTCCAAAGCCTGCTCCAGCCATCCCTTGTTCATTTCTTCTTCCTTGAACATTTTGCACTACCACCTTGCCATCTCTAATAGTAGATTGATTATGAGGATTAGATGCTGTTATAAGATTGTTGTTGGTGTGTGAGGTGGAATTCAGATTTTGACTAACCATGAGTGATAGTTGATTGATGAAGTTTTTCATGAATGTATTTGGGTCTGGATGTTTGTATGCTGGATCAGGAATGAGCTTGTAATTACCATTTCCAGTAGGTATGACTTGTGAAGCTTTGGTAGTAATCCCTACATTGGTGTAGAATGCTGTTGAGTCATTTGACGAACTTGCTTCTCCCTGTTTGGATTTGAACTGATCAAGAATCATTCATTCAAACATAGCATGTCTTTCATTCTGAAGTAGGAATGCATACAATTGTTCATAATTAGTATTCTTTAATCCTTTGGTTAGCTTCACAGAGGTGACAAATTTATGCCATTCGGGATTCATGTTGTTCACAAACTTTGAGTTTAGCTGAATATTTGGCATGATCATTTTTATATTCCTCATGTCATTTACAAGCTTGTGGAATCTCACGTAATATTCATAGACACTTTCTTCGGTTTCATCTTAAAGTGCTCAAATTCATCATACAGCCAAGATTCTCTGTCTTCCTTAGTCAATTCGAACACGAGAGAAGCATCTTGACATTATCCCAAACCGCCTTGGCTTCGGTGTTGTGATTGATCAACTTGTAGATGTCTTTTGAAGACCACAAGTATAATGTTTGAAGCCACGATATCAAGATCATATCTCTTCTTCTCCTTATCACCGAGCTCATCATACGCCTTTGGTATGTCCAAACCTAAGGTCACTGTACCATCTGCGTAGTTTCAAGAACATCTCGGTAGTCTCGATTTGATAAGGTCCTTCATCAATTGACTTGAGAATGTTAACTCCATTTTCCTTTCCCAAGCAATACAACCTAATTCGTTGAGCCCATGAGTCATAATCGCCTTACATCAAGCATAGGTGGGCGAGTATCCGATCCACCGCTGAATATCCTCGCCTACAGAAGAAACTATAGTAGGCACGTTGTTAGACATGATTACAAGTTCTACGGGATTTTACTATTCTTTGATTAAACCGGAAATTGATTCTTTCACGGGATTTTACTAAACCAAAAGAACAATCGTAAAATGTAGCACGAAGAAGTGACAAGTCTCAATAGACAAGTAGCTAAACAACAACTCGCTTTGGTATCAACTCGCTAAACAACAACTCGCTTAAAGACAAGTCACTAAAAGCTCAAGTCGCTTAAAGAATCAACTCGCTAAATAGCCAAGTCGCATACAGAGACAACTCGCTTAACCACCAAGTCGCTTAAACCAACTCGCTGACAATACAACTCGCTTAATAGCCAAGTCGCTTTAACACTCAAGTAGCTTAAGAATTAACTCGCTTAATAGCCAAGTCGCATATACCAACTCGCTGCTAATACAACTCGCTTAATAGCCAAGTCGCATAAACCAACTCGCTGACAATAACAAAGCAACTCGCTTCCAAGAAACTCAACACCGTAGCTCAACTCGCTTAGTACAATATTTGAAAACAACCACTTTATCAATCAAAAACAGCTAAACCACAATGATTCAAGCCTTCCAATTCAAAACCTAAACACATATGATGATCCTAAACACAAAAGTACAATCAAAATTCAAACTTTACCACTAGAAATTGACCAAATGATTCAAACTCTCCTAAACACTTATAACCCCAAAAACCATATGAAATCCACCAAAACAAAGAGTATGAAAGATGAATGATCAAACCATGGCTCTTGATACCAATTGTAAGATATAGGATTTCACAATCACATCAAACCATAATCACATGAGGCGTACACTATGTTTTAGAGAGAGAAAGTTCTAGAGAGAGAAAGGGAAGAGAGTTGGGAACTATGTGAAACAAAGAAAAATAGTATTGAAGCTCCAACCCTCTACCTTGGGAGGTAGAGGGTATTTATAGTGTCTTACAATAAACACCACCAACGGGCTGTGGATCAGGCATACAGTGGGTAAAGACCCGTCCGTCCTCCACGGTGTTACTTAACAAACTACTTAATATCATAACTTGACTACGACTACGAGCTTTCTGACGAATACATATACTTGAGATGACCGACACTTTAACGACTGAATTTTCTAATTCCTAACAAATAATCTTTGTGATTCTTTGTTCGAGGTTATATCATCTAATAGAAGAACAACAACGTATCATCCCACATTTAAATAATCCTCTCAAATTCCTTTTCCACTGAAGTCTGAAGCGATGCATACCAAAAAGTGTTAAGAGAACAATTCCCCCAAGTAGATGAATTGATGCAGTTAGCCTCTTAGACTAGAGCTCACGAACCCGAATACACATATACCGAAGACGGAGAAACTTATACCATCAAGTAGCATTAAGTCGAATAGCCAAAGAATAACCCCGATGTATACTTTTCTCTCCCAAGAAAGTGTGTGAAGCTCAAGAACCCGGCACCGAATGCCCAAAGAGAGAATAACCGATAACATTGAAGAAGCGGGCCGAATCATCGATTATCTCTCGGATGTCAAATCCGAATAAGTGATTATATCTCTCGAATCATCGATTAAGCACTCAAGTGAAACAATTTGGCGTCCCCAATGTACACAATCTCTCCCCGATGATTGCGATAGCATCGAAATCATCACACACTTGTGTACCTCTTTTATCACCGAAACTAACTCTTCCATCTCTTCCCCACATAGTTGGAATAAGAACACTAAACGCCATGAGTCAAACCTTGAGTTTCTCTGCTGTAATGACATATGTCTTCCCGGGATTTCTTCAATCACTTAGAAGTATTAAGCTCATCAATTTTACTCGCGTTTAGATGCATGTCTCCTTCCCCTTGCTAGTTTTGATGCTTCATAATCAGCAACACATAATAAGCCCAAGTACTAGAAATCTTTTGAGAAGAACACTTTTAATCTTTGTGAGAATCAACTTGCTGAAGAATATGAGCAAGTCTAATTGGGGATTAAATTTGACATTTCACTCTCCCCCAATTAGTGCTCTCCCCTAAATCGACAATCTGTTTGATAAATGCCCATATTAAGAAGATTTCCCAATTGAGGAATAGAAAGTCAACATCTTCAACTCACCAAATGCATTCCCGTTAACTTACAAATAGCAAATCCCCTTAAATCAAATCCCTCCCAATCAAACAAGAACAGAAAGATGTTAATCAAGGAAATCAGCCCCGCAACTGGAAGCACTTTGTCATTAATCATATCAGCCCATGTGAAGATGTCAACCAACGGCTCTTAGAAGAATAATCTTGCTTCGTTAATATGTTAGTCATAATCCGTTTTCTGTTGGTCAATTCTGTGATTCCGATATAGAGGTGGCCTTCAGAAAACAATCTTGCTTTGATAGAGAACTAGATGGTGTGGAACTTTTAAGAGGAACACGTGGTAAAAACTTATACACCATCATCTCTATCAAAGACATGATGAAGATGACCCGACAAGAAGAAGCTCGGTTCTTACAATAGTTAGGAGCTGTATGACCATTTATTCTCAGATATCAATCAACCATGCAGTATTATCACACTTCTTCTCCCCCTTAATAATTGCATACGGAGATGCCATTCTTGATTAAGTAAGTGAATATCATCCAAAAGTATTTTATTCATACTTCTCCCCCACAAAATTTAGCACATGATGTCGCCATCGTCATTATAATTGAGCAAGTGGAATAAGAGAAAAATCATCGGTAGTCCGGTTCACTTGATGTTTGAAAGCGCATGGAAAAAGCATAAAGCATGTTGATGAGAATGGTCATTAGTGGGAAGATTTCTCTTCTTCAGAAGATAAAGCGCACTGAAGCGTACACTTTTCTTTTCTTTAGAGTACGAGGCTTGAACTGTTGTGTTCAAACGTCATAAGAAGATTTCTCTTCTTCATAAGATAAAGCGGACTCAGATGTACAATTTTCTTTTCTTTAGAGTACGAGGCTTGAACTGTTGTGTTCAAATGTCATAAGAAGATTTCTCTTATTCGGAAGATAAAGCGCACTGAAACGTACACTTTTCTTTTCTTTAGAGAACGAGGCTTGAACTGTTGTGTTCAAACGTCATAATCTCTCTCTTTTCAATCTCTCTTGGCAAACTTGTAATCAGCCCCATTATCATTTGGTAGGCTCTTTGTATTGACAGCTGATGGAGAAAACCCAATATGATGAATTTGACCCTGAAGTAACCTAACCCGAACTCGTGACTTAAACTTGCATATATGTAACAAAGAGCGGTACCGATTTCCATTAGAATCTCTAAGTACTCTATACTCTTCAACCAACCAACCAACAAGTATAAGACGTACATCACCTCTTGAAAATCCACAATTGAATGTGACACAGAGCACTACAACATAACTCCTTAAAGTGATAGTTATTTTGTGGTGGTAAGAGCCCAATTTTCCTAAGTGGTAAAACAAAAGGAAAAAGTCACCCAACAATAACTAGATTTTCAAGTCTTCGTTTTTGATAATAAGCTCGAAAAAGGATCATGAAAGATCTTCATCCAACCATCCCCGATACCTTCAGATACTAAGTACACTCGCCCGTGATATTTCACTACAACCTCAAATAAATAATAGTGAATTAACCTCGTTGTTACATCTTCTGGTTAAAAGCTCACATCTAGCCTCGTTTGACGTTTTAATTGAACTATGATAATGGTTTCATCCCGACCATGGTTAAAAACACATAACACCGTAAAACCATGTAATAACCAACCTTCCATGACGAATATCCAAACACACATCCAATTCATGAAGTACACCCTTTTTATCCCTTCTTTGAAGCATAAACCGTAGCACCAACATTAGATAAGATTCTGAAATACACTTTCCTTTCTCCAGGATGGTTCCATCATCACGGGATTTTACAATTCCATGGTTTAAACCGAGAAATAGCTTCTTTCGCGGGATTTTACAAGACCAAGAATAAACCGTAAGATAGATTCGAAATGTACTTTACTATTACCGGGATGTTTCCATTGTCACGGATTTTACAAGTCTATGATTTAAACCGAGAAATAGATTCTTTCATGGGATTTTATAAAATCGAGAAAAACCGTAAACAAGGTCACTTGAATGTGTTATGACAACTTTGGTTTCGTGAATATCTGCTTTAGGGGAACATGCAGCGGTTCATCAGCGGTTCATTATCCATCTTTAACTATATCATCAATAATTCTTTACCCAAATGTAGACAACTTCACTAACCACACTAAGTCGAGTGGTAAATACTACTTCCCCCTGAGATTGACCGTAAAACATCAAACTACACGATTCTCCCCCATAATGGTTTCGAACTTTCGGAAGCATCATTAACTTGTACGACCATTTGCACGAAAAGTTCTTGTCATAAGCAAACATGTTGAAAGGTCATGACTGACGTTGAAGATTCTTGAAAGATTTTTCTTAGCCTGTGAAGTATCATTGACATTCAGTGGCGTTGAATATATCATGAGAATTGTTGATCATATCTCAACCAAGCAATCCATTGGTAAACACATCATTCACGTATTCTGACGGCTATTGTAGTGACCACATGGAGAAGTAAACCCGATATATCAAACTTGAACATGACGTAAAATTTCCAGAAATGTTACTTAAACTTGTACTAATCCTTGTGAAAAAGAAACGGTGTACCCAATGTACAAAACCTCTTGACATTCTCAACTGAGTGAGACACCGAAGTGATGGCTACATTGTGGGTTAAGCGAGAAAGAATCACAAACGTAACTAAATAGCCAAGTCTTTATCACCCTCTATAAATGCCCAAGCAAGTCATCTTCGCGGAAGGGTAGAAAGAAAGAAGACGAAATAAGAAAACGTGTCCGGAAAAATCTCACTTCAAAGCCAAATAAGAAATATCGTCCAAACAACCCCATAGTCAAATAAAAAATCATCATTTCATCATTCAAAGCCCATGTCCAAATCACATATACGATCATGAGTCCGTATCCACCACATCCATACTCAAAATACTTTCGGATATCAATTTAATGTCACTTAACATTTTCCATGTTAGCGTAAACATTTTCATGTTAGCGTCTAAGACAGAAGAGATCAATAACCTTATCACATAATTTTGGTCCAATAACAGTCCACTCTAAATCCCATTATCACCCAATTAAGACCAAAACACTATTTCATAATAACACTATCTCTCGGCAAGAGATGTGATACCTCATAACGTGTGTTTTTAGACTGAGGCCCAACAGCAAACATAATCAAAAGCCCATATCCACTTTCGTTTAACACCTGCCCGGGCCCATAAATGGATTATCAATACACGGTCTAACCCCATTCTGTTCATGTAGCGACTTAACAAACTCAAAAATTTAATCTGGATCATGAGGTTAAACAATATACCCGATCCAAGAAAAGTTTCAAAAGCCCATAAAGCTTATCCTAATTATTCGGGATGTATATAACTCTCACATCATAACCTCACAACCTAAACATCATCACACTAACAAACCCTAATCTCTTCAAATCCGCCTCCTTCTGCTTCACATTCACAAAATCATACTCACACAAACCCTAATATTACTCCTCAATTTATGTCCGCCCCCCACATTCGCATCTCATCACCTAACAGCTCCCAAATCTTAGCCGTCCCCCACCTTCGCATCTAATCAATCCGAGTCAAAATACTCTTAGCCGTCCTCAACATATGTGTTCATGTGATGCTCAATCCGAATCAAGAGGACAATTAAAAGCCATCTGAATCTTTTGTTTTTAGACACAACACAGTAAGAATAAGCCATAGGGATGGCTTCAACAACTGTCTAGGCTTCAAGATCTTCAGGGAAAGGTCTCGGGTAGGTTTAAAATTTGTGTTTTTCGTTGTTATTTGTCCTTTAAAACCGATCCAAAGAAACAGAAAATAACATGTATGTTATCATTCTTTTCTTACAATATTCAGATAAATAAAGAAGCTAAGCTTCAAATAGGAGTCGTTGATGATATATTTTTCGTGTGAACCATTAGTGGTTTTGATTATATCTCTGAATATGCACGAAAATAATTATGAGATTCTTTTGATTTCTGATTTAGATTTAAGTATTGTGTTATGTTTGAATGACAGTTGAGGAGTGATTGAAGTTGATGTGTTAAAGGGATTTGGAATGAATGTTGGGTTAGATGAATTGGTAATGGATCTTCTTTTAATTTGGTGCAATCTTCCTTTTCATTTTCTATATAGTGCTTGGACCAATGAAGTAACACACTGAGTTCTGAGATGAATGGTACTTGGTATTGTGGTCAAGTCTTAATAGTCATTTCTCCTTCATCCTTTCATAGCAAGTCGCTACAGTCAAGAGTCAAGTCTCATCAATATGAGTCAAGTCGCTTCTTCTTCTTTAGTGACAAGTCGATTGCAGTATTTTGACTCAACAGTCAAATAAACACATGTCGCTACATCAAAACAGTTGAGACAAGTCGCTTTTAACCTACGTTTAAGTACAAGTCGCTTTCAACAAAACAACTTAGACAACTCGCTTGACCATTCAAAAATGACAAGTCGCTTCATAAATGCTTAACAACTCGCTCAACTGAAACAAGTCGCTAGGAAGAAAAAGATGACAAACAAGTCGCTAGGAAGAAAAAAATGTCAAACTGCACAATATTATCAAAACTCAGTCATGCTTTCTTGACAAAAATCAGTTAGACAGTATTTTTTTGACCATTTGTCCCAACAAATCGCATCCAGAAACAGTACTTAATAAATCTGTAGGAGCACTCATTTTAAAAGCCATTAAAACTAGTTTCACCTCAACAATATTAAAACCAATAAACATATTTAAAACTGTTAAAGACCATTAGAAAGAGATTCACCAAGAACATCACGACAAACAAGAACACTACAAGACAACCTCAACACGCATCAAACACCTTAAAACCGCATCAAACCGCAACTAATACCGTACAAACCGCATAAAACCATGAAATAAACCACGAGAATCAACACAAACAACACAACCTAGGCTCTGGTACCATTTGTAGGATCGTAAATATTGTGTTCTTTAATGATTTGGGTGATCTTGGATGATGGAAATACATGTTCGCCATTTAGAGAGAGAAAGATATGAGATGGGTGTTTTCTTGTTAGAGACTTGTAATACAAAAAATGAAAGGATAGATTGAAAAGCACCACCCCTTCCATGGATGGAAGGGGTATTTATAGTTACAAACAATACGCCCTCCTGTCGGGCTGTGGATCAGGCATACAGTGGGTGAAGACCCGTCCTTCCTCCACAATGTTACACTAAACTAATCTACGCTACAAACTAACTAATAAACTACTAAATAACGTAACAAACGATATGTCTACGAGCTAACTTATGCTAGACCATAATTGGGGTGACCGACACTTTAACATGGAATTTCCAATTCCTAACAGAAGATTTCCAATTCCTAACAGAAGTGGTAGCGAAACCGACAATGAGGTATTTGCAGAGACTAAAAGAGGGAGGGGAAGGCGCAGAAAAAAAAAGTAACTTTTTCTATAACAATTCATAATCCGAGTACAATGTCACAAAAAAGGGAGAGGAGAAGGCTTGTTGGGAGTGGGAGGATGAGGGAGGAGAGTCATAATTCGAGTACAATGACACAAAAAGGAACATGGGAAGGCTTTTTGGAAGTGGGATGAAGATGGAGGG